>SJYT01048525.1:144653-186026 GCA_006410635.1 Cephalophus harveyi | reverse complement strand
GAGCAGCTGCAGCAGCTCCTGAAGGGTGAGGGCGGGGCGCGCATGGGGGCGGGCGGCGCGGGCGGGGCCTCCGTCCTCACGTCACACTGCCCCTTCCCGCAGAGCTGCCGCAGGAGCAGCGCGAGTGCTGGGAGGCTTTCGTGTCCGGCCCCCTGGCGGAGACCAACAAGAGGAACACGGTAGACCTGGTGAGTCTTCGCCGGTTCTCCGCCAGGCCCGGCCCCGGCCCCCGCCCCTCAGCCCCGGCCTGCCCCAGGCCTCCCCGGGCCCTGCAGGCCCTGACCCCTGCCCGCCCCGGCCTAGGTGAACACGCACCACCTGCACTCCTCCAGCGACGACGAGGACGACAGGCTCAAGGAGCTCAGCTTCCCTGAGGAGGCGGTGCTGCAGCAGGTGCGGGCAGGGAGGGCAGGGGAGGGGGCTGGGTGCAGGCCTGCCCTGACTGCCGCCCCCGCAGGCCTTCATGGACTTCCAGATGCAGCGCATGACCTCGGCCTTCATCGACCACTTCGGCTTCAACGACGAGGAGTTCGGGGAGCAGGAGGAGAGTGTGAAGTGAGTGTGCCAGGCGGAGGCGTGGAGGGCTGCGAGGCGGCGAGTCAGCACGCACTCGCGCGGTGCGTGTCCGTCGTCCCCAGGCCCACCTGGCCCAGGTCGGGCTCAGCCTGCCGGCTGCCGGCCTCTCACCCTCCACCCCCGGGCAGGAGCGGTGTGGGCGTCCTGGGACACGAGGCTGGCTGCGCACCCTCGCAGACTCAGAACTCGTCTGCCTCCCCTCCCCTTCAGATGCCTCGGCCGACCGGGGAGGGTGCTTTTCAGTGACCAGTTCTAATTCTCTGTGTGTGTTGTACCACACGTCAATATCGATTGCTCTGATATTGCCCTGGAACCTTTTTCTTGATTGTCCGAATTTTCTGCCATGGTCGTTGGTTCTTTTAACCGAGAGACAGTTAAAAGTTGTGGCGTTCTGTCGGTTTCACGGGCACCCTCGTGATGGTCATGGGTGGACAGTGAAGGGAAGGGCAGGCACCTGGGATCCAGAGGGGAGACTGGCGGGGAGCCGGGCGGCTGCCTGCAGCCTCGCGGTGGGCCCTGGGGCTGTGTGCAGTGACCAGCGCGGCCAGTGTCCCGGAGCAGATACGCCTGGGATGCCCAGGGAAAGCGGCCGACTCCGCAGGGCGTGCCAGGCAGGGATTCCCAGTTGTGGCCCCACCCGTGTTGTTGTGGGCAGCGTGTTGGTCCCCTGTCGGGTGTTGCCCAGTTACCTGTCAAGACCACTCTCGGCTCAGGAGCCCGTCTGCAGCCAGGGAGACGGCGCCAGCTGCTGTCTGTTGTGCCTCGAGGCAGACAGAGCCCCCGGGAGCAGAAGTGCGACCTGTGCCAGCTGCCGCTCTACCTGGCCTGTGGGTGCTGGGAGGCCTGGGAGGAGACCCTGGCCAGGGGGCTCAGTAAGTGGCCTGGGCACAGCTGGCTGTGCTTTAGGACAAAACCGTCACCTCTTCCATCAACATAAACGCCAATGAGGCGAAAAGCTTTAAAAATTAAAAAAAAAAAAAGGCTAAAGCCATGAAGCCTCCTGGAACAGAAAATACGTTTGGAAACTCAGGGCTGAAGGCGCTGCTCACCGGGCCTCCAGCGGTGCCCGCAGCTGCTCCCTCCCCTGAGGGCGCTGGGGGGACCTGCCTCAGTCGGTCGGAGACAGCAGGCGACAGGCTGGAAGCAGCCCCGGCACAGGAGGGGCCAGACCTCAGTGCAGACACGGTGCTCTCCCGCCCCGGAAGAGAGGCAAGCAGGGCCCGCAGCGGCTGCTGGAAAACTGCAGTGTGCGGGTCGGAGTGTACGTGGGCGGAGCTCTTCCTACGGTGTGTGTCAGGACTTAAAGTGTGTGGATTTGATTCCTTCATCCAGGAGTGGCGCTTCTGTGCGGCTTTCTGGAGGAGAGAGAGCCGAGCAGAGACTGGTGGGCGCGTGTGGATGCAGAAAGGCCGGGGGTGCGAGGTGGTGGTGGGCATGGCACTGCCCGCGGTCCCTGGGCTCCCTGGCCCCTACCTGGGCCCTGCCTCGGGGGCCTGTGTGCCTCGAAATGAGTGTCTCACTCAGGTTATGAAGTCAAAGCCTGAAAGCCTAGCCTGCCCGGCGAGGTTCTGTGTCCCTTGTTTGATGAAGAGGAAGCAAGGTGCAGGAGCCTTAGGTCTCCGCGTGGGGCCTCGTGTGAATGCGGGCACACGGGCAGGGCGCCTCGCCCTGCAGATGCCCTGCCGACGGGATGCCGCAGGAATGGCTGCAGTCCACAGGCAGCCCTAGCAGGAGGTGTGTCTGCTGGAACCGGGCCTGGGAGAGAGGGTCCCTCACTGCCTCTGTGCCTCTCCAACAGCGCGCCTTTCGACAAGACGGCCAGCATCACCTTCTCCCTGAGTGCAGACGACGACAACGTGAGCTGCCCCGACCGCTGCTGGGGGCGGGGGTTCACTGCGGGCAGGTGGCCCGCCTCACCCTCCCGCCCCGCCCCCACAGCCCAACGCCAACCTGCTGGAGATCTGCTACAAGGACCGCATCCAGCAGTTCGATGATGACGAGGAGGACGAGGAGGAGGGCCAGGGCTCTGGGGAGTCTGACGGGGAGGACGGTGCCTGGCAGGGCGGCCAGCTGGCCAGGGCGGGCCGCCTGGGTCAGCCCCCGGGCGTGCGGTGAGTCCCCCGCTCCCTTCCCCTCCCCTCCTGCAGGTTCCCCAGCACAGCTGGGCTGCAGGACCTGTGGGCAAAACAAGGAGAATGGAGTGGGTACGTGATGTGGGACGTTTTCAGTACTGAGTGATAGAAACCCAATTCAGATGAGTTCAGGTTCAAAAGGAGTAACCTCTTGGTCCTGGTGTCAGTGGGGGCATCAGGAGGCAGGTCCTTTGGGCACGGCTTGGCCCAGTGGGGGCATCAGAGGCAGTCCTTTGGACACGGCTTGGCCCAGTGGGGGCATCAGGCGGTCCTTCGGGCGCGGCTTGGCCCAGTGGGGGCATCAGGCGGTCCTTCAGGCGTGGCTTGGCCCAGTGGGGGCATCAGGCGGTCCTCCGGGCGCGGCTTGGCCCAGTGGGGGCATCAGGCGGTCCTCCAGGCGTGGCTTGGCCCAGTGGGGGCATCAGAGGCGGTCCTCCGGGCACGGCTTGGCCCAGTGGGGGCATCAGAGGCGGTCCTTCGGGCGCGGCTTGGCCCAGTGGGGGCATCAGGCGGTCCTCTGGGCGCGGCTTGGCCCAGTGGGGGCATCAGGCGGTCCTCCGGGCGCGGCTTGGCCCAGTGGGGGCATCAGGCAGTCCTCTGGGCGCGGCTTGGCCCAGTGGGGGCATCAGGCGGTCCTCCGGGTGCGGCTTGGCCCAGTGGGGCTGTGGTCTGCCTGCCCTGCCTCTACTCCGCTTTCCCCTGCGGCAGCTCTCTCGCACGTGTTCTTGCCGAAAGGGCAGTGGAGTGTCCCGTCAGCTCCCTCCTGTCAGGCCAGTGAAGCAGGACTTGGCGACTGTCCTTGCTCACAGTCCAGCTGCGGGCCTGTGAGCCGTGTCCAGCCCTTTGTGCGGGCAGTGGCTGGCACAGGAGCACTGACTGACTGCCCTTGGGCAGCACGGACTTGCCGGCGTAAACACCAGCTCGGGGCTGACCCCTGTGGCGTGTGACCGGCACTGAGGCGAGACAGGCCGTGACTGTTGCCGCATGGGCCTCCCTCTGTGGCACCCGGAGCGGGGAATGCAGCCCTCCCCGCCCCTGCTGGCTGCCCGCTGCCCTCCGAGGGTGACGCTCTTCTGACCCTTGCCCTTTGAGTTTTTGCCTCTTATCCCATGAGTGAGGCCCGTCCCTCGGGTAGCTGTGGTTGTGCCCTGTGTGACTGCCAAGTTGCTTTGCACTTAACACGTGTCATTGCCGAATCCAAGGTCGTGATTCATCCCTGTGGTTTTCTTGGTAACGTCAATTCTTAACGTTTAGGTTTTTGACCTGTTGTGAGCTAGTTTTTTAGGTGTGTAGGCTGGGGGCCCAGCTCCATTCTCAGGCGTGGAAGTGCCCGTGTCCCGCTCCCCGGTTGACGAGACTCCTGCAGGATGGTCTGCGCACCTTCGTCAGAAGCTTTTTGGCTGTCTGTGCAAGCGTTTAGTTTTGGCCTGTCTTCCCTGGCCCATTGGTCTGTACATCTCTATGCCAGTGCCCACCCCCCCCCTTGATTGCATTGTATTGAATTCTGAAATTCAGTACTGAAATTGAAAATGTGAGCATCCAATTTGTTCTGTTTAAAATTGTGTTGATCATTCCAGGTTCATTTCCTTGAAAGTCTGGGTGAGTGTTAATTTCAGTAGAGAAAGCCACCTGAGTTTTTGAGAGGGATCGCCTTGAATCTATAGGTCAGTTGGAGAGTGTTGCCATTTTAACAATATTTTGTCTTTCAGTCCGGGAAGTTGAGCTGTCTTTACGTTTGTTTAGGTCTTAGTTACTCCTGACAGTGTTTTGTAGTTTTCAGAGTATTAACTTTTATGGTGCTTTTGTTCAATTTATTCTTAAGCAATACATTTAAATTTATTCTTAAGCATTTGTGATGCAATTCTGAGAGAAATGTTTTTTTCAGAGATGTTTTGAAGTGGTTATAAGCGTATAAAAATACAAATACACTGGTACACTGATGCTCGCAGAACTTGCTTGTTCTGACAGTTTGAGAGGGTTCGCTGGTTTCCTGCACACAAGCTAGCTCCCTCCTCTCCAAGTGGGAAGAGAGCGCCCCCGCATCACGCCCTGATCTTGGGGGCCTCAGGGCTCGCTGTTGAGTGTGGCTTGTGGGCTCTGGAGACCATCCCAGGTATCCAGGGTCAGGAAGCTCCCTGCACCCTTTCTGCGAGCGTCTGGCTCGTGAGCACTGTGCGGACCGTGGGGCAGCGTCTTAACGAGCCTCTGGCTTTCCTTCGCGGTTCCCCGGTGGACACGGTGTCGAGTCTCGTGTCTGTCGGCACTCAGCCGTTAGGTTTGGGGCCCAGGAGGCTGCAGTGACGGAAGTCCAGCGAGGCTGCAGATGGAGGAAGCGTGTGGGGTCAGCCTTCCCTGGGGGTACGGTGAGGGGCCGTTCCCGCCCGGGCCCCGCAGGGGGCGCCCTCTCCTTGGGCGTCCTCCCACTGCCCAGCGCCCCTCCCGCCGCCCCGCCCCTTGGACGCTCCTTGGTGCTGGGGGCGGCGCTGGGGTCGGGCCGGGCCCGGCGCAGCGCTAACGGCAGGTGCTCCGTGGAGCAGGAGCCGAGGCAGCACGGACAGCGAGGAGGAGGACGAGGACGACGACGAGGACGAGGACGGCCGGGCCCGCGGCAGGCCCGGGCCCCCCTGCTACCCCAGTGCCAGCCACCAGCCTCCGGGTGCGTTAGCGCGGCCTGGGCGCGGGCGGGGCCCTGCTGTCTGCCTCTGTGCTCACAGCTCCCTGCCTCCAGGCCCCAGTTGGACAGCTGCCTTTGACCCAGTGCCTACGGACGGCCCGGCCAGCCCCCAGGACTGCAGGGACAAGGAGCCCCGCGGGGAGCGTCCGGACCTCCCGGCCCCGAGCCCGGCTAGCCCTGCGGCCCCCAGCACCCTGCAGCTCAGGTGAGGCCCGGAGCAGGGCCAGGGGCCTGGGGCGCCAGTGCCCAGCCCAGCCACCCCTTGGGCTCCTCTCTTGCCTCCTAGGTTTCAGGATTCCGCCCCCCCTTCCGCACCTCAGGAAGCCACAGACGGCAGCAAAGCAGCGGAGCTCGCGGGTGAGCCGCCCCGCCTCAGCCCCGTGCCCGGCCTGCCCACCCTTCCGTGCCCACCCCATCCTCAGCCCTGGTGCCCGGCCTGCCCACCCGCCCTGAGGAGGGTGCTGGTGCTCGGCTTCCTGAGTCTCACTGAGGGCTGGTCTCCGCACAGCCCCCTGCCAGGCCTTGCTCAGCGTCGGGGACCTCCAGGCCGGCCTCAGAGGGACACGCTCCGCCCCCAGCTCCTTGGACAGGTGCCTAGAAAGCGAGCCTCTGGGGGAGGCGGGGGGCTGATCACCGGCCATCCCCACCAGGGCCCCGGAGCGCAGAGCTCCCACTCAGCCCTGGGGTGGGAGGGCTCGGTCGGATCAGAGGGCAGGGGGTATGCGCTGACCTGCAGCTCCCCTGGCCGCTGGGTGGCTCTCAGGGGGCCTGGGGTGTGAGGGCGTCTGTGACGGCAACCCCGTGGCCCCCCCTGCAGTGCAACCAGAGACCCTGCTACCTCTGTCCCGGCCCCCGGGGCCCACCAGCCCCCCCAGACCCCAGAGCGGGAGAAGAGCCCAGAGTCCTCGGGGCCTCCCCAAAGCCAGAGGTAAGCATGGTGCGGCGGCAGGGGCAGGCGGTGTACCGTGGGGGCGCTCACCGCGCGCTCATCCTCTCCCCACAGTGCCCTGGCCCTCCAGCCACTCCCGATGCCCAACGGCTCTGCCCCCGGAGGCCCAGCGGCCCCGGGCTCCCAGTGAGTGTGGGCGCTGGGGACGGAAGTGGGCGGGGCCGGAGGTGGGCGCTGGATGGGGGGGTCGCCCGGGAGACAGCCCCCACCTCCCATTGCACTGAGGAAAGAGATTACGGAGTTCTGTCTCCTAGAGTAAAGATAGAGTGGGCTAGAGAGAGGAGAGAGCGCGCGCGAGAGAGACCTATATTATATATTATATATATATATATATGTATCTGAAGGGAGCAGAGTGGGCACGCGGGGAGCCAGGAAGAACGCAGGGCTGGGCGGCAGCGGCGAGGCCTTCACCCAGGCCCACTGGGGCTGCTGTGGGGGGTCCCGAGGTGACCACCGCTCTCCCGTCCAGCTGTGCCCCCATCCTGCGGTGCAGATGCCCACACCGACACTCGGCCTTTCAGCTCAGGTCCACCCTGGGGTGGGGGGGGCTGAGTGGGGGTCGTGCCTTTGCCTAGCCCCCTTGCCCCGGACCCTGCACTTTGACCCGGGCTGGGATGACTCACTCTCCACCTGGCTCAGCCAGCTCTGTGGGAGGGAGCTGGGTTCCTGGTCCCAGGGGCCTTCCCTGGACATCGCCCCAGGACCCTGCCGCACTCACCGAGACCTCCATCTCCCACTGAGCCCGGGCGGGGACCTGGCTGGGGTCCCACTCCTCCCGAGGGTCTGGGTGCAGCCCAGCTGCCAAGTGCCCTTGTCCCAGCCCCTCTCCCCAGGCGGGCGTGAGTGTGCGGCGTGTGTTCGTGCTGAGCTTGTTTCATATCCCAAACGTAAATAAAGGAGGACAGTTTAAGACTCGTGCTGCTCAGACATCGAGTTCGGGGACATGGGGTCGGGGAGCCTGAGCCGGTCCCACACCGGGGCCTCCTGGGTGGGACCCTCAGAGCGTGGGATTAGGGTCCTTGGCCTCCTGGCTCCCCTGGTGGTGGGAACTTCTGCTCAGCTGGGAAGGGTTTCCTGGAGGAGGCGCTGAGCGCTCATTGGTCCCTGGCCCCACCCACCCCCGTCCATACACACACAGGCTCCGGGTGTTGTGGTGGTGGGCTTCCTGCGGCCCCTTCTCAGCCCCGTCACCCGCATGCCCAGAGCCCTTTCCCCTTGGTGAAGCAGTGGGGGTTGGGGGATTGGGGCAGCCAACCAAGCCAGACGAGGCACCCGGGTCCGTGGCTTCTGGCGGAGACGAGCTGTGCTGCGCGCTGTGGCTGGCTGGACGCGGGGAGCCGTCCCTGGAGCCGCCTGTGGGCGAGCTCACTGCCGCTGTCTGCTGGGCAGGCCTTCCCAGAGCGGGCGGGGCGCGAGGGGTGGGGGCGCCGCCGGCCTGTCCCTGGACGCGCGTCCCCTGCCCTCCCCCCGTCGCTCATAGCGGGGTGGCCCTTGGGGTTCTGTGCCCCCTTCCCTCTGAGCCGCCAGGTGCGGCCAGGTGGGAGGGGCGTGGCGGCCAGGCTCCCTAGGCAGGGAGGAAGCCGGAGGCAGGGGCTGTGGAGGGTGAGATACCCTGGGGTCGCGCGGGAGCTATCAGCGGTGCCAGGGCGGGGCAGCATCCCTGAGCCTGTTATCAGCCCCAGAGTCCACAGGACGCTCCTGAGTTAACGTGTAACCACACGCCGTCCCCACCACCCTCAAAGCCAGCAGTGCCCACATGCAGGCCGCTGTGGGGGCTGCAGGCCGACATGGACGCCCAGAAGGAGGGGCTGCCCTGGAAACCTCGCTTCTCAGCTCAAGTGAGCGCCGCCGAGTTGGGGACCGGGCCTGGGCTCCTGGGAACCCAAGTGACCTGGAAGAATCGGGGGCGGGGGTGGGGGGCCGGTTCTGCGGGCCTGGACGTCCTGGTGCCTGTGCGGCTCCCCGCAGCCCTGGGCAGCATGGCTGGGGTCCTCGGGCAGGGCTGGGCCGGCCCCCAGGGGCCGGGAGGGCTCTAGCGGGGGACTGGTCCCAGGAGCTTGGGGTGGGGCTGCGTTGCAGCCGCTCAGAGGCCTCCTTACCTCCAAAGCACCCACCTCCGCGCGCGGGCCTGGGGCTGCTCCCGTTCTTCCTCGCCTGTGCCGTCTACCTCCTCGTCCAGAACTCCGCGGACCAGCCGTCCTGGGTCAGCGCCCTGCTCAAGATCCTGCCCGTCCTTTACCTGGCGGGGCTTCTGGGGACCGCGTACCCCTGCGGGGGCTACCGCTCGCTCCTGCAAGGGGCCCTGCTTTGCTCGGCCGTGGGGGATGCCTGCCTCGTCTGGCCTGAAGCCTTACTCTACGGTGAGAGCAGGTGACGGGGTGTGTTGCCTTGTTCCTTTTGGATGCTCCCCTCCACCCCGGCCCAGCGGGTGGAGAGAGGGATGCCGTGGTGGGGGGGCGACTCCCCAACAGAACTCCCTGGGGAGCCCACGGCTGTGTGGAGACGCACCCAGACCCCGGCCCCTGCGGAGCGCCTCCCACATGAGTGCGGGCGGCGTTCCCCGAGGCCGCGTGAGCACGCAGGGCTCGCGGTCTCAAGCACGCTGCCACAGGCCAGCCTCCCCGGGAGGGTGATGCCTGAAACGGGACGTGGGCACCGCCCAGGTGCCCCTGCAGACAAAGAGCCGGCAGGTGCAGGAGCCGGGGTGTGTGCAGCCGCCGGGGCCCCCGCAAGCTGGGGTGTCCGTCCGCGGGTGGTTCGGAGCAGAGCTGCATGGAACGCGGTGCTAGCCTGAGGCGGTTTGGGGGCCAATGGCCAGAAGAAGGGACGGCCGAGGAGGCCACCCTGGGAGACGGGGCAGTAGAGCCAGGGTGGGAGCTGGTGCCGGGGGTCCGCCCTCTCCCTCGGGGCAAGGGCGGCAGGGTGAAGCCAGGGAGCAGCGCGGTTTACCCCACGCGTCTCCCGCAGGCATGGCTGCCTTCGGCCTGGCCCACCTGCTCTACCTGCGGGCCTTCGGCCTCACGCCCCTGAAGCCTGGCCTCCTGCTGCCCCTCCTCCTGCTTTCCGGCTTCTACTTCGGGCTCCTGCGTCCTCACTTCCCGCCCCACATGTTCTGGCCCCTGCTGGCTTACTCCATAGTCCTGGTCGCCATGCTGTGGCGGGGCCTGGCCCGGGGCGGGAGTGCCCACTGGGGCGCCCTGCTGTTCGTGCTTTCGGACGCCATGCTGGCCTGGAACACCTTCACCCACCGTGTGCCCCATGGCCACCTGCTGGTCATGACCACCTACTACTCCGCCCAGATGCTCATCACCCTGTCCGCCTTCCAGAACCCCAGGCTCAATTCCCACTGACTCGGGGCTGAGGTGGGCAGGCGTCTGCCCTCTCTCCTCCTGCAAGGACCTGGCCCCGCCCCCCCCAGACCAGTGAAGCCAGAGAAGCCGCCCTGTGGGCGAGAGCCAGGCCCCCAGCCTCCAGTCTGCCGGTGCTGGTTCATCTGGAGGCTAAGCCGTTCCTGGAGTTCCGAGCCCACCGCCTTCTGATTTCCAGGCCCTCAGCCAGACCCTCGCTGGGTACCCCCAGCCCCTGGCCTACTTCTGTGACTCCAAATGCTCTCTGCCTGTCGTGGCCCTGATTTATTTTCTGTTGCTTAAAGTAAAGTGGGCGTTGAACCAGCGACATCACCGTTCATTTGGGGAGGGGTGATCACAATAATAGCAAATAAGTCATTTTCCTCTCCCCCAACCCCCGCACAGAATTTACCATTTTAACCACGTTTAAGCCCATGATTCAGTGACAGTCCATTCGTGGGGTTGTGCTTTGAACAGCTGCTGCGGGCCCTCCCTTGGGTACACGTGTTTGTGTGTACAACGCAGTGATGTTAACTCTGCCCACGGCGGGCTGCTCGTGGCCCAGCCCTGGTGCCCAGGACTTGGTGGGGGGGACGTGGAGTAACCCCCCTCCCCAGGCCCTTTGATGGCGGCGGGGATTCATCATATTCATCGTGTCCGTCGTCCAGATGAGGACGTTACTGAGCTGAGGTCAGGAGGAGGCGGGCTGATGTTAGTTTCCTGTGGCTGCTGTCAGAAATTACCATAAGCTGGGTGACTTAACAGAAGTTAAACCTCACAGTGCTGGGGGCCACAAGCCCAAATCTCCGGTGTCAGTGGGGGTGCCCTCCGTTCAGGACGCACTTGGGGGAGGGTCCTTCTGCCCCCGCAGCTCAGGACAGCCCAGCCAGGCTTCCCGTGGTGGCCTCCCTCCTGGAGGCTGGCCTCCCCTGGGGACTCCAGTAGTGGGACTGAGGGCTCACCCTAAGTCCAGGGCGATGTCATCCCGAGATCCCTAACTTGATGACATCTCCAAAGACCCTGTTCCTAAACAACATGACATCCATAAAGGCCCGGGCTCAGGGCTTGCGCACATCTCTGGGGACCACAGTTCAGCTGACTGCAGTCACCCCAGTATCAGGAGAGGAGAGGGCTGAGGAGATGAGGAGACTCAGAGGGGGCTTGGAGGAGCGGGTAGGTAAACACACTCTGGGAATGGAGTACTGAAGAAGAAAGAACCCAGGCGCGGCCCTGTCTCGGCTGTGACCTTGGCAGCCCTCTGCCCTTTGAGCCTCAGGTCCTGCATGTGAGGACAGAAAACAGAACTGCTCTCCAAACCCTGCTGTTTCCGCAGCCATGGTGTGCCTTTAGGGACTCTGATGGCAGAGAGGGGACTTCTACAACCATGATGTGCTTTTAGGGACTCCTATAGCAGAGAGGAGACTTGCACAGCTATGGTATGCTTTTAGGGACTCATAGCAGAGGGGATGGGGACTTCTACACCCGTGTTGTGCTTTTTTTTAGGGACTCTCATGGCAGGACACTGCTACATCCAAGATGTGCTTTAAAGGATCCCCCCTACCCCAGAACCCAGCCTTGGTTTTTAGTCCCTGCCCCACCTGCAGGCCAGGACCCCTCACTCACCACAGAGAACCACTTCAGGCCAAATGAGGCAGGTGCTCTGACAGAGGTGGGTGCCTGCTCTTCACAGTCTCAGATGCCATGATGGCCGGGGTGCCTTCTTTCAGCCGCACACCCGCTTGGTCCACCCCCGTGGACCACCTCCTACGCTGCCCAGGTCCTCATCACTCTGTCAGCCATTGAGAGTGGGAAGCTCACGACAGAGGAACTGCAGGGCAAGTAAAGTGAGCACCCTCTCCCCTCCTCAAGGGCCCCCAGAACAACCTCCCACCCAGGGAGAAGTGCGAAGGAGCAGTATTTCCAGCCTCCATCTGTCTGAACCCCATGTTCTGTTTTTTGAAACTGAGATAGGGGTGACATTTCCAGGCACGCTAGTGTTGATTTGATACATGGATACGTCACAGCATGAGTACCCCGGGAATGTTAGCTAACACCTCTTGCATCATCACATAACGACTGTTGCTTTATTGTGGTGGGACCAATTAAGATCTAGTCTCTCAGCAGCCTTGTAATTTATAATATAGCATTATTGTCTGAGGTCACCATGATCTGTTTGAAGGCATTTGTATCCAATTCCTGAAAAAAAAAAGTTACGATGGCAGCTTTACTGGGGTACTCTCGGGCTTCCCTGGTGGCTCAGACTACAAAGAATCTGCCTCCGGGGCTGGAGACCCAGGTTTGATCCCTGGGTCAGGAAGATCCCCTGGAGAAGGAAATGGCAATCACTCCAGTACTCTTGCCTGGAGAATCCCATGGACAGAGGAGCCTGGAGGGTGGGCTACAGTCCACGGGGTCACAAAGAGTCAGACATGACTGAGTGACTAACACTTTCACATTCTTCATCTACCACCCAAGGGCTTACTCAAAACTGTAGACGTGGTTTTTAGTATATTCACTAGAGTTTTCAACTAGCAATCTTAGAGCATTTTCATCACCCCAAAAAGAGACCCCATGCCTTAAACCCATCGCCTCCAGCCCAAGGCAATCACTAGCTTGTTTAACCCCTCACTTGTGTCTGACTCACTGTGACCCCATGGACTGTAGCCTGCCAGGTTCCTCCGTCCATGGGATTCTCCAGGTAGGACCTTGTTTATCCTTCGGTGTTTCATAATGATAACGTTACGCTTCTGCACGCAATCACAGCTTAGGGCTTGCTCCCCACACCCACCAAGCAAAATCTCCCAACACCAGCTGGGCGTCCTGCAAGTCAACTTGGTGCTGACGCTCTCCCACAGGTTGAGGACTCAGCCCTACAAAACTGACCCCCTCCCGCCCGCCACCCGCACTTCAGACGCCCATCACAAGCCCGGGTTGTTACCTGTGCTTCTGACCAACCAGCTATAAGTCAGATGTTCCCAAGACCCCATCCTCGGGTTGGATTAACTTGTTAGGTCACAGAATGCAGAGAAACGGGCCTGCTGCATCACTGGTTTCTTCTAGGTTGTCAGGAACAGGAGAAGGGAGAGGATCACAGGGCAGGAAGTGGGGAAGGAGCCCAGCGCTTCCGTGCCCTGCCCAGAGAGCCTTCCTCACCCGCTCTCTTCACTTTCAGACCGTAAGTGAGATCAGGGCAGCTTGTGTGGGCAGATCATCAGGTAGGCACAGCCCTTCTGAAAAGCCCTTCTGGACCCCGGCGGTCCAGGGATGAACCCACAGCAAGTGTGGCTGCAGTTTTATCGAATGGCTTCAAAGGGCCGGACGTTGTTCCAAGACTTGATGCGAACTCCCTTATTCCTACCACATATTTGCAAAGGATTGTGCCCGGTTCCATCGATTTGGAATCTGAGTCACTTCGAATTGAAGCCACATGCTCTCAGGCCCAGGTAGAATGGTGGTGCGTGGGTCTGCAAATAGGGACGGTCTGAGGGCACCTGGAGCTTGCAGGGGCAGGGGAGACAGAGCCCAAAGGCAGGACAGGCGATGAGGCGCCGGCCTGGTGCTGGACCGTCCACTTGAGGGGTGGGCATCTTTCCCTCCCCGCCATGGAGAGGCCCCTCGCACACACAGGACCTGCGTCGCGCCTTCACCCGGCTGCAGGAAGTGGTGCCTTAACCTGGGGGCAGAAAGGCGATACCTCGAAGCCAGGCGGAGCCCAGCGTCCAGAGGTGAGGACAGAGGCTGCGGGGCGGGGCGGGCCTCAGGCTACAAGCCTACACTTCCTCCTCCTCCCTTTCTGCCCTGACCTGTGGTCTCACGTCGGACTGGGAGAGGGGAATTCTTGTGTGTAAAGTCGAGCAGGTGGAAGGTCCCGGGGCTGGGACACCTGGGTCCCTCGGCAGAGTCCACAGACATGACCGGGGCTGGCGGGGGCCTCCGGGCCTGGGGGAGCCTTATGCTGCTGGTGAGTCCCCCAGACCCCGGGTCCGAGGGGAAGGGATGCTGGGGTCCCAGAACACCGGCCCCCCGGGGGGCGGGGCTTACCCTTCTCTGGGCTTCCGGATTGGGGGGGGAGGTTCCTAGGGAGGCTTACATACACCTGGTCTCTCAAGATCTTCCTGTGTCTGCTGCGGAAGTAAACGCTGGTTATTGACAAGACTCAGGTATTTTATAAAGAGAAGGGATTCAGGCCCAAGTCCTCCCCCCTCAGACCCGGGAGTCCAGGCCCCCATCCCCTCCTCCCTCAGACCCAAGACTTCCAGATCCTCAGCCCTTTCTCTCTGAAACCCAGGGGTGCAGACCCCCAGCCCCTCGTCCCTCAGATTGCGGGGTCCAGGCCCCAGCCTCCTCCCTCAGATTGGGTGGCAGTTTCCTGGTTCCCAGCCTCAATCTCTTCCTTCATTCCCAGTCTGTTGATCCCTGCCCTAATCTTCCAAGGCCATATTTTTCAGGAAGTGAAACCATTCAGTTTATCTCAGCACCTTATGCTTGAAGCCAACCCCAGCTCCTGGGTCCCTGGAGTCCTGTCCCTGCCTCACCAGCCCCCCCACTCCCCCCAACACACACACACACCCCCAGAGCAGCCAAGGGAAGGTCGTGGGGCTGACCTTTGTCGGGGCCCAGCCCTGGGGAGGAGCTGCGGTGCCCTGTTCCTGCCCTCTGGGAGCACTGACTCACAGGGGCCAGGGGCACTCGGGGAGGGTCACTGCCGGCCGTCTCACCTGGGGTGAAGCGAGGTGAGCCTCAGAGTCTGATTCTCCCCTCTGGGCTGTCTCCAGGGCCTGTGCAGCTGGACAGGGGCCAGGGCGGCAGGTGAGTGACCCCTGCCTGAGTTCACAGCCCACGCAAAGCCACCGCACCTCGACGCCCATGAGCTTTGTGGGGGGGGGGGGTTGTCTCCATGGAGGACAAAGTGCCCAGGGCAGGTGCCCATGGGAACGGTCCTTTCTGGACATGGGGCAGGAGAGGGGGTGGTAAGAGGGACAGGACTCCCCTGCTCGCACCAGACCCTCCTTCCCAGTCCTCAGCCCCCAGCCTCTGCCAGGAAGCTGGCTGTGGAGGCCTGGACCAGCATTGTGGCAGAAATCCTACCGGAAAGCGCAGCTCTAGGTCCTTGCCACTCAAGTGTGGTCTGTGCGTGGGCAGTGGCCCCTGAGAGCTGACCGTGCGTGCAGAGCCTCCGTCCCTCCCCGGGCCCCTGAGTCAGAACCCGACTGTAAGGACACCCCCAGGGGTGCATGTGCACGCTGAGGCCCAGGAGGCACTGACCGGGACCATGCGCCCACATCCGTCTTCCGGCCTGTCACTGAGGCAGGCCTGGGAGCTCGCCCTGAGGGTCAGACACACCCAGTGACCCTCTCTTCCCCTGCTCCCCTGCTCACTCCAAATCCTTCCTCACTTCTCAGCCCTCAACCCCGTCAGGAACCTGACTGTGGAGACTCAGAACAGCAGCTCCGTCACCCTGAGCTGGGAGGCGCCTGAAGGCCCAGAGCCTGAGTACTACCAGGTCCGGTGGACCGATGACGGTAACACAACTGGGTTTCAAAGCACAGAGAATACCAGCGTCACAGTGGAAGGACTTGAAGCCGGGACGTTGTTCGGATTCTCCGTGAACGCAGTAAAAGAGGGACTCAATAGCTCCTGGGTGCCTCTCAATGCCAGCACAGGTGAGAGGCAGCTGCTGTTCAGATTGTTTTTGTTTGTTTTAATGGGAGGTGACAGATGGTGGTGGAGAGTTGACAGGAGAACGTGGCACTCTCCCTCGCCTAGGGTCCCTTTGGGCCACAACGAGCAGGCGATGAAGAAAGAATACGTGCCCTACAAGGAGAGAGGCCAGCACAGAGAGAAGCCTGCACACTGCAGCGGAGAGTAGCCCCCACTCGTGCTCGCAGCCACGGGGACCCAGCGCCACCACCACGATTAGTTGATGTATTAATTACGGCGGGGCCAGTGAGAACCCGCCTGCCGGTGCAGGATACACAAGAGACGCGGGTTCCATCCCTGGGGCGGGACGATCCCCTGGAGAAGGAAATGGCAACCCACTTCAGTATTCTTGCCTGGAAAATTCCATGGACAGAGGAGCCTGGTGGGCTACAGTCCACGGGGTCACAGAGTCGGACACGACTTGAGCACACACGTGAGACACACACGCACAAACCAGAAAAACCAGAGTCAACAGCTCCATCTGGAAAGTTGACATGTCTGGAAGTGAGAAGGTTCTGTCCCTGGGGCAGCTTGTGACAGACAGTGTAGGGTATGGTGATGGGTGGGACCCAGGGCTGTAGACCCCGGACAGAGGGCCTGAGCAATCCCGGCCCCCCCACCTCTGGCCACGTTTCTGTGGTCCACACTCCTTAGCTAGTAGACCCCTTCCCATGCCTAGGTACTTCCCCTTTGCTTTGAGGAGGAGGAGCCTGGGGCACCAGAGGTGTGGGGCGGAGGGGAGGGGTCCTTGGGGATCCAGCCCCTTCAGTCTCTATCCTCACTTCTCAGCTCCCAGCGAGGTTATGGCCCTGCAGAAGCAAAATCAGACCAACAGCTTCATCACCCTGCAGTGGGAGGCCCCTGCAGACCCACGGCCCCAGTTCTATGTATACTGGGTCCATTGGGCCAGCAGAGGACATCCCCAGAAGCGAGGTCCCCAAGGACACCAGGACAACCAGATGGGCAGGACCAACGGGACTAGCTATACGGTGGAGGCGCTGGTGCCCGGGACTTGGTACCGCTTCAACGTGTGGGCTGAGAGCAACGGTGTACATGGTTACAAACAGAGCCTCAATGGGTCCACGGGTGAGATGGGGCTCCCTTTAACCTGGTGGGGGGCTTAGGTCGGGCCTGGGGACAGAGAGAGGTGAGCGGACTCCAAATCCCATCAGGCCAAGGGGTCATGATGTCATGTGTTGCAGTGACACAGATGGTCAAAGGCCTCATGGGACTTGTAGTCTGTGGAGACCTGTGGCCTGTCCCCGTGTGGACAACAGAGAATGAGGGGTGAAGAGGTATTCTGGTTTGGGGGACGGAAAGGACGTGCTGGTTCTCAGAGAACTGGCCTGACTGGTGGGGAGCGGGGCAGTGGGAAGTACCCCCGGGTGGAGCCTCCTGACGCCTCTCAACCTCCTGCACACAGCCCCAGATCCTGCCAACATCACCTCCTGTGTCATCACCTCTGGGGGCCACGAGGTCATCCTGGCCTGGTCCTGCCCCCAGGGAGGCTACGAGGCCTTTGAACTGGAGGTCGGGGGGCAGCTGGGCCCCCAGAAAAGCTCCTCCTGCGGGGATGCCGTGAAGGTGTCGTTGCTCAGGCCGGCTCAGTCCTACTCAGCCACCGTCACGACCATCTGGGATGAAATGAGGGCCCCGTCTGCCTCCGTGGCCTGCCACGTGGAGAGCGGGCGCGCGGGTGAGTGGGGTCCCAGGGACGGGGAGCTCGTGGCCTTCCCCACCACTTCAGGCCCTGCTCTGAGGCAGGCCCACCCGCCCAGGGGGTCCTCTCTGCTTGTGTTTTGTTTGCTGCTTTCTTTAAAACAGCTCTGTTGAGATGTGATTCCTATAACATACGACAGTTCGCCCACTGAAAGGGTACAACCCAATGGCTGCTGCATATTCGCAGTACTTGCAGCTATTGTTGCCATTGGTTTTAGAAAGATTTCATCATCCCATAAAGAAAAGAAAGCCTTAAGCCTTGTTGTTGTTTGGTCGCTCAGTCATGTCCGACTCTTTGCGACCCCATGAACCTCAGCACGCCAGGCCTCCCTGTCCGTCACCACCTCCCAGAGTTTATCCAGATTCATGTCCATTGACTCGGTGATGCCATCCAACCATCTCTTCCTCTGTCGTCCCCTTCTCCTCTTGCCCTCAATCTTTCCCAGCATCAGGGGCTTTTCCAGTGAGTTGGGTCTTCGCATCAGATGGCCAAAGTATTGCAGCTTCAGCTTCAGCATCAGTTTTTCCAATGAATACTCAGGGTTGATCTCCTTTAGGATGGACTGGTTTGCTCTCCTTGCTGTTCACAGGACTCTCAAGAGTCTCCTTTAAGCCTATTACCCCCTGACTTCCCCAGCCCCTCACCATCACCCCCTGACTTCCCCAGTCCCCCACCGTCACCCCTGACTTCCCCAGTCCTCCATCAACCAGCCGTTGACGATCTCTACTCTACACCTGTCTGTCTAGATTGGCCTCTTCTGGATCTTTCCTAGAAATACAGTCACACAGTATGCGTCCTTTGTGACTGGTTTCTCTCACTTAGTGTAATGTTTTTAAGGCTCATCCAGTGTTCTAATGTGTATCAGTGCTTCGTTGCTTTTTAAAAAATTAATTATTTGTTTCTGGCTGTGCTGGGTCTTGGTCGCGGCAAGGGTTCCTCTCCGGTTGTGGAGGGGTGGGGCTCCTCTCTGGTTGGGGTGCGCCGGTTTCTCGCTGCGGTGGCGTCTCCTGTTGCAGAGCACAGGCTCCGGGGCGTGCGGGCTCAGGAGCTGGGCTGCGTGGGCTCAGGAGTTGCAGCTCCCGGGCTCGAGCACAGGCTCGGTAGTCGGGGCGCATGGGCTTAGTTGCTTGAGGCCTGTGGGATCTTCCCGGACCAGGGATCGAACCTGTGTCCCCTGCTCTGGCAGATGGAGTCTTATCCCGGAGCCACCAGGGAAGGCCCCGAGCAAGTGATGACTTTTGATCAGCAACTCGGGAACTGAGAGGCTGTGGGGCAAGGTTGGGGCGGTGGGCGGTGGGGGGGCGTTCTCCTCTCCCGCCTCTGCCCTCGAGTCTGCCCCGTGGGCCTCTGATCTGAGTCTGGGGGGCTCGGGACGGCAGGAACGCAGCGCCGGGCTCTAACAGCCCCCACCCCGCCCTCCCCAGGGCTCATCGCCGGAGCCATGGTCAGCGTCCTCCTGTTACTTGTCCTGGTGGGCCTGCTGCTCTTCTTCCTGAAGAGGAGGTGAGACCCCAACACACAGGGCTCACGGGACACCTGGAGGGGGGCCCGGGGGACAGACGGGGACCCCTGCTGCAGCCTTCTTCCCCGAGCCTTTTCCTCCCCTTGTCCTTTTCCCAGGCGTAGAAAGAGGGAGAAGAAACCCGCACCCAAGGATCTGGAGATCAGGTGAGCGGGTCTGGGGAGCGCCAGAGACTCGCTGTCGGGTCAAATCCAGCTGGCCACCGGACAGGTCAGAGGGCAGGACTAGGAGATCCACCTGCAGGGACCATCATGCCTCCACCGCTGCCCGCTCCCTAGTGCTCCGGGCCGGTGGCTACGGAACCGCTTTCAGTCTCTGCTCTGGGACTCCCGCTCATTCATCCAACAGCGCGACCACCGGAACCTATAGAGTGTCAGGCACTGTTGTAGGAAACAGCGACGGAAACAAAGATTCCTGCCCTTGTGGCGCTTACGTTCCAGCACAAGGACTTCCCTGCTGGTCCGGGGGTTGGAACTCCAGGCTTCCACTGCAGGGCACACGGGTTAGACCCCTGGTTGGGGGTCTAAGATCCTTCAAGGCTCGAGGCACAACCAAAAGCAAACACACGAGCACACAGGAAGCAGAAGCTGATGAAGGCCGTGATGGTTACATGGAGACAAATAAAGTGAGAGAAGGGCTAACGAGAGTAGGGGAGTGTCCAGGAGGAGCCTCACCAAGCGGATGACTCAGAGAAAGCCATTCGAGGACAGACTTGAAGCAAGTGAGGGGAAGAGCCCTGTGCCCACCTGGGAAAAGACATTCCAGGCGGAGGCCCCGAAGCAGCCACCCTCCTGCGGTGTCGGGAGAACGAGGCGTGTCTCTGAGGCTGAGCAGAGTGTGGGTGAAGGGAGGCGGGTAGGAAGTGAGGTTGGAGAGGTACCAGGTGGGGTCAGATAAGAGTGAAGACTTTGCATTTTATCCGGAGATCGGAGTGTTTGGAAGCTTTTGAGTAGACCCGTGATACAGTTAAGAAGCAAAGGCAAAAAGCAGGGAAGCAGCAAAATGTGTTTAATAATACAGACATCATTAAGTCTCAGAGCAGGAAATGGTTAAAGGGAATCAGATTCAAGATGTTATCTGAGTGTTTAAACAGCAGATCTGGTTAAAGATTGGATGTGTTGGTGTGGAACTCAGAGAGGGCTCAAGAGTCACCCCAAGGCATTTAGCCTGAGCCCCAGGAAGGCTGGAATCGCCATGACTTGAGGCGGAATGTCTATGGTGGGGGCAGGTTTCGGGGAAAAGTGTCAGGAGCTCAGTGGTGGACACGCTGAGTTTGAAACGCTTGTTGGATGTGCGGGTGAAGACGAAGATAAACAAGCCGTTGGATAAAGTTCTGCAGTTCAGGAGAACATTTGTGCAAACATCTTCACTCTGGGTCAATCGTCATTAAATCTCTATGTTAGAACAGTCCCCAGGGATTAACAGAGGCGCGTCAGGGCAAGGAGTTAAGGAAAGCTGGGGGGCCAGCTGGGAGGCTGTTCAGTTGCTCAGTGGACTCTGACTCTGTCACCCCGCGGACTGCAGCACGCCAGGCTCCCCTGTCCTTCACCATATCCAAGAGCTTGCTCAAACTCATGTCCATCGAGTCGGTGATGCCATCCAACCCTCTCATCCTCTGTCGTCCCCTTCTCCTCCTGCCCTGTCTTTCCCAGCATCAGAATCTTTTCCAACGAGTCAGCTCTTCACATCAGGTGGCCAAAGGATTGGACCTTCAGCTTCAGCATCAGTCCTTCCAGTGAATATTCAGGGCTGATTTCCTTTAGGATGGACTGGTTTGATCCCCTTGCTGTCCATGGGGCTCATGGGCACAAAAAGAAAGAGGGGATGGCCACCAGAGGTGAGTGCCTGAGGAGGAGTAAATACAGGTGTCGGGGCAATGACGCCCAGTTTCTCCTTCGCCGCAGAACCTGTCCTGGCCAGCATCCCGCCCCAGTCACCCTCTGACCTCTCCATTCCCTACCCTGTGTCCGTTACACGGCACCTGCGACAAATCTCTGCACCCACTGGATTCCAAGTCTGGTCCCGCCTACACGTCGAGCATTTTGCCATCCTCAGCCTCAGTGCACGTGTTTGCATGTCCCAGCGACGACCCTCGGGGACTCGCAGGTGGAGATCCCTGGAGGCTGGTGGGAAACAGGTCTGAAGCTCAGGACGGGGAGAAGTAGGGACTGGAGATTTAGAAATTGTAGACGAAGGTGAAGCTACAGAAGTGGTCAAACCCCATGAGAAGCGTGTGTCCAGTGAGAAAGGAGGACTCAAGGATGGACTCCCGGGAACGCCCCCCTTTTAGGATGGATGGAGGGTGAGGGGCCCACCGAGGAGGAGGAGCAGCAGCAGCCAGGGAGGCCGGTGGTGGTGCCAACCAGGAGAGGGTGCTCAGAAGAGGGTGGATCCAGAAAAAACCAAGGTGCCGTCAGTGGCGCCGGACGCTGCGGAGCACTGACTCGAAGGATGCCTGAGAGGCAGCCTTTGGAAGCGCAGATAAGGAGGCAAATCAGACCTTGAAACAGTCCTCGTTCCGGGGAGTCGCAGTGCAGACGCCAGGCCGGTGAAGGGTGGGAAGGAAGCAGCGAATTGGCCTGCCTGAGAAGACTGGGGGCAAAGGCGCGTTTTCACCCATCTCATCGTTGTGTATGTAGGTATGATGGGGCCACTGGATCCGAAGACAGACACCGTTCAGAGGCAGTTTACTGCACTCACAGGTCCCAGCGAGCGGTTGCACGTTACACCAGGCAGGGCCACGCAGACACACACCCAGGGTTGGCTGGGAGGCGGGGGACCCCTGAGGAAGAGGCTGTATCCTGGTTTTCATGGGGGCAAGTGGGCAATGCACGCCAAACAGGTTCAACTGGAATCACCTCAGTGGACCCTGAGGGCTGTTCCCTGTCCGATCTGAGCAGACGGCCCAGAGTGTGTGATCCTGAAAGGGGCGGTGGTGAGGGTGCAATTTAGTGAGCTCGTCAGGAAGGAGAACTGGGGAACTCCCTGGCGTCCGGTTCACCGCCAGGGCCAGGTTCAGTCCCGGGTCAGGGATCTCCTGCAGGCCACGCAGCTCGGCCAAATGAATAAATAAAAATGAAAAGTGTAAAAATAAACCAAAAACCAATTACGTTTAAAAAAAAAGAAAAAAACAAACGAGAACTGAACTGGTGAGCCTCCAGCCAGGGACTCACAACGGAGTCTTGACTGACTGTACTTACTGCAGGGGGGAGCAGAAACACCGGGAGCCACACCAGCTCCAAGGACGCTTGTTGGTTGTTTTTTTTTTTGTCTATGCCGGGTCTTAGTTGCCCTGCAGGCTTTTCTCCAGTTGCAGAGCGCAGGCTTCTCATCGCGGCGACGTCTCTTGTTGCCAGGCACCAGGGATCGATCCTGTGTCCTCTGCGTTGACAAGCGGATTCTTTACCACTGATCCACCAGGGAAGCCCCAGAGGATTACTTTTCTCAGTACAAAAGTGAGAGGAGCGTGTTCACACGCAAACGGGAAGAGGGAAGAACCAGCGAGGGCCACAGGGAACTGGGGCCTACAGACAGGCAGTGGCCCTAAAGGGCAGAAGGAACCCCTCTCCCTCTTTCTGAGTCAAAACGACTCCGAAGGGACTTCCCTGGTGGTCCAGAGGTTAAGACTCTGTGCTCCCAATGCAGGGGGCCTGGCTCCGATCCCTCCTCAGGGAACTTGATACCACATGTCACAAGTAAGACCCAGCATAGGCAAAAAACAAATTCTGATCGTGGTAAAAAAATAGATAAGCTATAATTCACCACTGCAGACTGTTTTTAAGAGCCCAGTTCAGTGGCATGAAGTCCACTCCCATTGTGCAACTGGCACTGCCATCTATCCGTAAAACTCTTAAAAACACACACACACACGGCTTTGTTTATTTAGGCCAAGTTGCATGCCTTGTAGGATCTTAGTTCCCCAGTCGGGGATCAAACTGGCACCCTTGGCAGTGAAAGCCTGGAGTCCTAACCACTGGACTGCCGGGGGAATTTCCTATAGAACTCTCTTCACCTGGCAGAAATGAAACTCTGTACCCAGTAAGCACTCACTCCCAATTTCCCCTGTCTCCCAGCCCCTGGAGACCCCCCTTCTACTTTCTGGTTGTTATGAGTTTGATGACTAGCTGCCTCATATAGGTGGAATTGTATTTGACCTCTTGTGACTGGCTCATTTCACCCAGCATCAGGCCCTCATGTCCATCCATGGTGCCTTATGGGTCAGAATTTCCCTGCTTCTTAAGGATGAATAATATTCCGCAGTATACATAGGCCACGTCTTCTTGATCCATTCACCTGACACTGGACACTCGGTTTGCTGTCACTTTTTAGCTACTGTGAATAATGCACCTATGAACACGGGTGTACAAACATCTGAGACATTGTTTTCAATTCTTTTGGGTGCATCCTGCCGACAGATTTGATGAATGAGAAACAAAATCGCTAATTTGAAAAGATGTCTGCACCTCCCATGTTCACAGCAGCAGTATCCACCATAGCTCGAATACAGTAACATCTAGATGTCCATCAGTGGATGAATGAACAAAGAAGATGTAACATACAGACAATGGAATATTACTGAGCCATAAAAAAGGAATGAAATGATGCCATTTGTGACACCGTGGATGGAGCTTTAGGGCATTATGCCAAGTGAGATTAGTCAGAGGAGGACAAATACTGTGTGATATCACTTACATGTGGAATCATAAAAACGGTTGAGGGAATTCTCTGGTGGTCAGGAATTAGAACTCAGTGCTTTTATTGCCAGAGGCTTGGATTCAGCCCATGGTCAGGGAACTAAGATTCTGCAAGCTTTGTGGCACAGTCAAAAAAAAAAATTTTTTTTTTTTTAAGTAAAACTGCAGACTCACAGATACAGAGAATACATTGGTGGGTGCCAGAGGCAGAGGGTGACTTGGGTGAAGGAGGATAAAAGGTCCAAACTTCCAATTATAAGATAAGTAAGTCCTGGGGAGGTGCAAAAAAGAAAACAAAGCAAAACCCTCTCCTTTTATCCCAAGAACGTGCGGTTAAAGGCGGTTCAAAGACTCACCCCTCTCCGCCCCGCAGGTTCCCAGGGGACATCCTGGCGGAAGACTTTGCCGAGCACGTCTGGAGAAACGAGAGGGACGGCAACTGTGGCTTTGCCGAGGAGTACCAGGTGGGGTGAGCCGGCCCCGCGTGCCCACCAGCCCCTCCCGCCCCTGCGAGGCTGAGCGGAAGCAGGCATGCCCAGCTGGGGGGCTCACAGAAATCCCCAGCCACCATCGGCCACCTTTTTGACTCACACTGGCGTCGCGTAGCCGGGTCCCTCCTCTCCCGCCTGCCCCCAGCCCAGGCCCCTTCCTCCCAGCAGCCGTCTCAGACGCCCCCAGGGGATGGTAGGCACACGCGTCCTATCTCTGTGGGTGCTGCAGAACTCCCGGGGGCGCGGGGTGAGTGGGGTGGCGCCACGCGGCAGGCCCCGGGTGGGGCTGGGCCGAGGAAACCCAGCCCCCGTGCACCCCCCCCCTTCCTCCGCCCCCAGCAACTGGCCCTGGAGGACCACGGCCAGTCCCAGATGGCGGCCTCAGCCCCGGAGAACAGCGCCAAGAACCGCTACAGGAACGTGCTGCCCTGTGAGTCTCCGGCGTGCTCGCCTGCGACGTCGTCAGCACCCTCGTCCCTTGCTCCCCTCGAGAGACAGAGCTCCTGCCCCCCGTGAGCGGGGAGCCCCTCGGCCGGCTCCTCCCGACGGGGTCCCTCGCCCCGTCCCAGCTCCCTGCGTCCGCGCGTCCCCGCCTTCCCCGCTCCCTCCGCTTCGCTAACGCCGGCGTCTCCCCTTAGACGACTGCTCCCGAGTGCCCCTGCGGGCCCTCCTCGGACAGCCGGGCTCCGAGTACATCAACGCCAGCTTCATCCCCGTAAGGCTGGGGTCAGCCTGGGCTCGGGAGCCTCGGAAGGTAAGGGCCGGGAGCAGGGGGACCCTGACCGGCCTGCCTCCCTCCAGGGTCCCTGGAGCTCCCGGGAGTTCATTGCGGCCCAGGGCCCCCTGCCGCAGACCGTGGGCGACTTCTGGCGCCTGGTCTGGGAGCAGCAGAGCCACACCCTGGTCATGCTGACCAACTGCGTGGAGTCCGGCCGGGTGAGGGGAGCCCTCCAGGCTGCAGCCTTGATCCTGCCCCAGACACCGGTCCCGGGGTGGACCCTGACCCAACCTCGGGGGTTCCCAGCACGACCCCACCCCTTCCGCCTGCCCCAGCCCACCCGCTGGGCCTCCTGTGGGGTGAAGCTGCTCTGGAAGACCTGAGGAAGGGGGGGTCCTCCTGGCTGGGGTGGCTCTCCACTTGGTTCCCGGGCCGGGGCCGCGTCCTTGATGCTGAAACCCAGAGCCACCCGCGGGGGTGCTCCGGGGGAGGTTCTCCGCAGCCTCCTGTAGTCTGACCCACCCGTCTCCCCCCAGGTGAAGTGTGAGCATTACTGGCCTCTGGACGCCCAGCCCTGCACCCACGGGGACCTGCAGGTGACGCTGGTGGGGGAGGAGGTGGCGGAGAACTGGGCGGTCCGGAACCTGAAGCTCAGCCATGTAAGCCCCGCCCCCTCGACTGGCAGTTCCTCCCCCGCGGCGGCCCCTCCCCAGAGCTCCCCCGGAAGTCGCGGTTTCCATCGCTCCTACCGGGGACCTCCGTGTCCACCTCCCAGCGGTGCCCCCACCCATCAGAAACAGGCCCCGGACTGGGTCCCCTCGACCCCTGCCCCTAGGTGCAACAGCAGAAGACTTTGACCGTGCGTCAGTTCCACTACTTGACCTGGCCAGACCACGGCGTGCCCCACTCCCCAGACCCCTTGCTGGCCTTCTGGAGGATGCTCCGGCAGTGGCTGGACCAGACGGTGGGGGGCGGGCCTCCGATCGTGCACTGCAGGTGAGGAGGGGCCGGACCCCCGCCCTGCGCCTCAGAATACGGCCTCTCGGGTCCTTGGGGGACTTGTGGAGGAGACAGAGGAGACCAGGAAGGCATGCAGGAGATGGAGGCAGGAGGTGAAGGCGTGGTGGTGCAGGTTGCGAATGAGGATGAAGATGAAGGGATGGGAAAGGAGGGAAAAGAAAGAAAGGAGGCGGCATGGGTGGGGAGGAAACAGGTGAAGGACAAGAGGAGGAAACGGCCGGAGGTCTTAAGAAACGTTTAAAACACCTCCTTGGGGAAACTCCGGGTGGTCCAGTGGTTAGGACACAGTGCTTTCACTGCCAAGAGCCGGGTTCATTCCCTGGTGGGGGAGCCAAGACCCCACAAGTCTCACCGCTTGGCAATAATAATAATAAAATAAAAATGGTTCATTTTATGTTTAAAGAAAAATGACTTACTTGGGAGCTCATCTGCTCTGTATGAACCCCAGCTGGTCACTTACTAGCTAAGTGTCCTGGGACAGTGGACTTCACCTCACTCAGCCACATTGCCCTTTCTGTAAAATGGACACGCTCAGCTGACAGTTCCTACTTCTGAGGGGTGGGAGAAGTGCACAGAGGACATGCGGCACCCAGAACGGGGCCTTGCAGATAGAACTGTGCGCAGTCATTAGTGGTTACTTCCTACTTAAGCAACCCCCACTTATACCGTAGCCTCCAGAATAGCCCCGCTAAATACCCGACCTCTGGGTACTCCAAAGACGGAGCTCTCCAGTCAGCGGGGGCTCGCGGTGCCCCCGTGGCCTGATGCCTCCTTGTCCCTGCCTAGCGCTGGCGTGGGCCGCACGGGCACCCTCATTGCCCTGGATGTGCTGCTGCGGCAGCTGGAGTGCGAGGGTCTCGTGGGGGCCTTTGGCTACGTGAAGAAGATGCGGGAGAGCCGCCCGCTGATGGTGCAGACTGAGGTGAGGGGGTCCCCGGGCCGGGCTGGGCAGGCAGGCGGGCTACGTGAAGAAGATGCAGGAGAGCCGCCGCTGATGGTGCAGACTGAGGTGAGGGGGTCCCCGGGCCAGGCTGGGCGGGTGGGCTGTCTCTTATACACATCTTTAAAAAAAAAGAAAAAAACAAACGAGAACTGAACTGGTGAGCCTCCAGCCAGGGACTCACAACGGAGTCTTGACTGACTGTACTTACTGCAGGGGGGAGCAGAAACACCGGGAGCCACACCAGCTCCAAGGACGCTTGTTGGTTGTTTTTTTTTTTTGGCTACGTGAAGATGCGAGAGAGCCGCCCGCTGATGGTGCAGACTGAGGTGAGGGGGTCCCCAGGCCGGGCGGGCAGGCAGAGGTGGCCGAGGCTCAGGAAGGCGCCCCCCGCCCCGCTCTGTCCCCAGGCCCAGTACGTCTTCTTGCACCAGTGCATCGGTCGGTTTCTGCAACAGTCAGCCACAGTGCGGGCTCAGAAGGGGGCCACCTACGAGAACCTGCTGATGGAGGATGTAGCTGCTACAGAGGCCTAAGCTGTGGGAGGGCTGGGAGCCCTGCCCTTCTAGACACAGACTCTGCACCCCTGCTTCAGCCCAGATGCCTGGGCCCCGGGACAGCTGAGGGCTGGGGTCCCAGACTCCCGGGCCCTGAAGGAAGAGAGGGGACCGGCAGCCTAGATTCCTACTTCCTGGAGAGGGGGCGAGCCCGGATCCTGGATTTCCAGTTCCTTGAAGAAGGAGAGGGATGGGGTCCAGGAGTCTCTTGGTTTTTGTTTGAGGGAGGAGGAGAAGGTAGGGTCTCAAGGAAACAGGCTGAATTCTGAGGAAGAAAGGAAGTAATGAGGCTCCAGAATTCTGGTCGCCTGAGGAACAAGGGTGGGCAGGTCTCTGCCCACCTTTTACTCCAGAAACCAAATCAGTCTTCAAGAATCTGAGGTTTCCCCTTACCCTGCCGCCTGTACATATTTTTTTCTTTTATCCCATAACTTATTAAATCACTATTTTCCCCAGAGACACCCGTCCCCACAGTGGATTTCTGGGTCTGGAAATAATATTGGGGTGGGTTCCTGATGTATAGGTACTGAGGCACCCGTCCCAGGAAGGTAGCTCCAGGGATTCACAGTTGGCACCTGAAAATGTAGGTTTGGGCAGTTGAGTCTTTCCGCGAAGGCCCAGGTTGTGGGCAGTGTGCGCTCCGTGCCCTGAGCTAGGAGCATGGAGGTTTGCCTTCTGGGCCTGGCCCTAGGGGAACTTAGAGGGTGGAGTGAAGCCGATTTGCTGGTGAATTTCAGGCTTAGTCTCCTGTCTGGATATCTGAATACCTTGGCCTCCAGAGAGGGTCTTCTGGGTCCTAGAACCCGGTATCCTGGAGCCCGGTTCTCTGGGCAGCCGAGTCTGAGGTGGAGAGAAGCGGACTGGATGCCAGGATGGCTAGACTAGAAGGCAGAAAATCCTCGGGACCAGGATAAATATCCGTGGGCGTCCTGGTGGTTCCAGGCTCGGGGGCTAGACGAGGGGTGGGGCGGCCTCTCCATCTACGGAACACGCACGCGCGCGCGCGCTCACTCTCACACACACACACACACACAGGCTCTCTCTCACACTCATATACAGAGGCGCACACGCGCACACACCGGGGTGGCTCCATTCGGCCGCGCCCCCACCCCGCAGCGCTCCGCGATCAGCACCGGGGACAGCGCCAGTCACCGGCGTGCGGGGGCGGGGTCCGGGCGGGGCCGGCGCCTCTGTGTCTCTCCGGAGGGTCCTTCCTGTCTAGCTGCCGCACAGGTAGGAGCCGCTGGGACCCCTCCCCAAGCTCCATCCTCATTCCCATCCGTAGAGAGATGCAGCGTGTGTGTGTGTGTGTGTGTGTGGTGGAGGGGATACCGGGGGAGACCAACAGATGGAGGGGGAGGGCTGGAGCCTGATTCGGAGAGAACGGGACTTAGAGACAGGTGTGGAGACAAAGAGCCACAAGGAAGGGAGGCGCAGGCGGGGGAGAGGGTGCAAGACCTCGACAGACGGGACCAGACAACAGGCAGAAGCCAGCTAACCCAGACGGGGGAGCGGCGAGAAGCCGGTGGGGAGATGGACAGAAATAGGGAAGGCGTCGGTTTGGAGAATGGAGGCCCAGGCGGTCACGAGGACAGGTGTGGAGACAGAGCTCGGGGCGCGCGGGCGAGACAAACAGGCTGAAAAGGATGCGGGGGCCCAGCCAAGGCAGCAGGGCAGAGGCCCGCCGCCCACGTTCCCCGCACGAGTGGGAGACGGAGGGCAGCCTGAGTCCTCACGTCCCGTTCCGGGGCAGGTGTGGAGGGAGGAGCCAGCTGCGGGCGCGAGCACGGACCGGCAAGGCCGCGTCCTCCCCAGCTGTCTCGGGTGTCAGGGTCCGGGGTCTCAGGCGGAACAGGGCTCCGAACCCGCTCGCCCCGCCGGGACTCCGCTCGCGAGCGTAAGCCCCGCCCGTTGTCTTAGCAACAGGCCGTTGCGGAGGCAACCAGCACTCCCTTCACCCCGCCCGAGCCGAGCCAGCCGTTGCTCTGGGCAAACCGGTGCGCCGGTTCCCACGCCCGTCTTCGCCCACGACTGGTTCAGGCCCCGGGGAAGGGCAAGAAAGGAGCAGAAGTCATCGGGACTGGGTTCCTAGGGGGCCTAAATGGAGGGGGCGTCCCTTTGGACGGGAACGTGCTCCCGGAACCCACGCCTAGCCTCCGCCCTCCGCAGCAGGAAAGCTGAAACTACAACTCCCGGCATGCCTCGCGGTAGTCGATCGTTTCCTACATGGCTCCCGCCCAGAGGGCCGATGGGAGTTGTAGTTCTTTCTTGTTTGGCGGGCTCAATGGACTCACAGGGTGGGTGTGGGGGGCTAGGGCGTTTGGGTGCCTCCGCAGGAAGAACCATAAGACCTCGCCGTCATGTTCCCGGAGCCCCCAACACCTGGGCCTCCAGAGCCCGACACGCCTCCTGATTCGAGTCGCATCAGCCACGGCCCCGGTGAGAGAGACCTGGGGCGGAGTGGAGGGAAAGCCTCGTCGGGATTCTCGGGGGCGGGATCCCGATCGGGTGTTTTCAGGCTGGTGGGCTGGAAAATGCGGGTGAGGTCATAGTAGAAGTCCTGGATTGGAATCTAAATGAAATGAATAAGGAACGGGTTTGCAAGAAAATGAAGACCCACATCAAGGGTGTGGAATGGAATGGAACCTTGGATTGGTGAATTGGAAGGTCCACCTCTCCCTTCTTTTAAACATAGGGAGACTCGGGGAGAGGTTAAACCTTCTTAAAGCACAGGGGTTGCGCAGAAAAATTAGAATGAGGGTAGAAGAGGAGGTAGAACTAATAAGCAAGAAAATCCAGACGGTGTCAGCCTGCCATAAGGCTTCAGTTTTATATATGAGATGAGCTGGAAGGAAAACATGGTAATAAAATGGAATGAACATGGCTGGAGGGAAAACAAGGCCGGGATTTCAGCTAGCACATGGTCCGGGTCTGAACGACCGGGTTGCTTCTCGGGGCCTCAGTGTTTGCTGTTTCATGCCCTCTGCAGTGCCCCCCTGGGCTCTGGCCACCATCGTGCTGGTCTCAGGCCTCCTCGTCTTCAGCTGCTGTTTCTGTCTCTACCGGAAGCGTTGTCGGAGGCGGATGGGCAAGAAGAGCCAGGCCCAAGCCCAGGTTCACCTCCAGGAAGTGAAGGAGCTGGGCCGGAGCTACATAGACAAGGTGTGGCCTGACCCAGTCCCTCAGCCCTGACCGTTTCTGTGCCCATGCTCCTCTCAGTGGCCCAGCAGCTCCCCTGCGTGTCTAGCCCTAAAGTGAATCTGGGGACCTGGAGGTGAACCAGACAGTCACAAGAAGTTCCAATCGGATGGGGAATTCAGACATTCACACAGACATTAACCACACAGGGCAGTATGTGCCACATTAGAGGCAGTATGGGGCATATGGGAGCAGAGAGAAACCAACCAGCTGACAGCCCGGAAGGTCTGAGAAGGCTTCCCGGAGGTGACTTCTGAGTTGAGACCCAGAAGGACTCAGTTAACTGAGAGCAGAGAGAATGACATTCTACCTCAAAGGAAGAGCACGTGCGGAGGCCTGGAATCCAGATTATGAGGGATGTTTGGAGAACAAACTCAGTTTTCAAAATAGCTGGGATATAGCATAAAGGTATACTGTGCTCTAGGCTTCCCAGGTGGCGCCAGTGGTAAAGAACCTGTGTGTCAGTGCAGGAGACACAAGAGACATGGGTTTGATCCTTGGGTTGGGAAGATCCCTTGGAGGAGGGCACAGCAACCCACTCCAGTATTCTTGCCTGGAGAATCCTGTGGATGGAGGAGCCTGATGGGCTACAGTCCATGGGGTCACAAAGAGTCAGACACAACTGAAGCGACTTAGCACACACACATATATTCTGTGCTTGAGGGTGAGGCTTCTAGAAAGCTCAGTGGTACCCACTGAGTGGTAATGAAGGGAACTGGAAGTCACAGAAGTTTTGAGCGAGAAAGGAACAAGGTCACATGGGCTTTAAGATGAATCCCCTGGAGCCCACGTGGAGGACAGATCTGGGACAAAGAGACAAAGGAGGAGGTTGGAGGGCAGTCCGGAGAGGTTGATGCAAACATGAGTAGGAAGAGGCCGTTGGCGCAGAAAGCCACAGGTTCAGGAATCTGAGCATTATACCTCCGAATGCAGAGCGGAATGAGGCTCTCCTGGGAGCCAGAGAGTCCTAGGTTTCCAACCCAGAGTAACCGGCTCTGTGACCTTGAGAAATTGACTGTCTCTGAGCCTCGAGGTCGTAGTCCATAACTAGTTTCCTCTCCTCCCTTTTCAACAGAGAGCTGTTATAATTATCACCCGTAAAGGATGCCCTTTAGGGTCCTGGTGTCCAGTCTCCAGCCCTCTCTCCTAAAGCCCATAGCTCCAAACTCCGTCAGCATCAGAATCACTTTGGGTCCTTGTTGAAATGCAAATCCTGGATCTTGCGCCAGACTTACTGAGTCAGAATCTCGGAAGTTAAGGCATTCTACCACACTACTGACTACTACTATTCACATTACATCTAGAGATTCAGTGACTAGAAGTCTTCTGACTTCGTTGTGCTAGTTTAGAATGGCAAGTATGCACTATGCCATTTTCCCTCCATGTTTTTCCATCCAGGATCACTAATCAACGTGGCAGTTTGGACCATCACCCCGATACATCCATTAACGTGTGAACTAAAATCTGCGTCCATCCTGTAGGCAGCGAGACGCTGTCAGCGCTTGTTCTTTTAATCTAGGCACGACAAACACACTGCATGTGCGTCACCGCATCTGCGCGCTACCGGTAGCAGATATCACTAAGCTAACACTGACCAGCTTACCACCGTGTGGGTTGCCATGGCGCGTCTCCGCCTGTGGCAGACATCCCTAGTCAAACACCGACTCTGCTTAGCTTGCCAATGTTCAGGTTTAGCCAGAGGGTTCTGTGAGTCTCCCTTGGCTTCCGGGCCTGGAGGACACCACTGTTGGGAGGAGTTCACCTACCCTTGCCCCTGGCTCCCTAAGGTGCAGCCAGAAGTGGAGGAGCTGGAGCCAACGGCCTCGGGGCCAGGGCAGCAGGTGGCTGAGAAGAATGAGCTAGGACGACTGCAGTACTCACTGGACTATGATTTCCAGACTGGCCAGGTGGGTGTGGAGGCGGAGGGAGGCTTTGGGCGGGAGGGCGCCAGGAGTTCTAGTCCCTTTTTGGAGGAGGCTTCAGAAGGGAAGCTGAGACTAGGGTCCTCTCATCACTGTCCAGCTGCTGGTGGGCATCGTGCAAGCTGAGGGGCTGGCAGCCTTGGACATAGGCGGCTCCTCTGACCCCTACGTGCGGGTCTACCTGCTGCCAGACAAACGGAGGCGGCACGAGACCAGGGTGCATCGGCAGACGCTGAACCCTCACTTTGGGGAGACTTTTGCCTTCAAGGTGAGCTCGTGGCCTCAGGGCTCCGTGCCCGGCAGCCCGTCCCCAGTCCGGAACGCTGGCGCCACAGTCCCGTCAGCTTTTACTGGTGGCAGCTACCACCAGCTCTGTGGGCTATCCACTGGACCCTGTGCTGTCCCTCCGAGAGCAGCGTGGCCCTGGGCTGCCCCGCTGGCCCCTGGGCTGCCCCATTTGGGCTCCATGGACACTTCCTTTGTCCCCTCTCTGCCCCCACTCACCGCTTTCCACGTGGATGTGCTGCGCCTCACTTTATGCTTTCTCTGCGCCCGCCCCTCACCCAGGTCCCCTACGTGGAGCTGGGGGGCCGGGTCCTGGTCATGGCGGTGTACGACTTCGACCGCTTCTCCCGCAACGACGCCATCGGGGAGGTGCGAGTCCCCATGAGCTCCGTGGACTTGGGGCGGCCAGTGCTGGCCTGGCGCGAGCTGCAGGCGGCGCCTCGCGAGGAGGTGAGCGCTCGTGGCCACGCCCCCGCGGCTGGGCCCTCCCACCCCAGGCCCGGGCCAATCAGCACAGGCGTCCGGGCGGGGGCGGGGCTCGCTCCGGACCGTACCATTCCGAGCAGAGGGGGCGGGAAGGAAGGTCGCAGAGGGGCTGCGGGAGGAGCCCGGGCTCCGGAGACCGGTCCCTCTTCCTCTCTCAGCAGGAGAAACTAGGAGACATCTGCTTCTCCCTCCGCTATGTCCCCACGGCCGGGAAGCTCACCGTCATCGTCCTGGAGGCCAAAAACCTGAAGAAGATGGACGTGGGGGGGCTGTCAGGTGTGCGGAAGCCGCAAACGACTGCGGTGCTGGGCGGAGCCGGGTCTCAGACTCAGGCTCCCGCAGTTCCTGGGTCCCCGAGGGTCTCACCGGGGAGAGGAAGGTCCAGGCTGCCGTGGACGATTTAGATTCGATTTGGGCACAGAGAGAGGGGGGCCTGAGGGGTCCGTGGGCTGTCTCTATGTTGTTCCGAAGAGCCTCGGGCATTCTCCCTGGATTCAGCAGAGTGAGGGGAGCTGTAAGATTCCTCCTCCCTCCCCCCAGATCCGTATGTCAAGGTCCACCTGCTGCAGGGCGGCAAAAAGGTGCGGAAGAAGAAAACCACCATCAAGAAGAACACTCTGAACCCCTATTACAACGAGGCCTTCAGCTTTGAGGTGCCCTGTGACCAGGTCCAGGTGAGGGCACACCTACCCACCGCCCCTGCCGGAGCAGCCTTTCCCCTGAGCCCCAGGCCCTTAGAAACGCCCGCTGCTAAGGGAGGAGAGCCTCCTTAGCAGCCCCCAGGAGCCAGGTCTTGGGGGTCTAACTGTGTTCTCAGTCTCAGTTTCCCCCATGAGGATCAGGAAGCCCCGCCCACCCAAGCAAGACGGGATGCCCAGCGCCCGTAGGAGCTCTGGTTACTGAGGAAAAGAGGCCCGCAACCCTAAGGCCAGGCCCACCCACCCATTTAACAGTCTTGAAGATGTGCCCCCATTAGGACCCTGCACCCTAAGGAGCCTCTGAGCAACAGAGGTCCTGAGGGTTTATCTGCTTTAAAACCTGGTCGCAGGAAGACTCCAGTACACTCCTGTAACCATCCAGCAGGGCCCTCACCCCCCCACCCCCCACGCCCTCTCCAAGCTCCAGATGAAGCCTTAGCCCAGGCACCTATGGAGGCTGCCCTGAACTCTGGAAGGGGGTCTCCTTAGCGATGATAGCTGAGTCCCTCCGCGTGCCTTCTTACCCCACCTTCTGTCTCCTCTTCCTCCCCTGCCCACCCCAGAAGGTGCAGGTGGAGCTGACTGTGCTGGACTACGACAAGCTGGGCAAGAACGAGGCCATCGGGAGAGTGGCCGTAGGGGCAGCGGCTGGAGGGGCTGGCCTGCGGCACTGGGCAGACATGCTGGCCAACCCCCGGCGGCCCATCGCCCAGTGGCACTCGCTGCGACCCCCTGACCGAGTGAGGCCGCCTCCAGCACCCTGATGCCCACCCTCAAGCCCCTGCCCCCAGGGCCCTGCCCAAAGCCACGCCCATGCCCACCTTTAAGGCCAATACCCCCCACTCTACCCGTTCCTGCCTTCTCCCCCACCATTATGCCAATCATGATAACTTGCCAACTCCCCCGATACAGCACATACCCAGAAGCCCCAGGGGCCCCTGGGGAAAGGGAGGCAGTCTGGCCTCCTCCCACCCCAGGGTGCCCCCCTCTGCTTTGACAATCAGTGACCCCAGCCAGTGATCCCTGGCTCCCAATGCCCTTTCCTGCACAGGATCACCCACTCCTGTCCCCAGTCTGATTCCTACACCACTCCTGGGACCAAATAAACACTCAGCAACTTTGCTGGCCTGCACCGATGCTCCTTGATGGGGGTGCACAGGGGTGGGGGCTGTGAACCCAAGAGGAGCCCTCCAGGGGTGGGATCACACAAGGGCGAGGACAGGGCTGCCCATCCTGGAAATACACACGGAAACTCACCCACCCAGTCACCCACCCCTTCATCCATCCACCCTGTCACCAACCCACTCTCCCATTCACTTCTTCATCGGTTCATCCACTCAGTCCTCAGAGCTTCAGTTTCCTCAACTGAAAAAATTGTGATAATGGTAATACCTACAGCATGTTTGCTCTGAGGAGTCAGTGAGAATTCACTTAGTTATTCATGAATTTATCTGCTCCTTTGCCCATGATTTATGTAGATTTTCATACCCATATTTCCCTCCCTTCTTTTTTTCCCCTTCCTTTCATCATCTGGGGTGCAGTTTCAATCTCTGGTCAGGAAACTAAGATCTCAGAAGGCACGTGTCAGTCAGTTCAATTGCTCAGTCGTGTCCGACTCTTTGTGACCCCATGGACTGCAGCATGCCAGGCGTCCCTGTCCATCACCAACTCCCGAAGCCTACTCAAACTCATGTCTGTCGAGTCAGTGTACCGAGTGAGGCCGCCTCCAGCACCCTGATGCCCACCCTCAAGCCCCTGCCCCCAGGGCCCTGCCCAAAGCCACGCCCATGCCCACCTTTAAGGCCAATACCCCCCACTCTACCCGTTCCTGCCTTCTCCCCCACCATTATGCCAATCATGATAACTTGCCAACTCCCCCAATACAGCACATACCCAGAAGCCCCAGGGGCCCCTGGGGAAAGGGAGGCAGTCTGGCCTCCTCCCACCCCAGGGTGCCCCCCTCTGCTTTGACAATCAGTGACCCCAGCCAGTGATCCCTGGCTCCCAATGCCCTTTCCTGCACAGGATCACCCACTCCTGTCCCCAGTCTGATTCCTACACCACTCCTGGGACCAAATAAACACTCAGCAACTTTGCTGGCCTGCACCGATGCTCCTTGATGGGGGTGCACAGGGGTGGGGGCTGTGAACCCAAGAGGAGCCCTCCAGGGGTGGGATCACACAAGGGCGAGGACAGGGCTGCCCATCCTGGAAATACACACGGAAACTCACCCACCCACTCACCCACCCCTTCATCCATCCACCCTGTCACCAACCCACTCTCCCATTCACTTCTTCATCGGTTCATCCACTCAGTCCTCAGAGCTTCAGTTTCCTCAACTGAAAAAATTGTGATAATGGTAATACCTACAGCATGTTTGCTCTGAGGAGTCAGTGAGAATTCACTTAGTTATTCATGAATTTATCTGCTCCTTTGCCCATGATTTATGTAGATTTTCATACCCATATTTCCCTCCCTTCTTTTTTTCCCCTTCCTTTCATCATCTGGGGTGCAGTTTCAATCTCTGGTCAGGAAACTAAGATCTCAGAAGGCACGTGTCAGTCAGTTCAATTGCTCAGTCGTGTCCGACTCTTTGTGACCCCATGGACTGCAGCATGCCAGGCGTCCCTGTCCATCACCAACTCCCGAAGCCTACTCAAACTCATGTCTGTCGAGTCAGTGATGCCATCCAACCATCTCATCCCCTGTTTTCCCCTTCTTCTCCCGCCTTCAATCTTTCCCAGCATCAGGGTCTTTTCCAATGAGTCAGTTCTTCTCATCAGGTGGCCAAAATGCAACCCCCCACCAAAAAAAAAAAAAATGAGACACAGCCAAGAGCCAGATCATATAGGTTCTAGGAGATAAACCTAAGGAGCTGGGCTTGCCTGGCTTGGTCTACTTTTAAGATTCCTCTGGCTCATCTGTGGAGGAAGTGTTTTGGGGAGTGGTAGTGAGGAGGATGAAAGGCAGTAAGTCTCGCTGGAGAAAGTCAGCATCTGGGGCTCCAGTTGGCTGAGGGACTAGAACCCCGGAGGGACTCAGCCATCATTTCCTTCCCAGCGCCCAGGACTGGCCTCACCAGGCAGACAGACCCCCATTCAGTCCACCACTCGCCTGCTGACTTCATGTTACCCTCCCCACTTTACAGAGCGGGAAATGGAGGCACGGAAAGGGTAACTGATTTGTCTAAATTCATGCAGCTGGGTGAGGAGAGGAGGCAGAGAGCCAGCACTCCGTGGGTGCTGTTCCCTGAGCTGAGTGGTGGGGATGATCTAGAGTCGTGTCTCACTGAAGTCCCTGACCTTGTGGGACTTCCAGACAGGTCAACTCATTGCATCTAATTCCAAGGGGGATTCTTAACCACTGGGCCACCAGGGAAACCCTTACAGCAATTTTTTAATAAAAATCCAAACTAATACAAAAAAGAAATCCAAGATGAAAAAATATTTAAAAATTAATGGCAGGATCTGATCCTTCACTTGGGCCTCTCTGCCCTAGTCTAATACTGGCCCTGTTTTAATAAAACTTTATTTACAAAAGTAGACAGCCTGTGGTCATAGTTTGTCAATTTCATTTCTTAAATGACTGCATTAAAATAGCATTTTCTTCCTACAGGTACAATAGTTGTAACTAACCTTGAGACCATTGATAATAGTAAAATAAAATAGGAAGTGGTGAATTATGAATATGGTCACTTTTATTTAATGTATTTTACTGAATTTAATTATTAGTAATTAATTTAGTGAAACTATTTTTTAGTAATTATTGTGTATAACAACCAGGTCACAAAGTTCCCTAAAATTTAGCAACCAGGGGCCAGTGCTGGCTGGTCCAGCACTTGGCTGTCTTTCCCACCTGGTAAGAGAAGTCCTGGGTGGTAGAGCCAGGATGAGAGGGAAAATGGGGACGCAGAAGTGTACAGTTTGAAGTCTAGTTCACCTCAGTTTAACTTGGGTTTATCAAGATTCGGTTCCGTTCTGTCTAAATGTTGGATCGGTCCAGGCCTCCGGCTTCCAGAAATTTGGACCGCCCCAGGATCCGTCCCAGCCTCTCCTGGCCCCGCCCCTTCGCCAGCTCTGTTGTCATGACGACCGCGTCCTCAAGCCCACAAGCCCGGTGGTCGTCCGTCAGTGCTTCCATTGGCCAAAAGTTGGCAGCCGGCAGGTCTCGCTCACTCTCATTGGCCAGTTGATCGCGGAGGTGCCAACCCGCACACTCCCATTGGCCGAATGATTGAAAAGGGCGGGGACTATGGGCAGCAGTTGAGGAGGGCCCTTTGGACCTTAGCGCAGCCCGGAGCAGGGAGGGAGGGGGTGTCTCGGGTTATTTGGAAGGATAAAGGTGAGGCGGGTGTGGAAGGGGCGAGAAGTCGGGTCAGGTGCGAGGGGAACAGGTGGGCAACGGAGACTCGATGTTTGGAGATTCCCAGGTTGTCCGGACCGCACGGCGATGACTACGCCGGCAGGCTCGGGCACGGGCTTTGGCTCTGTGTCCTGGTGGGGCTTGTCCCCGGCAGTGGACCTGCAGGCTGAGGGTGAGTTCCCCGCTCAGGATCCCAAATCTTGCGACGCAGCCGCTGCCTTCACAGCCTGGCAGACAGAGCGCTAACGTTCTCGGGGGCTCCAAGGGCGCCCCCCGCCCAGTGGGCAGCCTAGATGCCTCTGTGGACTCCGAGTTCCGGAACGCTTAGAGGCACAGCTCCGGTTGAAACCGAGGCCAGGGGTGCAAGTCCTGCTGAGGGTGGCTGCAGGGGACACTCTCCAGGCCGCAAACTCCAGCCTGCGGTCATCTTATCACGTCCTCCAGTGGATCCAGATTCGCAGGCCGAGAACCCCGAGCTAAATGTCCTGCTGTTGGGTTCAGTGGATGGGCGGCACCTGCTACGGACCTTGGCCCGGGCAGCTCTCTGGCCTCGAAGGAGGTTCCACGTAAGCTGGGATTATGGGGTCTTGGAAGGAGGAGGATGAAGATGAGAGTCCAGTTTCCTGAGTCCTTGAGGGAGGAGGGAGCTGGGGACCCAGACTCCTAGGTCCTGGGGAAGGATGGGGCTGGAGTTGGGGGCTCCTGGGTTGAAGTGGGGGGAAGTGTCTAAAGATGGGGCCTCCTGACTAGTGACGGAGAGGAGGGTTCTGAGTGCCCACGTTTCTGTGATCGAAAGAGCGGGACTGGTGCACAAGCCTCCGGGGTCCTGTGGGAGGAGGGGGCTGAGATTTTCGACTCCTGGGTCTGCTGGGAGCCAGGGACACAGATCTCAGAATTGTTCTTCCCTGCCCGGCCTTTTAGTTTTATGTGCTGGAGAATAATCTGGAAGCTATAGCCCGACACATACTGATCTTCAGCCTAGCCCTGGAGGATCCTGAGAAGATGGGGCTGCAAGGTCAGCAAAGACCCAGGCCCTCTGGCCCCCAGCCCCTTCCCCCTTCCTGCAGGAGTTCTGGCATTCCAGTGGTGAAATTAAGCACGTTGCACATTGTTCCCTGTTCCATCACTTGCTCACTCACTTGGTAGCCCTTACAGCCTCAGCTCTTCCTACCTTTGAAATGGGGCTTCAAGAATGCTTCCGAAAATCATTCAGAGAATTCCAGGAGATAATCCACATAAAACTCTCAGAACTGTGCGTAACACAGTGTAAGCATTCAGAACCTCCTGATGAGGGAGAAGCCCAAAAGAGATCCAGGGACTTCTGAGAGGTCATGAGTCCCCCGGCTGTAGGGACCATTTGGCTGAGCTGGGCTCTGTCCTACCCAAAGCCTCCCTCAGGCTTGAGTCTCCCCTAGTGAGAGGTGTGACCCCCAGGGAATCTGCCTGGAGGAGGCATCCTTGGAAGTGAGACTATAATGAGGAAAGGGGAGGAGGAGGATTTGAGTGGGAAATTGACTGTTTTCCAGTAATAAAAACTTCAGCTTGGTGCCTAGAGCCAATCGTTCCCCACTAGACTCAGGCAGGCTGTGTTCAAATTCTGACTCTGCTTGCTGTGTGACCTTGGGCTAGTGTCCATCCCTTTCTGGGCTTCTGTTTTTACATTTATAAAATGAAGATCCTAAAAGTTCTTCCACCATAGAATTCTTACAAGGGTTTAATGAAAAAAAATGCATGGCGCCTGGCTTGTGATATAGACTCCACACATATTAGCGATTATTGTTACCATGATTAAGGATGGTAGGTATCATTAACAGCCCAGGGCTTTCAGAAGACATTGCACAGATTTCTTAATGCACCTTGTAAAGGCTCTTAAACTAGAACTTATCTAACCTGACTAAAAGTATATCATTCTCTCTTATAAGGTTCTTGAACAACTAAAATGAAACTATATATTGATATCGATATACATTGTGTTTACAACTAAAGGTAAATAGTTCTGTCTTAGTTGCTCTGCTGCTGCTGCTGCTAAGTCACTTCAGTTGTGTCCGACTCTGTGCGACCCCATAGACGGCAGCCCACCAAGCTCCCCCATCCATGGGATTCTCCAGGCGAGAACACCGGAGTGGGTTGCCATTTCCTTCTCCAGTGCATGAAAGTGAAAAGTGAAAGTGAAGTCGCCCAGTCGTGTCTGACTCTTAGTGACCCCATGGACTGCAGCCCACCAGGCTCCTCCGTCCATGGGATTTTCTAGGCGAGAGTGCTGGAGTGGGGTGCCACCGCCTTCTCCGGTCTTAGTCGTGTCCAGCTGTTTGCAACGCTATGGACTGTAGCCTGCCAGTCTCCTGTGTCTATGAGATTTCCCAAGCAAGAATATTGGAGGGGTTTGCCATTCCCTTCTCCAGGGGATCTTCCTGATCCAGGGATCGAACCCTGGTCTCCTGCATTAGCAGGCAGATTCTTTCCTGTTGAGCCACCGGGGAAGCCCTAGTTCTGTCTTACAAGATTCTGCTAACACACATAAATCTTCATCTCCATCTCTATATAACCTTTCCTTTTGTAAGGCAAGAGAAACTTAAGCAGAAAATTCAGTATTGGGGTTACCTGCGGGGCGGGGTTGTAGGAATAGGCGAGGAGACCCAGGTGAGGCCTAAGGTACTCTTCATGTTTTAGCTTTTGGGATGGGTGGGGAACTTGCCTGGGTTCGCCATGTTCATTACACGACTATGGGAGATTACCATTCCTATAAAGTGGCGTCGCCGTCACGGATCTCACGTGTGGACTCACCCCTCTGCTCCCTCCATTATTTTCTCCCTACTCCCCGCAGAGAGGAGCGAGACCTTCCTGGAGGTGTGGGGGAACGCGTTGCTGCGCCCCCCGGTGGCCGCCTTCGTGCGCGCCCAGGCCGGCCGCCTGGCTCACCTGGTGCCGGAGCCCGACCGCCTGGCGGAGCAGCTGCCCTGGCTCAGCCTGGGCGCCCTCAAGGTGCCTCCGCGCGGCCTCCGCCCGTCCCCGCCGGGGACCCGGGTGGCGGCCGGGCCGTCCAACAGGGTCTGCGTGGATGGAGCGGCCTGAGGGCTCCCCGGCTCCCACCGGGCCAAATGGCCCAGGGCGTGGCCTCTGCTCTCGGAGCCTCGGTCCCTTCAGCGGAGAGCCGCGAGCATCGTTCCCCACGCCCCGCTGGGGAAGGGAGGGTCGGGGGGAGACGCCACGGTCCCTGCAGCCCCCTCTCCCTCGTTCTCCCCAACACCGGCCTGGCCGCGCAGTTCCGCGAACGCGACGCCCTGGAGGCAGTGTTCCGTTTCTGGGCCGGAGGGGAGAAGGGGCCGGAGGCTTTCCCCATGAGCCGCCTGTGGGACTCGAGGCTGCGCCAGTACCTGGGCTC
>SJYT01048525.1:82414-131052 GCA_006410635.1 Cephalophus harveyi | reverse complement strand
CCGGCCCCTCCACCCCTCGCTTCTCCTGCGCCCCCTCCCAGCCCCCGAGGAGCCGGAGCCGGCGGCAGAGCGAGGTAACCGCGGCTGCTTCGCTTCCGGAGAGCGATCCCGGGGCCTCGGGGCCCCGACCTCTGCGAAGACCCGCTCCGCGCCCCGCCACCCGCGCCCGGCCCGGCCCTTTAAGCCCGGAGCGCGCTCGCGCCCTCTGCTGGCCGCGAAGGGAACCAGCCTCGCGGAGGCTTTAACCCGTTCCCTTCCGTCTTAAAGGGACCGACACCCAAGCCTTCTTCCCCAGACTGGAGGGACACGCACAGAAGGGTTGGGTGTTTGCGGAGAGGCACCCCTCCCTCCCTCTCGTCTTCGCCTGTCCCTTACTTTTCTCCTTCATATACATTCAAAGGTTGTGGCCTGGGTTGCCGTAGGGGCTAGCGGTGGTGGGGGGGTCTGGATTCCTGAGGGGAGGGGGCCGAGGACACAACTCCTGGGTCACCGAGCGGAGAGAGGGCGTGGGGCCTCCCTGCACCGCTAGGTCTTGATGGAGGAGGGTAGGAGCTGTCTCTTATACACATCTAGATGTGTATAAGAGACAGCTGCGTGCCTAGCTTCACTGCCCTGTGTTGCCTCTTCTTTTTTTTTTTTTGGTCTCCTTATGGTCTGGAGATTTGGACACCTGGGTTCCCAGCGACGGGGGAGGGGGGATTCCCCCACACCAGTTCTGAATGTATATATGACGCGTGTGACCCTCTCCCTCCTAAAGGCCACCCCATTTCCCTTACCCTCTTTTACCCCCCCAACCCCTCCCCCGGAGCTGCAGGAGAAGGGAACTGGGCTTGTGGGAACCACGGCTTGGGAAGGGGCGGGTCCCTCCTGTGGATATGCCATGCCCACCCACTCACGAACTCTTGCTAATCATCTCTTTGTATCCCCCTCACCAGAAGAGGAGCGCCCCAAACCAAGGTGAGATCCTAGGAAGGGTGGGGGTTCCCATCACACCCCCTTAAATATATTCCCCACCTCCAGAGACAGGGTGCAAGAGAGGCAGAGACGGAGAGTGGGGAAGCGGAAGCATAGGAAAGGACAGTGATTTCTGCAAACATTTCTGTGGAACTTTCCACTTTGGTGTTTGGCGAGAGGCAGACCTGCCCCGTTGGTGAAATACACCCAGATCCAGCGACTGTAGCACAGTTGTTTGATTGTTCTTTGCGACCCCAAAGATTGTTCTGTAGCCCACCAGGCTCCTCTGTCCATGGGATTCTCCAGGCAAGAACACTGGAGTGGGTTGCCATGCCCTCCTCCAGGGATCTTCCAGATCCAGGGATCGAACTCGCATCTCCTACATCTCCTGCATTGGCGGGTGGATCCTTTATCCCTGAGCCGCCCGGGGAAGCCCATGGTAGCACAGGGGAGGGGACTGTCTGTGCTCTCGGCAATCAAGGAAGGCTTCCTAGGAGAGGTGATGCCTGAGAGACGGAGTTTGCGAACTGAAGGAGACATAAGCGAGATGAGGAAGCGAGTGGTGTGTGCAAGGTCCTGTGTTTCAGGGGAGAGATACAGACACTGCAGGATCCAAACTAGGAGACCAGTGGGGCCGTGAGAGCTCACGGAGGGGAGAGAGGCGCCCTGGGGGTGTCATATTGGGACCAAAGCTTGGCAATCCAGGACTTCCCTGGCAGTCCTGTGGTTTTAAGACTATGCTCCCAATGCAGGGAGTATGGGTTTGATCCCTGCTTGGGGAATTAAGATCCCACGTACCGTGTAGTGCAGCTAAAAACTAAAAAAACAACAAAAAAAGACAAACCCAAAGCTTAGAGATGCAAGGAGGGAGCAATCTGAGCATAAGAAGCACAAATCCTTGGGGCCTCTGCGCACAGTGCGTGAATTTCACTGTGGCTATAGAGGGATGGGGCCATGGAGGCCAGGGCACTGGGGTGCCAACGGAGGGTTTTGAGCAGGGGAAGCAGAGGGTCAGATCTGAGTGAGAGCCAGGCGCACAGGGAAGCACACGTGTGCTTCAGCATCCGGAAGCCTTGTTTGAGCAGGGACATTCCCAGGGGTGGGTGTGGGGTGGTATATCAAGGGAAGGGTATTGCAGGCAGGGCAAACAGCATGTGCAAATGTCCGGGGACATTGGGGTGCATGACGTGGCCAGGGAACTGTGGCACGAGGTGAGGCCTAAGCTGGGGCAGAGGGCTTAGGGTAGAAAGGGACCACCAACTGAGAGAGCCCCAGGGCTCGGTGTTGTTTCGCCACAGCGCGTGGCATGTGGGCTCTTAATTCTGAGACCAAAGATGGAGCCCACAGCCAGGGTCTTAAGCCCTGGGCTTCCAGGGAAGTTCCGAGAACCCCAGGTTGGTGAGCTCAGTTAGGGTAGGGTTTGTGCAAAGACGGGAAATGTGCAGGAGGCATCTGTTCACTGGTGTCTTGGGTTTGACAAAGAGTCTGTGCTGGAGACAGAGGCGAATCCTCAGTAAATGATGGCAATTGAAGTCACGGGAATGAATGACTGACCTATGAATGAATCGAATGAATCGAAGAGCAAAACTCCCACCAGGGGACAAGGAGACAGAGATGGGACAGGCAGAGAAATAGGAAGCAAGTCAGGAGGAGGTACTGTCTTAGAAACCAAAGAAGAGGGCGTTTCCCTGGTGGTCTGAGGGTTAAGATTCTGCCCTCCCAGTGCGGGGGGCGTGGGTTCAAATCTTGGTCAGGGAACTGACCCACATGCTGCACCATGCAGCTAAAAAAATAAAATAAAATAAAGAAAATTCTAAGAAACAGGAGGACCTCAGGGTGGAAATCAAGGGCAGTCCCTCATAGCACCAGCCAATACGAGTACAACGCAAGCCACATACGTAACTGAGTTATTATTATTATTTTTGGCTAGCTGCATTTGAAAAAGTAAAATGGGTAAAACGAATCCCAATAGCATATTTTACTCAACGCGTCGTATCCGAAATCGCATCTTTGGGACACTAAGCCATATAAACGTCCTTAGTGAAACCTTTTACGTTCTTTGGCTCCACCGAGTCTGTGGAACCAGAGCGTGCCTGTCCCATGCGGACCGGACGCCCGGCCGGCGCTCAGGACCCACGTGAGGCTGATGCTGCCCCGCGGGAAGGTCAGGGCACTCAGCGTTTCTCTTCTGTCCACGCAGCCGGCCCGTGGTACCTCCTCTGATTCCGCCAAAGATCCCAGAGGGGGAGCGTGTGGACTTCGATGTAAGTAACAGACGCCCCATCCCGGGCGGGGCTGCTAGCCTGTAGGGCGCGAATTAGGAAGCGGCGCCCCTCCTCCTCCTCCTTTTTTTTGCTCTTTTCCCTTTTTTGCGCTTGCTTTCCTACTCTCCTGGACTTGCGTCCTCACGGCCCCCCAGGGTCGGAGCAGGGTGTTCGCTGCCATCTGCTGGACATCGAGCGCACGGCAGCCGCCTGTCCCCGGGTCAATCCCGCCAACTCTTGCGGTCCAGGGGTCCCCCTCCTGACGCTTCTCAGAGGTGCTGCGGGGCTGGCGCCTTCTCGGGGTATCACCGGGGGATGACCAGGCTCCCGCCCGCGTCTCCCAGGACATCCACCGGAAGCGCATGGAAAAGGACCTGCTGGAGCTGCAGACGCTCATCGACGTCCACTTTGAGCAGCGGAAGAAAGAGGAAGAGGAGCTGGTGGCGCTGAAAGAGCGCATCGTGAGTGCAGGGCGGTGGGCTTCCCCCGGTTCGCCCCTCGCCTCCCGGCCTCTGGGTCCTGGGAGATACGCAGCACGGTCTCCGTCCAGTGCAGACCCAAGGCTGAAACTTTCCGGATCGCCCCCGAGCTGATGCTCTCTCCACTCCTGACCTGACCTGGGAAGGGATAAGGGGGTGCGTGGTGGTCCCTGCAGCCCCTCAGCCCTCTGCCTCCTCCAGGAGCGGCGCCGGGCGGAGAGAGCCGAGCAACAGCGCTTCAGAACCGAGAAGGAGCGAGAGCGTCAGGCCAAGCTGGCGGTGGGTGCCTCCCCTCCTCCTGGGAGCGGTTTTCTATTCGTGATTCGTGACCCCAAGAAAGTCCGCATGCGTATTATCCATGGATCTTGCTGTCGAAAGGGAGGGAAACCCCAACCCCAACTGAATTTAGCGGAAAGAGAATTTTGTTGGCTCATATAACTAAATTGCCTGAGGCAGGGGCTGCTTCAGGCATGGCTGGATCAAGGGACTTAAATACTATCACAAAGACCCAGGTTTTCTCTTTCCATCCTTTGGCCTATATTCGTGTGCACAATGTGTCCGGGAGGGCGCCTGGTGTGTTCCTGGTCTGAGCCCTGAAAATCCTGACTCCCGTCAGTCTTAGGCAGGAGTGACCAAGGTCCAGTAGCAAGTCTGGCTTAAACTCCGACTTCTGGCACAAACCCTAGGATGTTTTCAGGTTGTTTACCTGCCACGTGGAATGAATCACTGGCTGGTTGGGAGAGAGTGAGTAGAACGCTTCCATTGCCTTAGGCCTTGGAAACATGACCGGACTTGAAATCAGGACTCGCTCAATTCATTTTTTTTTTTTTGGCTGCACCTCGCGGCATGTGGGATCTTAGTTCCAGGGTTCGAACCCGTGTCTCCTGCAGTGGAAGCACAGATTCTTAACCACTGGACCACCAGGGAAGTCCCTCAAGCCACTTTTACAGAACAGGAATTGGGTGCTGTGGTAGACAAAGGATTGGTCTCCCGGAGGAAGGGGACCCGATCCCAGGGACGCAGGCAGCCCCGAGAAGCTGGAAGAGGCAAGGGAGTGACTCCCCTCGTGGCCCTAGAAGGAGGCTGTGTGCCCGAGACTTATCCCCCGAGACCCACTGCAGACTGACCCGCAGAAATACAAGGCGATGAACTGACACTGCTTTAAGCCGCTGTGTTTGCAGATTACAGCAGTGAGAGGAAGCTCATTCAGGTGGGGAATTATGGGCAAGCGCCACACCTTGCCTGGCCCTGCAGTGGGGAAGGACTTTGGTTGGGGCGAGCCTCTAATTCTGGAACATATAGCGCAGACTTTCCGGATGTGGTCACGCCTCAGTGAAGGCATTCTGGAGCCCCTTCCTCAGGCTCAAGGTCCAGAGCCTTTTGACTCTGCCTCCTCCCCGGCTCCCATGACCAGTTACCCTCTTTGCCTCTCTGAGGACAGTCTTTCTCCTCTCATGAGACTGAAGGAGAGTAAGTCTCAGAGAGGGCAGGTACCTACACGTAGGTCACACAGCCAGATCACCGCTGGCCACTGCAGGCTGGAGCATGCAGAGAAAAGCAAGCGTATCCCCACCCCCATCCCCCCACCCCGCCAGGTTAGGTTTTCCGGGGGGCGGGGGCAGCATATTAAGGCTCAGAGAAGATGAAGGACTGGCCGATGGTCACACACCCAGGCCTGGAAGGGGCAGGAGGAAGTGTCTGCACCCTTGTCTGTTCTGATATTGACCTTGTCTCTTGTGAGTTTCTGGTGGCTCGGATGGTAAAGAATCTACCTACAATGCAGGAAGCCTCGGTTTGATCCCTGGGTTGGGAACATCCCCTGGAGAAGAGAATGGCAACCCATCCAGTGTTCTTGTCTGGAGAATCCCTTGGACAGAGGAGCCTGGAGGGCTACAGTTCACGGGGCTGCAGAGGGTCGGACATGACTGAAGCGGCTGACACTCACTTTCTCATGCTTGGGTCTGATCGACCCGATTCCCGATTCACGCAGTGCAGCATCGGCCTCCCTGACGCCCCCCTCAGGCGCCCTCCCCCTCAGTCCAGCGGGGTGGGGGAGGCCCAGGGTGAACCCGTTCTTCCCGCAGGAGGAGAAGATGCGGAAGGAGGAGGAGGAGGCCAAGAAGCGGGCCGAGGACGACGCCAAGAAGAAGAAGGTTCTGTCCAACATGGGTGCCCATTTTGGGGGTTACCTGGTCAAGGTGAGTTCAGCCTGCTGGGGCCTAAGGTCTGGGTCCCGGGGGAGGCAGCTGTAGTCTGAGGAGGAGAGGCTGGGGGCCTGGACCCCCGGGTCTGAGGGAGGAGGGGCTGGGGAGCCACCCCCCCCACCTCATGGTGCCCCCTTCCCACCCTCAGGCAGAACAGAAGCGAGGGAAGCGCCAGACGGGGCGTGAGATGAAACTGCGTATCCTGTCTGAGCGTAAAAAGCCTCTGAACATCGACCACATGGGAGAGGAGCAGCTCCGGTAGGCGGGAGGGGCCCGGGTGGCAGACGGGCAGACGGGCGGCCCCGGGCCAGGTCTGAGCGGCGGGACCCCGGCGCTGTGTGGCCGTGCCAGTGTCTGTCCCTCTCTGGGCCTCTCCCCCGCGGAGTGTCACTGATGGAGGACCTACATTTTTGGTGCCAAGACCTGTAGAGTCTGGGAGATGATAGGAAAGCAGACCACAGGGCTCACCATAATTGAGGCGATAATGTTGTTCTGATGATGTCCCTTGGGAATTCCAAACGGGCTCCCTCTTCTGCCTGAATTAAAGCCAGACACACTGGCAACGACTTCCCAGGCAAACCTCTTCTGGTGGGAGCTCCGTCTCTCCCTCCACAGCTCACTCGGGGCACAGCCTGCCTCTCAGGATAAGCCCTCAGAGGGAAGGCCAGGGAGGGTTTTCCCTGGGGCGCCTCCTCTGTGTCTGAACCGCCCAGGCACAGCCCTTAAAGTCAGAAACACCCACCACCCCAGAGGCGGCGCAGCGAGGAAACTGGAGCTCAATACGAGAGACTGCTTGCCAGCGGCCAGCGCCGGCTGCACCGCTTAAGCTATGTGATCTCAGGCAGTTGCTGACCTCCGCTGAGCCTTGCTTTCCTCACTGGTAAAAGGAGGCTGTGATAACGGAGTCTACATCACAGAGCAGAGAAGTGTCAGCGAGCAGTAGCCCCACGTGGAGGGCTTGCAGCTCCGCCAGGCAGATACCATTACACTACTATCGCCCTCAGGCTGGAGACCACAAACCAGAACCTTAAAGAAACCAACAAACAGCAAAGGAAGGACACAGGGGGGTTAAAGAACCGTTCCAGGGTTGCACAGCTTGCAGGCCCAAGAGTGGGGACTGGAACCCAGGAAGTCCGGTGTGGCAGTCTGTGTTCTTCATCCCGTATTTACGAAGAGGCGTGATGGCAAACGTGTCCCAAGTGGGTCTCCAGAGGCTAAAAGTCCACATCTCAGCGTCTGCTCATTTCCATGGTGTAAAAGCTCCCAGGACGCTGATTTCAAACCCTGTGCTCAGAGCTGGGGACGGATATTCAGAGTTGACTCCAGCCCCCTCCCTCCCAGGAAACACTATCGTGGGGCCTGGACTAAATAGTATGTCGCTAATGTTCCTTTTTTTCTCCGCTCTCCACCCTACACCACACGTCTGCTCGTCGTTTGGGTCCACTGATATTTTTGGAGGATCTCAAGTTACTTAAGTTTTATTTATTCAATAGAGATCATATGATGGTCTATAAAAATTTAAAATAAAATACACCACAGAAGAGAGAGCACTTGAAAACCATTGACTGGAAAAAGAAGACACAGAATAGTAGTAAGAATAAAGAGTAGGAACAGCTAGCTTACCCGGTGTTCACCGTGTGCCAGGCACTTTACACCTGTTCTCTCATCCTCTCGTGGCTCGAGGCAGTAGACTTTTTGTCAGTTCAGAATAAGCTTAGCCTTTAATAACTGAGATCCGACTATAGCAGCCTAAAACATAGAGGTTTGTCTCCTTATGTAGAAGAAATCTGTAGTCCACAGCTGGTATGGCAATTCTAAAAAGCAATTAAAGACTCAGCCCCCTACTTCTCTGCTCCGCTACTTTCACTCCAACATCCATCTTCCAAATCACCTCATGGTCCAATGTGGCTGCTGGCGCTCCAGCCAGCACATCCAAGCAGCAGAAAGAAATTGCAAGGCAAGACCCACAAGGGCTCACCTGGAAGCTCCGCTCAATGACCTACTTTCATCCCACTGGCTGCCCTACCTGCAAGGGAGATTGGGGAGAGTAGTAACAGAGCCGACTGCAAAAAGTTCCAAGGAAGAAAGGGAGCAGGGACGTGGAGGGGACAACCCAAAACTTCTTCACCATTTTCTTTCTGCATTTTTCTGGAGAGGGAAACTGGATCCTCGGGGGAGTCACTTGGCCATAGTCACAAGCCACAGAATTCCAGATCTAGTGTTTGAACCTATACTTTCTGACTCCAGGACCGGGGCCCTTAGCCATGCTATCATTCTCCCTTAGAGAGACAGGGACACGGAGAAGCGGGCAGAGATTTTAAAAAAACCCTGCTGCAATCTGCTTTGCATATTAACAAAAGGGCCCCGAATTATTAACACAATGGCACCAGTAAAGCCACACTCGAAGGGTTCCCTCAGCCCCTCTGGGCCTGGGGCCTGGCCTGGCTCCCTTCCCTGACAGCCCTTCTGCCCGGCCAGAGAGAAGGCCCAGGAACTGTCGGAGTGGATCCACCAGCTGGAGTCAGAGAAGTTTGACCTGATGGCGAAGCTGAAGCAGCAGAAATACGAGGTGAGACCCGTGTTTGCTGGAGGCCAGGCAGGGCTGGGGGCTCGGGGGGGTTGGGTCAGGGCAGGGGGCGCCTCTCTCTCCAGCTCTGCCAACACGTCCCTCTGGTCTCTGCAGATCAACGTCCTGTACAACCGCATCAGCCACGCCCAAAAGTTGTAAGTGTGAACGAGCCTGTGCCCCACACCCCTCCCTCTGACTCTCTCTCCTGCTGCCCTTGACTCTGAGTTTCAGCCACGACCACCCTCTCCTGGGGGCTCTGTCTTCATCCCTCTTTCTCTGGAACGTTCTCATAACCTGTCCTTTTCTCTCCATCTCTGGTTCTCTTCTGGGGTCTCAATCCCCCTTTCTATGTCCCTCTTAATCACTGGTCCTCCGGGCGGGGTGGGGGGTGATCTCCCCCCCACACACACCTAGGGGACATCAGGTGATGTCCCGAACACGTTTGGGGAGGGGGTCCTACTGGCCCCTGCTGGGCGGAGCTCAGGGCTGCTGTTCGGCGTCCTGCGGCGCTCAGGACTGTCCCCACATGTCACTGGTGCTGACGTCGAGAAGCGCGGCTTTTGCTGTTTGTTGCTGTGTCTCCTCGCCCCGCTTCCCTCCCTCTCTCCATCTTTCTGCCTCAGTTTCCATCTTTCTCTTCCCCGCCAGCCTTCCCGGCCCTCTCTCTGTCACTGTTCCTTTCCTCCCCCCAGCTCTGTATCCATAACCATTTATCGGTGCCCACGTGAGCATCCTGAGCTGGCCCAGTGATATCACCTCCCGCCTGTCCATGGGCCCGTGACAGCTAATCGTGCCACCCCAGGCAGCGAACCCCCCCAAGAGCAGGCAGTGGCGGGCCCCTTCCCCTGGCAGGGAGGGCGGGGCCATCTCAGAGGTGGGTGGGGAGGCGCTCCTTCCTGACACCCCTCCTTCTCCTGCAGCCGGAAGGGGGCCGGGAAGGGCCGCGTCGGAGGCCGCTGGAAGTGAGGAGCGGGGCACAGCGCCCCCTCACCCCCTCGAGGCGCCTGGGAGGGCTTGGCCTGTGCGTCCATCTGGGCTGTGCATCCATCTGGGGCTTGAAATAAATGCTCCCCCTGCAGCACGTGCTGAGTCCTGTGTTATTATGAACGCCCAGCTGGCCATGGTGAGGCCACCAGCTCACAGCCGCTGGGAGAATCCTCTCACCAATCTTGAGGACCATGTGTAAGGCTGACCCCTCACCCACAGCTGGGGGTCATGCAACGCGGTGCGACTGCTCTGGAAAGGAGTCTGGCAGGTCTTCAGAAAGTGAACCATGGTGTTACCATTTGTCGTTGTTTACTTGCTCAGTTGTGTCTGACTCTCTGCAACCCCATGGACTGTAGCCTGCCAGGCTCCTCTGTCCATGGGATTCTCCAGGCGAGAACACTGGAGTGGGCTGCCATTTCCTTCTCCAGGGGATCTTCCTGACCCAGGGATGAAACCGGCATCTCCTGCATTGGTAGGTGGGATCTTTACCTCTGAGCCATAGGCCCTAGCAATTCCGCCCCAAGAGAACGGAAAATCTATACTCTCACGAACACATGTACAGAAATCTCAGCAGCAGCATAGCTCAGGATACCCGAGAGGCAAAAACAACCCAAATGCCCATCCACCGGTGAACGGATGCGAGGGAACACCATTCAGCTGTAAAAAAGAATGAAGCTCTCACACAGGCTTCAAAGCAGATGAGTCTGCCAATCAGAATGAAGGAAGCCAGACGCAAATGGCCACACGCTGCGCGATTCCATTGATGTGAAATTTCTAGAAGGCAAATCCACAGAGGCAGGGAGCAGACGTGGTCTCCAGGGACACAGGAGGAAGGAGTGGGGGAGGGTAATGGCTAGAAGGAATGGTGTTTCTGGAGGTGATGAGAGTGTTCTGGCATTACAACCTTGTAAATAAACTAAAAAAAAAAAACCTCTGATCACATTACTATTAATATATATGTAAAATAGTGACCAACAGGGACCTGCCGTGGAGCACAGGGAACTCTGCTCTATGTATTGCAGTAGGGCAGTTCACTAGTTAGGACTCCCGGCTTCCACTGCCAGGGTCTTGGGTTCAATCCCTGGTTGGGGAACTATGATCCCGAAAGCCACACGATGCAGCCAAACAAACAAACCCCAAACTAACAACCTATAGGGGAAAAGAGTCCGCTCGGCTTCCACCTGTGAGGTTGCAGACTGGTCCCGAGATGATTTCTGGAGCCCTGCGCCATCCCATCTGCTTCCCAGAAGCAAGGCAGGAGAAGATGAGAAGGAAGACACGGGCACCTCTTGGCCGAATCAAACCACTTTCCGAAGCCTTCCTGGACAGCCCCCACCCCGCCCTAGTCGTGCTCACTTAACGTCTTCTCGCGACCCCTGATCGCAGAGAGGACTAGGTCTCCTCTGGCTCTGGAGCCAGCAGGCTTCTTGTGTTTGAGGAAGGACGCAGGCAGTGATGGGCAGGCAGTTCCGGTCTCCGACCCAGTCTCCGGCCACCCACATGTAGGGTCCCCGTGCCTGGAACACACTCCCAGGCTCCCCTGGGATGAAAGCCCAGTTAGGAGGCAGACCAGCTTTGTCTGTCGGGCTTGGGTGTGTCTCTGGGTGGTTTGACATTATATAAATACAAGCACAAGCTCTCCCTCTCCATCTAACCATGGTGGTGGAGACGGAGCTGGGCCACTGTAATACTGGTAATTTAGAAACAAACCTCCCACGTGGGAAAGAGGAGAGAGAGAAGCACACTGAAGTCATTGGGGAGGAGCAGAGATCTTAGGTACAGATCCGGAAAATCTGGAAACCTGGTTCTAGATTTTGGATAAAATCTATTTTTTATAAGCACCGTGGTCCCTGACACTGCAAGGGGGAGGGCTTCTTTCCGGGCCTGTGTCCTCGGATAACCTTTGGGAAGATGCCATTCTTGAGATGGTTGTCAATTTCAAAGCCCGTTGGCATGAGTTTAAGGACACAGCGGGTATTTTCGTGTGTTGAAAGTCACAGTAGGTCAGCCACGGGGTGCCTTTCTCAATATAATTCTCTCTCTTTTTAACAATTAATTGATCGGTATTTATTTTGGCCGTTCTGGCTCTTCATTGAGGTGTGGGCTTCGTACTTGCTGTATGTGGGATCTTAGTTCCCCGACCAGGGGTCGAACCCATGTCCCCTTCACTGGGAGCATGGAGTCTTATCCACTGGACCACCAGGGAAGTCCTAACAATATAATTCTCTGTTAAATGTAAAAGGTTCTTTTGTGCAAATAACTCTTTCAAGGTCGGTTAAAATAGAAATTAGAACTGACTTCTACTATGCTTACCCCCGTTTTCTCACAGAATAGAGGAGTCAAACTTGATACTTTGTGAATGTCTTCTTGCATCCCTTTATCCGAACCATCTTTATGAGGTCAGTTTTTCTGCCTCTTGCAAGGAAAAAGGGAACATGTTATCTTTCCAAGGCTATTTTCACCAGCTGTGAGGTTAAGCACCAACATTCCAGTGCTAGCATTGAGAGAAAACAGCAGGCTTGAGAAGTGAAAAAAAACCTTCACCGTGGAAAAGAGAAGGGCAGAAGAGAGTTGTAATGAGTAAAATATATAAATGCCTGTACAGAGCCAAGGTCTGCCTACGAGACAGGCCAGGTACACTGTCTCAACAGCTCCTGGAGGCAGAGATGAAGAGAGTAAGCCTAGGTCCTAGATCAGACCCCACAGTTAGGAAGTGTCAAGAGACAAGATCAAATCCAGCAATGCCTGTACCAGAGCTGGGATTCTTATCCACTGCAGTAGAACAGAATTTGTTAAACAGAGGTTCAAGTCTAAACGCAGCAGTCAACCTAAAGATTGCTAACAAAACTCACAGTGGGAGCATGTCCCATAGTAGGTTGTGTGGGTTGAACAGATACTCTAATTTGTGTCTCCTGTAAATAAAAATCATAAAACTATAGACATTTACATCACAGCTTACAGACACAATGAACACAAGCTTCCAAATCAGTATACACCAGGCTACAGACACGACCGCAAAGACACACATCCCAGTTATGCACAGGTCGGGAAGACCCTCCGAAGGCAAGGGCACCCCACTCCAGTACTCTTGCCTGGAGAATCCCACCGACAGAGGAGCCTGGTGGGATGCAGTCCACGGGGTCGCAGAGAGTCGGACACGACTGAGCGACTTCACTTTTTACTTTATAGAGACACAGATAACCGAAGACACCCTAACAACATACACACCATTCAAGCTGCCTGGAGAAGAAGGTGGGTGTATAAGTTGAATGGGAAGTGTGGGATTGAACTGGCTACATATCCCCAAAGTCACCCGAACTGCTATCCCTTTTGTATCCATCCCAGTGGTCTCCAGACTTCAAGGGATCTGTCGTTTATTTCTTAGCACAGGCCCAATAACTTTAGAGTGGGTAGAGCTGATCTGACATCCCTTGGAAAACAGAACTCTTGCCTCTATACTTCAGAGCCATTCTTTATGATTTTCGGAGAAGGCAATGGCAACCCACTCCAGTACTCTTGCCTGGAAAATTCCATGGACCGAGGAGCCTGGAAGGCTGCAGTCCACGGGGTTGCTAAGAGTTGCACACGACTGAGCGACTTCCCTTTCACTTTTCACTTTCATGCATTGGAGAAGGAAATGACACACACTCCAGTGTTCTTGCCTGGAGAATCCCAGCGACGGGGGAGCCTGGTGGGCTGCCATCTATGGGGTCGCACAGAGTCGGACACGAGTGAAGCAACTTAGCAGCCGTAGCAGCTTTGTGATTTTTATAGGTCTTTTCTCTGGTCTCGGAGTGTTTGCTTCCTTCCCAATGAAGATTAAGGTGCAGAGTACTTAAGATGAGGCTCACATCGTGCTTTATGATGTTATGTATGAGTCAACCCGCCCTCCACGTCCATAAAAAGTCCTCGCCTTGGACTACAAATCCCAGCATGGCTTGTGAGGACGAACAGCCCGGACTACATTTCCCAGACTGCTCCACGTCCCAAGATGGTAGGAAGTAGAGGGGAGGGCCGGTGAAGGCTCTGAGGAGCTGTTATTGCAGACCCTGCCTCTTGAGTTCCCATCTTGATGTAATCCAGGGGTTCCATCAGGGACTTGGGGTGCTTTGGACCAACCGTGCCTTTAGGGTCGTGGCCCCGAGTACTACGTTTCCCAGCGTGCCCAGCGGCCGATTGCCATGACCTTTGTACCATAATTTTTACTTCCCAAGGTGCCCTGGGCGGTCACCCAGGGATTTTCTTGCTGTAAGGGTTGCGGACTCAATTTCCCATAGTATCTGGAGGTTCTAAGAACCTAGGGAATCCATTCATTTATTCATTCATTCAAAATACTGTTCCCGATCGCGTTTTATTAGGTCTTGGCAATGGGAACAGGGATGCACACAGACAACAAAAATCCCTGTTCTCCTGGGGCTTATTTCTAGTTGAAGGGATAAGACAAACCCAAAATAAGTAAATCATATGGTATGAGGAAAGCGGTACGGTGTATGGAAAAATTATTCAAGTCCGTTTCCCGCTTGAGTTCCTTGATACTGTGAACTACATTTCCCACATGCCCCGGGGCACATCTCCGGCCTTTAGACTACATTTCCCAGCACCCCCAGGGGTGCTTAATCAGATTTCCTTTTGAAACCTCTGAGCCGCGAATTTCCCAGTGTGCCTCGGGACAGATCGAGGCCGGAATGTGGCCGAGACCGATTTCCGCTTGTGGACTCCGCTTCCCAGAGCGCCCCGCGGCCTTCTCTGAGGCTGTTGCCACGACCTCTCCCGGCTGCGGACTCCATTTCCCAGCGCGCCCCGGGGCGGCGTGGTGACGTCGCGCGCCGGGCGGGGGCCGGTAGATCCTTGGGCGGCGCGGGGCTGGCGGCAGTTCCCGGCGGCCCGGGGGCGGGCGGCGGCGGCGGCGGCGGCGGCAGCTTGGGGCTCGGTGCTCGGCGCTCGCTCGCTCGCTCGTTCGCTCACGGGCGGGCGGGCGGCGCGATGTCGGGCGAGGACGGCCCCGGGGCGGGCCCCGGGGCGGCGGCAGCAGCGGCCCGCGAGCGGCGGCGGGAGCAGCTGCGGCAGTGGGGGGCGCGGGCGGGCGCCGAGCCGGGCCCCGGGGAGCGGCGCGCCCGCACCGTGCGCTTCGAGCGCGCCGCCGAGTTCCTTGCGGCCTGCGCGGGCGGCGACCTGGACGAGGCGCGCCTGATGCTGCGCGCGGCCGACCCCGGCCCCGGCGCAGAGCTGGACCCCGCCGCCCCGCCGCCCGCCCGCGCCGTGCTCGACTCCACCAACGCCGACGGCATCAGCGCCCTGCACCAGGTCAGCTCCCGGGTCTGCGCCGCCCGGAGCACCCTCCCTCCCCGGCCTGGAGGCACCCCGGCCGGCCCTGCTCCGCGCCGTCGTCCGCGGCGGACCCCCTTTCCCCTCCGTCCCACCTGGGGCTCCCCTCTCCCGACCCTGAGCCGCTGGAGCTGACGCTGGCTTTTGCCATTCTGAGCCGCCCTTTCCCTGGCCACGAACCGTCGCTGCCGGCCTCAGCCCGGTGCATCCCCGGCTTGTCACTTCGCGGTGCTCTTTCCCGACCTTGGGGGCTGTCTGCTAGTCTCGCCCGTGCGATAGCCACCGGTGCCACCTCGACTCTGCCATCTAGAGCTGGGCCTCCCTCTTTCCTGAGTCTGTGCCCCTTGCAGCCCCACCGGTGCCTCCTGTTCCCCCCTAGGTACCACTGCCCCACCCTTCCACCCCCGGCATCATAGCGTCGCCGTCCTCCCTGCATGTGCTCTCCCTGCCGCCCGGCCTCTCTGCGTGGGGCCGCCTCTGTCCTCCGGCCCGTGCCATCTGTCGCTCTCTGAGGGTGTTCTTTCCTGAGCCCCCACCTTCGAGGCTCTGTACTCCTGAAGTGGGTGCTTCCCTTGCCCGGGTCAGCTCAGGCCGTCCGTCTCCCCTGCCCCCCTTTACCCTCATGCCCTCTTTCATTTCTCCTGCTGGGGCTGTGCCACCTCTTGCCTCCCAAGGCAAGGCCTTCTCCCAGGGGTGTTTCTCCTCCAGGAACCTCCTCTCTCTCTCTTTCTCCTGTTGCTTTCGCCAGGCCTGCATCATCACCTCCCCTTTTTTTTTCTGGGCAGACTCGAAGCACCCACCTCTTCCTGGCTTTGGGCTGCCTCTCTGTCCTCTGGTCACCTTGCATTCTCTGCCCGGATCCCCTCCTGTGGATCTGGGCAGCGCCCCGCTCCTGCAGAGTGTGTCCTCTCTCCCAGCCCCCTTCTTGTCACCTTTTCAAGAGATCCAGAGCCGGGTTACTCCGCTCTGTGCACAGCCTGGGCCTGCGTGCCTTCCCCAGACGCGCTGACCGCTGCCTTTGAGCTTCTTCTGTTCCAGAACCAGGCCCACCATCGGCCCCACTACCAGGGTTCCTTCTGGTTCGGGGTGCTCCTGTCACCGTCACCCCTCCCCCCTTTCTGCAGTGGGGCCATCAGGTCCTCAGTTCTCAGAGGACACCTGTCTCCGAGGCTGTCTCCCTCTTAGTCTCCTCGAATTGGTCCAGTCCCCAACCCTCTCTTCCCTGCCAGAACCCCTAGGGTTTGGTTACTTTGGGACCCAGAAAGGACCCAGGGAAGGAAAGCTGGGCAGGGAGCAGGGGGCTGGGGAGGAGGCCGGGAGGGGCCCACGTGCCAGGTTCCCAGGAGGAGCAGCAGCTCAGGAAGGTGGGCCAGTCCTGAGTTCTGATCTCGGCTCCTCGAGCGAGTGGCCTCGAAGGCGGGTCTTTTCTCGGTGCCTCGGGCTTCTTGCCTGTGAATGGGCTGGCAGGGACACCCTGCAGGAAGTGCCTGACGTCCCCTTGGGGGTTGCAGCCCCTGGTCCAGGTGCCGTCTCTCCCCCACCTGCACCCCCAGGCCTGTGCCCTGCAGGAGCCCCAGTGTTCTCTGGGTCACCCTCCTCCTTCTAGAGGAGGGTCCCCCTTCCTGAGGCCCTGCAGGGTCTCAGAGCTCGACTCGCCCGGGACAGGGGCCTCAGGTTTCCGAGTCCCCTTCCTGCACTGCTGTGCCTGCCCTGGCTCCCTGGGACCTTTCTGAAGGCGTTTCTGGCCCTTTCCTGCTGGGCTGCGCTCCCCAGCCTGTCCCTTGGCACAGGCCCTGCCCGGCAGAAGACCACCCTGGGATCCCTCTCGCCCTCCTACAGGCGAGGAACTCCCTCGCCAGGGCTCTGCGGGAGGCCTGGAGGGGATTAGGGCATGCATCCGAGGCCCAGCCAGTGAGCCAGCGGGGCAGCGGGGCTTTGGGTCAGGCCTGGCTGCTTGCTGACCAGCTTGTGCCAGTTTGCCCAAGACAGGCCTCGTTTTAGCTCTGAAAGTCCCAGGTCCCAGGAAACCCCCGGACAGGCACGCGGGATAGTCGCTCATGTTGTCTGGGCGGGTCCGGCAGCCGTGGTTTCTGTTCCCCTGGAGCAGGTCCCCTGGCGTCAGCTCCCTGCTCTGGCTCTGACCCCAGGAGGTCTCACGTCCCAGCCCCTACCCCTCGACAAGGTGACAAGGCCGGTATAGGCTGCCTCATCCCCAGATTACCTGGTAATTAGCGACTGGGGTCTGGGATAGGAAGGACTGTGAGCCAGGATTCTTAGGTGTAAATAGGGAGGGGGTCGGAGAGTCTAGGTCTCCTGGGTCTGAGGGGAGAGGGGCGGGGGGCCTGGACCCCCAGGTCTGAGGAGGAGGGGTGGGGCCTGGACCCCTGGGTCTGAGGCTGTCTCTTATACACATCTTCGGCGCTCGCTCGCTCGCTCGTTCGCTCACGGGCGGGCGGGCGGCGCGATGTCGGGCGAGGACGGCCCCGGGGCGGGCCCCGGGGCGGCGGCAGCAGCGGCCCGCGAGCGGCGGCGGGAGCAGCTGCGGCAGTGGGGGGCGCGGGCGGGCGCCGAGCTGCGGGGGGCCTGGACCCCGGGTCTGAGGAGGAGGGTGGGGCCTGGATTCTTGGTCCCTGGTGCCCAGGCCGCAGGCATCTTTCGCACAGATGCCTGTGCCCGGCCAGGTCCTTGAAAGGGAAAGGCCTGTCTCCCTCCTTGCCCCCCCTCTCATCACCGTGGCAACCAGTGGAAATAAACGGTGCCCAGAGTTCATCCCGTTCCCAGGGCACGTGTGGCCCCCCTTTTGCAGCCTGAGTTTCCATGACTTCATGCTCTTGGCCCTCGTAGCTTCCTCCCCCTGCTCCTGTCTCTTGTGCACATCTGGGGGCAGGGGGCCTGGACCCCCAGGTCTGAGGAGGAGAGCGGGACCTGGACCCCTGGGTCTGAGGGGGGAGGGGCGGAGGGCCTGGACCCCAAGGTCTGAGGCGGAGGGGCAGGGCCTGGATGCCCGGGTCTGAGGTGGGAGGGCGGGGGGCCTGGACCCCCAGGTCTGAGGAGGAGGGCAGGACCTGGACCCCCGGGTCTGAGGGGGGAGGGGCGGGGGGCCTGGACCCCGGGTCTGAGGAGGAGGGTGGGGCCTGGATTCTTGGTCCCTGGTGCCCAGGCCGCAGGCATCTTTCGCACAGATGCCTGTGCCCGGCCAGGTCCTTGAAAGGGAAAGGCCTGTCTCCCTCCTTGCCCCCCCTCTCATCACCGTGGCAACCAGTGGAAATAAACGGTGCCCAGAGTTCATCCCGTTCCCAGGGCACGTGTGGCCCCCCTTTTGCAGCCTGAGTTTCCATGACTTCATGCTCTTGGCCCTCGTAGCTTCCTCCCCCTGCTCCAGACGGCCGGCCGTGGAGAGGTGAGGGAGTCGGAGGCTAATCTCCCCTGAGGACCCGGGAGGCCAGGTCCACTCCTGCCCCTCAGCCCTGCTCAGGCCTGGTGCCCACCCCGTGTTCGCACGCGTCCAGGCGAAACCCTCTCCCTGGCCCCGGCCTGCTGCGCTAGCGTGGGCAAGGGCTTTGGTCTCCTGGCGCTGGGACCTGTTCCTCCATCAGAGAGGACCCTGACGGCCCTCGGAGTGGGGAAGTGCCCGTGGACGCCCCATGATGGGGTGCCCTGTGCCTCTCCTCGGGCCCCAGGTCTGGGCACACCCTCTCTCAGCCGTCTCTCCCAGAGTCGGGGTCCTGCCCAGGACCCTCACCACCGCCCCGCCCCCCTCCCAGGTTCGCAGGGACCTGGCGACCCTAGCAGCCCCGCATGGCCTTGGGCCCCAGGGTCCGGCTGTCTCCCCACCAGGGACACGGCAGGGCGGTGGTCAGCTCTCCTGGAGAGTCTGCTGGGTCTGAGGAGGAGAGCCTGGGTCTCTTCCCTTGGGTTCAGCTCTGGGGGCCCATCCTCCATGGTGACTGGGGTGTGTCTCGTGAACAGGCATGGTTCAGGATCTCTATAGCTCCTCTTCTCTCTGGCCAGCTCCTCCTCTCACGGTCCCCAGTGAGCCCCAGAGGCCTACCTGGCGTGGCCACCAGGAAGCCAGGCTGTGCAGGACTGGGGGTGCCCCGCGGACACGGTGCCTTCCAGGGCCCTTGGGGTCTTCCTCCGGAGCCTTGTTAGGTCGGCCCTGGGTCCCCCTCGAGGCCCCGGCGGGGTCCTGCCTTGCCAGGCACGCGGGGGGTCCAGGGTGGTGAGGGTGACCCCCCGCTGTACCCCCCAGGCCTGCATCGACGAGAACCTTGAGGTGGTGCGCTTCCTGGTGGAGCAGGGTGCCACGGTGAACCAGGCGGACAACGAGGGCTGGACGCCCCTCCACGTGGCCGCCTCCTGCGGTTACCTGGACATTGCCAGGTGAGGTGGGGAGGGTCGGTGGCCCGCTGGGCGTCGGGCCCGGCCCCTCCGTCCTGACCGCGGCCCGCCCCCCCTCCCCAGGTACCTCCTGAGCCACGGGGCCAACATCGCTGCGGTCAACAGCGACGGGGACCTGCCCCTGGACCTGGCCGAGTCCGACGCCATGGAGGCACTGCTGAAGGCGGAGATCGCCCGCCGAGGTGGGCCTGGGGCGGGGCCGGGGCTCCTGCTGTCCGGGCCTCCATTGCCAAGGACCCGGACCCCAGGGCCTCAGTGTGGCCTGGACCGTTTAACCCAAGAAGAAGTTTGAGGCAGGGCTTGGCTCATCCTCGGGGTGACTGAGGAAACTGAGCTTGGCGCTTGTCCGGGTGATGGTGGGTCTTCTCAGGAGTTGTGCTGGGGGGTGGGGGGCAGTGGAGGAATGCCGAGTCTTCTGGGGGTCTGGGCTGCTGTACTCGGGATCACTGCACCCCAGGGTCCTTAACAGGGCCCAGGACCCCCTAAACTCCGTGCCTGGCCACGCTCAGCTTTCCAGGGGGAGCCTGTGTGACTGCTAGCAGGCGCCCACCTTCCCGCGCCCCCTCTCAGTCGCTGATGACCAGACCGTGGAGGGGACTCGCCCGGCTGCCCTGCGGTGGGGGGCCGGGGGGCACGGGTGGGAGACAGCAGCCTCGCCCGGTCACCAGCGTGGCTTCTGGGTGGCCATTTGCTCCTCCAGGCGGGTCTGGTGGCCGCACCGCATCTGTGAGGAGGTGTGAGCGCGGGCCCGGGGGGTCTGGAGGGCCACGGGGGAGGTGCAGGGAGGCCGCTGAACGGCCGGGTGTCCGAGGCGATTCCCAGCTTGGCTGAGGTTGGGAGGGACGAGGCTCCGCCCTGGGCCGGTGGTGGGCCGGTGGTGTGCCGGTGGCCGCAGGAATCCCGCGGGGCGCGGAGACGCTGGTGGGCGAGCCGAGGCCCGGAGCCCTGGTTTGCTTCAGATGTAGGAGCGAAGTGAAGTAGAGACAGAAGCGGGCTTTTCCTGCCTCCGCTTCTCCACGTTTTCATCTGGACGACTTCACACGCTGAGCCAGGTTTCACTCGCAGCCCGGTCAGGGCAGCCTCCGCTGCGGCTCACCAGGGTTTTCAGCAGCTTTGTGTGGGTACAGCCGTCTGTGGCTTCCTTCACCCTGTAGACACGTGCGGGCTCGTGTTTTCTGTTTCGTCTTTCTCGCGTAGTCACACTAAAGCCTTACGTGTCCGTGAGCACATTGAGTTTGGATGATTCTCATCAACCCCAAAGAAACCCCGAGCCCTGGGCTGTGACCCCCAGCCTCCCCTCCCCGCTCAGCCCTGGGGGCCACCCATGGGCTTCGTGTAGGGGGTTTGCCTGTCCTGGACATTTTCCGTAAGTGGAATCCTGAAGCGTGGACTCCGGGTTTCCAGCTTCCTGGCGTGATCGCTTGTGCGCCCTCCCGCTCCGCGGGGGTGGGCCTGCCCAGGTTCCCTCCCCCGGCCCCGCCGGCCGGCACCGGACCGGCCTTCACCCCTCCCCTGCTTACACGGCCCCTCAGCTGGGACCCGACTGCCCCGTCAGTTTTGCGGGTTTGGCAGAAGCTTGCCAGCAAGTTCCGCGGGAAACGAATCCGCCCGCCCTCTTATTGGTGATGTTAACCTTGAGCCTCATTCAGAGGATGCCCAGGTGACTCTGCCGTGGAGGCGTCTTCCTCCCTTTGTCGTTAAAAAGCAGCTTGCAGGGCGATGCTTGGAGGCCGCCGGGGCTGGGTGACCTCTCGGGCCTCTCAATTCCTGCCGGAATTGCCCAGCGCACTCGTCACCTTCTCACGGTGACCCGTTGTGCCCCTCCTGCGGGCCGAGGGTCGCGGGGGGGGGGGTTGGCTTGTAGGACTGACCAGGCCCAAAGGCCTGTGATGCTCCTGGGAAGACCGTCCGCCGCACTGCTGCGGGTGGGGCCCAGCTGCCTCCGAAAGCCGGAGGCTTCAGTGACGTGGCTCCACGGTGCCTGTCTTGACGTGAGGCCTCAGCGGACTGTGGTGGGCAGACTCTGTGCTTTACCACAGTTTTAAGAGGAAGACAGTTCTTGGGCCTCTGTAACTGAAGTCTAGGAGTTATGTGGACTTTAGGCATGGCTTGATCCAGGGGCGCAGACCCAGTCGAAAGCCCTCCTCCCGTCTCTCTGCTGAGCTCTGTGTTGGCCTCACTCCTAGGCTGGTTCCCTCGGGGAGGCCCGTAGCGTGGCTCCTCGCAGTGCAGGCTGACACCCCGGCGGAACTAGAACGAGCCCTCTCGGCGGCCCGGCCCCAGCCCTCTGCCCTTAGGCCGCCCCGGTCACAGCCTGCCCTGAGCCAGTCGTGCGGCAAGGAGGTCGGCCAGGCCTGGTGACGCAGCTGCCCACGGAGCCGGGCTGTGGGCCTTCACGTTGGCGCCACGTCGGGTGAGGGCAGGGGTGAGGACAAGCAGGGAGGGGGCCTGGACGCTGGCAGCTCTGAGCGACAGCTCCTCCCCAGACTGTGCTCCCAGCCTGGGCCTCGGGCCGGCCGGAGCCCAGGACCTCCTGGCCATTTTGCTCAGAAGGGCCACGGTCAGACCCACAGGGACTTGGAACTGGGCTGGAAGGAATCCCGACATCAGGACAGGCATGCGGGCTGATTACTCTCAGAGGTGGGCAGCTTTGACGGGCAGTTCCACTCCTGGCGAGGCCCAGCCACGGCGCTCTTTTCTCTGGCTGGCAGGCACGCGGGTGATTCTAACCTCCGTGTGAACAGCTAGCGGACAGCATGGATTGTAGCTGGAGATCCTCACTCCCGGTGCTCCAGCAGTTCCACACCCTCCCTCTCGAGCTTCACAGTGTTGAGGGGCTGTCAGTTCAGTCACTCAGTCCTGTCCAAATCTTTGCGACCCCATGGACTGCAGCACGCCAGGCTTCTCTGTCCATCACCAACTCCAGAGCTTGCTCAAACTCATGTCCATCCACTCGGTGATGCCATCCAACCATCTTATCCTCTGTTGCCCCCTTCTCTTCCTGCCTTCAATCTTTCCCAGCTCCAGGGTCTTTTCAAATGAGTCAGCTCTTTTTTTTCTTGTTCAGGTGGTCAGAGTATTGTAGCTTCAGCATCAGTCCATCCAATGAATATTCAGGGTTGATTTCCTTTAGGATTGACTGGTTTGATCTCCTTGCAGTCCAAGGGACTCTCAAGAGTCTTCTCCAATACCACAGCTCAAAAGCATCAATTCTTCAGTGCTCAGCTTTCTTTATGGTCCAACTCTCACATCCCTACATGACTAGTGGAAAAACCATAGCTTGGACTAGACGGACCTTTGTTGGCAAAGTAATGTGTCTGCTTTTTAATATGCTGTCTAGGTTGGTCACAGCTTTTCTTCCAAGAAGCAAGCGTCTTTCAATTTCATGGCTGCAGTCACCATCTGCAGTGATTTTGGAGCCCATAAAAATAAAATCAGCCACTGTTTCCACTGTTTCCCCATCTGTTTGCCATGAAGTGATGGGACCGGATGCCATGATCTTAGTTTCTGAATGTTGAGCTTTAAGCCACCTTTTTCACTCCTCTTTCACTTTCATCAAGAGGCTTTTTAGTTCTTTTTCACTTTCTGCTATAAGGCTGGTGTCATCTGCATATCTGAGGCTGTTGATATTTCTCCCGGCAATCTTTTTTTTTTTTTTCCCTCCCAGCAATCTTGATTCCAGCTTGTTCTTCATCCAGCCCGGCATTTTGCACGATGTACTCTGCATATAAGTTAAATAATAATAAGAAGTGAAGTCGCTCAGTCGTGTCCGACTCTGCGACCCCATGGACTATAGCCTACCAGGCTCCTCCATCCATGGAGTTTTCCAGGCAATAGTACTGTAGTGGGTTGCCATTTCCTTCTCCAAATTAAATAAGTAGGGTGACAATATACAGCCTTGACGTACTCCTTTTCCTATTTGGAACCAGTCTGTTCCATGTCCACTTCTAACTGTTGCTTCTTAACCTGCACACAGATTTCTCAGGAGGCAGGTCAGGTGGTCTGGTATTCCCATCTCTTTCAGAATTTTCCACAGTTTGTTGTGATCCACACAGTCAAAGGCTTTGGCCTAGTCAATAAAGCAGAAGTAGATGTTTTTCTGGAACTCTTTTGCTTTTTCCATGATCCAGCGGATGTTGGCAATTTGATCTCTGGTTCCTCTGCCTTTTCTAACTCCAGCTTGAACATCAGGAAGTTCATGGTTCACGTATTGCTGAAGCCTGGCTTGGAGAATTTTGAGCATTACTTTACTAGTGTGTGAGATGAGTGCAATTGTGCAATAGTTTGAGCACTCTTTGGCATTGCCTTTCTTTGGGATTGGAATGAAAACTGACCTTTTCTAGTCCTGTGGTCACTGCTGAGTTTTCCAAATTTGCTGGCATATTGAGTGCAGCACTTTCACAACATCATTTTTCAGGATTTGAAATAGCTCAACTAGAATTCCATCACCTCCACTAACTTTGTTCGTAGTGATGCTTTCTAAGGCCCATTTGATTTCACATTCCAGGATGTCTGGCTCTAGATGAGTGATCACACCATCGTGATTATCTGGGTCATTAAGATCTTTTTTTGTACAGTTCTGTGTATTCTTGCCACCTCTTCTTAATATCTTCTGCTTCTGTTAGGTCCATACCATTTCTGTCCTTTATTGAGCGCATCTTTGCATGAAACGTTTCCTTGGTATCTCTAATTTTCTTGAAGAGATCTCTAGTCTTTCCCATTCTGTTCTTTTCCTCTCTTTCTTTGCATTGATCACCGAGGAAGGCTTTCTTATCTCTCCTTGCTATTCTTTGGAACTCTGCATTCAGATGGATGTATTCTGAGGGAGCTCCTCATTCAGCTGAGAGGGTGAGGGTGGGCCAACACCAAATCCAGAAGGGATCAATCAGTAACCTGTAGATGAGTGATCTGTGATAGGCAAAACTGCCAGGGGGATATGCAAAAGAGTGGGTGTGGTCATTAGCTATTAAAACTTTATTTACAAACATAGGCTCTGTCCCGAAGAGGCAAATCCACAGTGTCAGGAAGGGGATTAGTGGTTGTCAGGCTCTGGGGAGGGACTGCTTGATGGGGTAAGAGGTTTCCGTCTGCAGTAATGAGAACGTTCAGGCACAGATAGATAGGGTTGATGGCGGCACGTGGTGAATGTCCTACAGGCCCCTGAATCGCACGTTTGGTGAAGTAGATAAATCTGTGTGAACTGAACAGCTGGCCTGCACGCACAGGCGCTTGTTTGCCCCCCTCCATTAGGAGTTCTGTTTATAAACACGGGTGAATCTCCGCAAAAAGCAAAACTGCACAAGGATGCATTTGAACAGGCAGGACACTAACTGTGGCTGCAGAAAAAGGTCTACAAACCCCGCCTTTCCCTGCCCGCCAGGCCCCTGTGTCTATAATAGGACTGAACGTGGGTGATTCCCTTTATGGAGGTTGGGCGGGAGGGGGCGGATGTCTGAGTCCCGGGCACTTTGCTGGCCTGCGGGTGGGCCCTCACCAGCCAGACCTTCCTGGAATAGTCCCCCTGGGAGTCCCTCAGCCAGGGCACCCTGAGGCGATGCCAGCAGAGTTTAGTCCCAGTGCCCAGCTGCCAGACCCCGACGGACTGGGGCCCCTGCATAGCCTGGGGCAGGGTTTGCAACCTTGTAGTAAGGGTGGGCCAGGGTTCCTGCTCCTGAAAGCAAGTTCGTGAAGGCGGTTGGCTCCGGGGCCCCCTGGTACTGCTGTGAGCCGAGCGCCAGGCAGGCGCTTCTCTGCCCGCACTGTCCAGTGGGAAGCCAGAGGCAGCCACACGCACAATCAAGGATTTCCAAGAAGGCACTTTTAAAAATAGAGACAGGTGAGGTTCATTTTAGGAGCATGGGTTACTTAATCCAAACGTCCAGGGCATTGTCACTTCTGCGTGCCATCAGTGTAAGGAACTGTTGGTGAGCTGCTGCACGTTCTTTCTACGCTTGGAAATCCGGCGTGTTGGCCACCTGCAGCCTGGCTCAGCAGCTGCTCCGCGGCTGCACGGCTGCTGACCACGTGCAGGACGGCTCCGCGCTCGGCCACACGTGGGCAAGTGAGCGGTTCCGCAGTGGGAAAGATAGCAGACAGGAACAAAGCTCCCGGGAGAAGGAGCACGCAGCCCCCAGAGGAGATGCCCCTTTCTGAATGCCATCTCGACCGCTCGTAATGGGCAAACCACAGATTCTCAGTGACGGTTGGAAGGGACTGTTCCGCCCTCAACAGAGCTGCCTGGTCTCAATCCAGAATCGACTTCGGTCTCACGTAAAGCCTCCCCTTGCTCTCGCATCGGTGAGTTCAGAGCACTTTTCCTGAAACCGAGGAGAGAGGAGGCACGCTGGCCCCTCCCCGGCGGCGCAGGGGTGGCTGGTGAGGAGCCGTCGCCCCGTGGCCTGGGCATCCTTGGTGCCCTCTGCTTGGTTTGTCCTCTCGTGAGTGATAAACGTGACAAGACACAGGAAGATGCCGGCTACGGGTCGTATCGGTAGTGAAAGGGGAGGCGAGACCCAAGATGGCCCCCAGCCCCCAGCAGGGACCCTCAGTGGAACCCACGGCTGCCCGCTGGGAAGTGACAGTGCCGGCCCCGGCTCCCCTGAGCCCCCGGGGAGCTCACACGGCCAGGCGCCACCCTGGGCCTCTTACCGCTTCTTCCTCCCAGGTGTGGACGTGGAGGCAGCCAAACGGGCGGAGGAGGAATTGCTGCTTCACGACACCAGGTGCTGGCTGAACGGGGGCGCCATGCCCGAGGCGCGGCACCCCCGCACGGGCGCCTCCGCCCTGCACGTGGCCGCCGCCAAGGGCTACATCGAGGTGATGAGGTGAGCCGGGCCTCCCCTGCCCTCGCGCCCAGCGCCCCGTCCCTTCTCTCCATCTTATGCCTTCCTGAGGGTTTGTCTGTTCCCGCCCCTTTCTCACTGTGCGCTAAGGACACGCGCTTCCCTCCAAGCACAGCCTCAGCTGCACCCACGTCTTCATGCGCAGGCTTCTCGATGCCCTTCAGCTTAAGACAGTTTCCAGCTTGTAATCTTCTTTGACCCAGAGATCATTTAGAAGCATGTCGTTAATTTACGAATACATGGGGTTTTCTAGTCACGGTTTCATTAGAGCCGTGCCTTCTCTTATTGCACTTCGCCAATAGTATTTTCTTTTCTAACAAAGTGAAGATTTGCAGCAGCCCTGCATTGTCAGATGACGGTGAACGTTTTTTAGCAAAATAAAGTATTTTTTAAGATACATACATTGGGTTTTATTTCAGACATAATGCTATTGCACACTTAATAGACTTAAGTTTTACATGCAGTGGCAAACCAGAACAGTTCACGTGACTTGCTGTATTGCAGTAAAGCCAGCTGGTTGTCTGGGGCCGAACCCTCCATATTCCCGAGTCTGCCTGTGCTCATTTCCCAGCTTAATCTCGCTGTGGTCCAAGAGCGGGTTCTCTGTGAGTCCTAATTTCTGAGATCCGTCGAGGTTTGCTTCATTCCCTAGTCAGTGTCAGCCAGGAAAGAAGTGTGTTGTCAAGGACAAAGCTGTATATAGGTTATTAGGTCAACTTTGTACCCATGCTGTTTAAATCTTCTGTATCCCTAGCGATTCTTCCTTTTCCCATCTGCTGCTGCTGTCAGTTGCTGTGAGAGAATGTGGTAGAATGTCTCACCACGCCGGTGGGGCTTCCCTGCCTTAGTGTCAGTTTTCCTGCTGCATGATTCAAGGCCAGGTCATTCGGTGCGTACATAGTTTAAAATGTTGCCGAGTGCGCTCCCTTTCTCTCACCCCCACCTCGGTCTTGTCCCATTTCTGACCGCTTCACCCTTTGCTGTCAGAGTAGCTGGTTCTGCTGCTTATTGGGCCCCCCCGCCCTCTCTTTATTTTCTCTTTATATTTAGTATGACAGTGGCGTTCCGGCGAATCCCTCCATCTCTGCTCACTTCTGTGTTAATGCATTTTTAGGAGGGTTTTCCGGGGGAGCTCTCTGGTGGACTAGTGGTTAGGGTTCTGGGCTTTCACCGCTGTGGCCTGAGTTTAATCTCTGCTCAGGGAACAGATTCCGCAGGCTGCACAGAGTGGAAAAGAAGGGGATGTTTTCCAGTAAGGAACTTGAGATGATCCCTGATAGCTTGGGGCTCATGTCCTGGCTGTCTCCTCTAATTTGGAGGTAGGGTGCCCCATCCTCTGTAGTTCCAGTGAAAGTCCCAGGTCCTATACTCTCTGGGCACCTGTTCATCCCAGGGCTGATCCCTGTAGCAAGGAGGATGGGACACTGTGAATGGTCAGGCCTGGTAACGTGGCCAGCCCTAGAGGCTGTGCCCTCTTCTGCCTGAGACTTCCCCTCCTGAGTCTCAGCTGGCTGCTTCAGCTCCTGCCATTGCATCTGCATCCCAGGCAGCCAGCAGGAAGGAGGAGGAGGGCCAAAGGAGTGAATGTCCGTTTCTTTTAGGAGAACAATCCAGAAGTGATATACACACTTAGCGCTGACATCCTCATTTGCCAGACCCTACTCAGCTGGCCATTCCTAGCTATGAGAGACAGAGATTCCAGATCCAGTGGGCCATGGTGGTGGTGATCTCCTGGGAAAGAACCCTCTAAGCGGGGGTTCCGTCTTGGCACTGGCGTTTGGTCCCGATAGGTCCTTGCTGGGGGGCGGTCCTCTGCATTGTGGGAGGTTTTGGGGCATCCTCAGCCTACCCACTGGCGCCCCCGGCACCGCCCCTACGTTGTGACGGCCAGAAACGTCTCCAGATGCCCCCTGGCGGCAGCGTCGTCCTGGCTGAGAACCGCTGCCTGAGCCAGTGGGCTCCTGGAACCCTGCTGCCGCCGCGCCGCCCCTCCTGGGGGGGTCTCAGCCTTTCTCTGCGCTTGGGCACGGGGGAGCCCTCTCCTCCACCTCCGCCGGGGGTATCCCAGCACAGGGGAGGTGTCAGGAGTCGAGCCCTGAGGGTTCAGGGAGCAGGGTCCCGGAGGCCACCTGATGGGCTGGGGGCGGGGGGTCAGAGCCCGTGGCAGAAGCGTCTCCTTGGGGAGGGGCGCCTCCAGGCCCAGGTTCCGGCCCTGTCACAGCTGGTTCTGACCATGGCCCCTGGCCCCGAGCCCCTGTCTCGGCCCTTGAACCCAGCCCTCCCCGGCCCCCAGGCTGCTCCTCCAGGCTGGCTACGACCCGGAGCTGCGCGATGGCGACGGCTGGACGCCCCTGCACGCTGCGGCCCACTGGGGTGTGGAGGATGCCTGCCGCCTGCTGGCGGAGCACGGCGGGGGCATGGACTCGCTGACCCACGCGGTGAGGGCCTGGCCTGGCTCCCAGGGGCCGCAGGGCAGGAGGGCCCCCACCTCCGCCGCCTCCTCACCTGCCCTAACCCCCACCTACCCACCCAGGGGCAGCGTCCCTGTGACCTGGCGGACGAGGAGGTGCTGAGCCTGCTGGAGGAACTGGCCCGGAAGCAGGAGGACGTGAGTCTCCATCCGCAGTCGGGACCCGGGGCCCCCGCGAACCTGGGGAGCCGCCCTTCCCCGGCCAGTGACGGGGCCCAGCGGGGAGCACCTCAGGGTGCCCATGGGGCTGGTCATCCCTGGGATGTCCCCGCACCAGCGCTGGGCCAGGCCTTGTCACTGGAAAACCTCAGAAGGGAGGGGCGAACGGCTTGGATTTGGGATCTGAGCCCCAGCTCTGCCCTTGATTTGCTGCGTGAGCTCAGACCAGTCCGGGAGCCTCTCCGGGCCTCAGGAAAATGGGTGGAATAGCTAAACAGCGCGTGCACTTCATGAGTTACGCGTGCTGTTACATGGAACATGGTCGTGCAATGAGCGGCGTATATGTTACTGACCAAAAGCATTCAGAACCCTGCCTGTCTCATAGCGCTCTGAGGTAGCAGGAATCATCTGAGGTCTCCCGGGTCAGATCCCTGTTTAAAGCTTGGCCGCAGCGACATTGAGGGAGAAGGTGGTGTTTCCGGCTTGGTGGACTGGAGGGGCGGGGGCACGCACGTGTTGAGGGAGCCGCACTGTGCAGAGGCTGGGGGAGGAACCGGATGGTACCTGGAGTCGGGGGTTGGGCCACTCTTTAATCTAACCCCCACCTACCCACCCAGGGGCAGCGTCCCTGTGACCTGGCGGACGAGGAGGTGCTGAGCCTGCTGGAGGAACTGGCCCGGAAGCAGGAGGACGTGAGTCTCCATCCGCAGTCGGGACCCGGGGCCCCCGCGAACCTGGGGAGCCGCCCTTCCCCGGCCAGTGACGGGGCCCAGCGGGGAGCACCTCAGGGTGCCCATGGGGCTGGTCATCCCTGGGATGTCCCCGCACCAGCGCTGGGCCAGGCCTTGTCACTGGAAAACCTCAGAAGGGAGGGGCGAACGGCTTGGATTTGGGATCTGAGCCCCAGCTCTGCCCTTGATTTGCTGCGTGAGCTCAGACCAGTCCGGGAGCCTCTCCGGGCCTCAGGAAAATGGGTGGAATAGCTAAACAGCGCGTGCACTTCATGAGTTACGCGTGCTGTTACATGGAACATGGTCGTGCAATGAGCGGCGTATATGTTACTGACCAAAAGCATTCAGAACCCTGCCTGTCTCATAGCGCTCTGAGGTAGCAGGAATCATCTGAGGTCTCCCGGGTCAGATCCCTGTTTAAAGCTTGGCCGCAGCGACATTGAGGGAGAAGGTGGTGTTTCCGGCTTGGTGGACTGGAGGGGCGGGGGCACGCACGTGTTGAGGGAGCCGCACTGTGCAGAGGCTGGGGGAGGAACCGGATGGTACCTGGAGTCGGGGGTTGGGCGGGGGGGACAGGGGCAGACCCCAAAGGGCCTTGAGAGCCAGGCAGGAGCAGGGAGGGGGCCGGGGGCCCCCGTGGGGTTCGTGGGTGAGGCACGGTCTCTGGGCGCTGAGGGCACAGATGAAGCCTGAGGGCGTCTGGGGGACCTGCAGCGCTTGAGGTTTGCTGAGAGGAGAGGCGGAGCCGCGGGGCCGGCTCAGGTGTGAAGACTCGGGCAGAACGGCCGACGAGAGCGAGCTGTGGGGGAGGCAGCTGTGTCCGGGTGTGCCGGGGGTCCCGGGAGGCGGAGGCTCCAGGAGTACTCACTGGAGACCCAGGGCGCCGTGCAGACGAGTCCACAAAGCACCCGGTCCACCCCCCAGCACAGCTCTGTGTGGGACCCGGGAGGGTCTGCCCGTCCTGTCCCCCTCCCAGCAGCCCCTTCCCCCTTGCAGCTTCGGAACCAAAAGGAAGCTGCCCAGAGCCGGGGCCCGGAGCCCCAGGGGCCCTCCAGCAGCAAACACCGAAGGTAGGGGGTGGCGCCCTGCGGGAAGTGGGCAGGAGGCCCCCCGGGGCTTGGGCCCCCGCACTCACACTCCCCTTTGCACCAGGAGCTCCGTGTGCCGTCTGAGCAGCCGCGAGAAGATCTCCCTCCAGGACCTGTCCAAGGAGCGCCGGCCCGGGGGGGCAGGGGGCACCCCCATCCGGGACGAGGACGAGGGAGAAGAAGCCCCCTCAGGTGAGGGGCTGGGGGCCTGGACCCCTGGGTCCGAGGGCTGAGGAGGGGCTGAGGCTTCTTCTGAGGTCTGTCTTCCCCCCTCACAGAGCCACCCCCTGCAGAATGCAGAGCCCTCAACGGGGTCTCCTCCCCGCCGCCCTGTAGCCCTGGGAGCCCCGTGGTGAGTGGGGGCCGGGGGTGGGGCGGGGTTGCCCCAGGGCTGCGGGGTGCAGGCTGCGGGCCCAGAACCCTCCGGGGCTCCTGCGGCCTTTCCCTGGCTGTTCCCCTCCCCGGCGGTGGTTTGCTGTGCTCCTTCTGGGGGCAGCATGTGAAATTCTTGAGAAGGGCCCTGTAGTGATAACGGGGACCTTTGTCTTCCCCAGACCCCCGAGGAGGCCCCCTTCTCCGGGCGCTTTGGCATCCAGAAGACAGGCAGCTCCGGGGCTCTGGGGCCCGCGGACTGGCGCGGAGCCGAGGGCGCCCCGGGGGCCGGGCTGCAGCGCTCCGCGTCCTCCTCGCGGCTGGAGGGTGCGTCCACTCAGGTGAGCACTGGGGGGAGGCCGGGAGCAGACCCTGCCAGCGGGGAGAGTAGCTGCCTGTCTCCTCTCTCCGCAGGGCCGGGAGCCCCGTCTTGCCAGAGTCCCCCCCACCCCCTCCCAGAAGGTGCCGGAGCCCTCTTCCCCGTGAGTACAGCGGGCAGCCCCTCCGAGGTGGGGGCAGGTCGGGGTTCCTGTCTTGTGCTCGGGGTTCCTGTCTTGTGCCCGGGGTTCTCTGGGGTCCGCTCCCTGCCTCCCACCACTCCTGGCCTCAGTTTCCCGTTTGGTGCTGCAAGTAAAAGCGCCCAAGGCCGCGGTGTTCTGGCCTCCCGGGGGCCCCTGTCCCCTCTCCCGCCCTCCTCTCTGACTCAGACCCTGCGCTGCGACCTCCCCCTTCACACCCACAGGGCTTCCTTCCTCCCGCCCAGGTCTGTTTAAATGTCAGCTTCTCTGGGAGCCCAGGTCTGTTTAAATGTCAGCTTCTCTGGGAGCCCAGGTCTGTTTAAATGTCAGCTTCTCTGGGAGGCCCGCCACCTGCCCTGCGCTCACCCCCACAGCGTGCGGGCACACCTCCAGGCTCCGGACCTGGCTCGCTTTTCCCCAGACTACCTTATCCTCTTGACATTGTGTGACCCTGTCTTCTTGTGGTTATTGTGCATGTTGCATCGTTTCTGCTCAGATTTGACTCACGGGGCATAGATTATTTGTTCCTTAGCTTCTTGCTTTGTGTGGGTGCCCACCAGGTAAGGCGAGCTTGAGTAATACTTGCCGATGGAATGAATTCACACAGGTCTGAGATCTCCAGGCCTCCTCCTCCCTTGGGTAACTCCACTCCTCACCCCAGGACCCCCGAGCCCGAGTCCCTGGTGAAGCCCAATGTCCCCGTAGCCTCCGCAGCGCCCCCAGCAGACTCCCGGGACCGCCGGAGGTGAGGCGAGGCCCCTGTGTTACCCTGAGCTGGTGGGGGTGGACCCGGGGAAGCTTGTCTCAGGGTCCTCTGGCTGAACTCGACTCCCCCTGGGGGTGCCGGCCATGGGACAGGACAGGGTCCAGAGGAGCCCTCTCTGAAGTCGGGCCCCTCACTCAGGACCTACCAGATGCCAGTGCGGGACGAGGAGTCTGAGTCTCAGCGGAAAGCGCGCTCCCGCCTCATGCGCCAGTCCCGGAGGTCCACGCAGGTGTGCGAGGGGCCGGACCCCGGGTCCGAGGGAGGAGGGGCCGGGGGCCTGGACTCCATCCTGAAGGGGCTGACCCCCCACCCCGACTGCCCGCTCCCCGTACAGGGTGTGACCCTGACGGACCTGAAGGAAGCAGAGAAGGCTGCAGGGAAGGCCCCGGAGGCAGAGAAGGTGAGCGTGCAGAGCCTGGTGAGGGGCCAGGTGAGGGGTCAGTGGGTGGGGCGAGATGCCCTCATCCTCTGACCCCCGCCCCTCCCCACAGGACCCTTCCCGGCGACCCCGAGTCCCTGGGGTCGAGAGCACTGACGGCCCTGCCCAGAGAGGTGAGGCTGGTCTCTGGGAGGCCGTCCTCCTGGCCCGCGTCCGGTTTTCCTGGGAGGCGGGCCCGGGGACCCCTCGCCCTGCACTGGGCTGATTCCTGCCCCTCCCCCAGCAGAGGCGCCCGACGGGCAAGGGCAGGGACCGCAGGCGGCCAGGGAGCCCCGCAGAGTCGGCAAGGAGTGGAGGGGCCCTGCCGAGGTGAGGGGTGGCGCCCGGCGGGCCGCGGGTGGGCCTGGGGGCGGGCCCGGCTCTTCTCCCCGCTGAACCCCACCTCCGCCCGCAGGGGGAGGAGGCGGAGCCGGCGCCGGCTGACCGCAGCCCAGAATCCAGGTACGGGGCGGGCAGGCCGGGTCTGGGCTGTCGTGGGGCAGTGGGCGCCCCATGACGGCCTCCCCGCCCCCACCCCAGCACTCCCGAGGGTGACCCCTCATCCCGCAGGCAGCGGGATCTCAACCCAGACCCAGAGCCGGGACCGGACGAGCCGGACGGAGGCTTCAGGAAGGTTCGCGACCCCACCGTTAACTGAGCCCCCGTCACTTGGCTTTGTATCCCTGCCCCGCCGCCCCCTGCCCTGGGGCCCTGCCTGACCCACCCGGGCACTCTGCGCCCTTCCGGCCTCAGCCGGGCCGCAGCCCTGTCTCTTATACACATCTAGATGTGTATAAGAGACAGGACCTTTGTCTTCCCCATCGGACGGAGGCTTCAGGAAGGTTCGCGACCCCACCGTTAACTGAGCCCCCGTCACTTGGCTTTGTATCCCTGCCCCGCCGCCCCCTGCCCTGGGGCCCTGCCTGACCCACCCGGGCACTCTGCGCCCTTCCGGCCTCAGCCGGGCCGCAGCCCCCCTTCCCACCCCCGCAAGGCCGCCGCGTCTCCGCCGGCCAGCCTGACGCCCTGTCCCGCCTGGGCCCGCAGCTGTACGCCGAGCTGCGCAGTGAGAACGAGCGCCTTCGCGAGGCCCTGACGGAGACCACCCTGCAGCTGGCGCAGCTCAAGGTGGAGCTGGAGCGCGCCACGCAGGTGAGGCGCCGGGGCCCTGGAGGCGAGGGGGGTGGCGAGGGTGCGGGTGCCGGCTCCGGGTCTGCGGGAGGGAGGGCCAGCCGGAGCGCCCAGGGCTGAGCGCCCAGGAGAATGGCTGGTAGGATCCTTGCGGGGAGGAGTCTGGGCTCTGTCTCTTATACACATCTGCTTCCCTGCCTTAGTGTCAGTTTTCCTGCTGCATGATTCAAGGCCAGGTCATTCGGTGCGTACATAGTTTAAAATGTTGCCGAGTGCGCTCCCTTTCTCTCACCCCCACCTCGGTCTTGTCCCATTTCTGACCGCTTCACCCTTTGCTGTCAGAGTAGCTGGTTCTGCTGCTTATTGGGCCCCCCCGCCCTCTCTTTATTTTCTCTTTATATTTAGTATGACAGTGGCGTTCCGGCGAATCCCTCCATCTCTGCTCACTTCTGTGTTAATTCCGCCGCGAGTCCCGGCTCCCTTTACCCTCTCCTGGTCTGCCCTTCTGCCCGTGGCCGTGCGGCTGCTTGTCTAACCCCCGCTCTTTTTCTGTCCTCCCCAGAAGCAGGAGCGCTTTGCAGAGAGGCCTGCCCTTCTGGAGCTGGAGAGATTCGTGAGTAAGGCTGGCCAGGGTGGGACTAGAGATGGCCCGGCCTTACGAGTCCTTACGGTCTGGAGGAAGAGGTCCGCATTGACCTCTGCCCTTTCCTCGCCACTCTCCGCCATACTTGACCCCCAGTTCCCCACCCCGCCCTCACCTTCCCCTGTTTATTCCAGGAGCGCAGGGCCCTGGAGCGAAAGGCAGCCGAACTGGAGGAGGAGCTGAAGGTGAATTCTAGCGGGGAGCTGAGGGCAGAGAGCCTGGGTGGGCCGTGGGTTCAGCCTGCCCAGGGCCACCCGGCTGACCCGTCTTCCCACCTCCCAGGCCCTGTCCGACCTTCGGGCTGACAACCAGCGGCTCAAGGATGAGAACGCCGCCCTGATTCGCGTCATCAGCAAACTCTCCAAGTGACTCTGGAGGAGCCCCTCCCCTGCACCCGTATTTATACAGCTGCTTCTGCCACACGCACCCCTTCCCCTGCGTGAGCACTAGTGACAGGGCTCCCGGGGGAGTCTCCGAGAAGCCATAACCTCCCCTCGGGGCCTCCAGGCTGGGAGGGGAGTACAGAGAGTCCAGGAGCCAAGGGGGGCCATCAGAGCCCAGGATGGAGGCGGGAGGCCGAGCCAGGTAGGGGGACGTCGCTGAGCAGGGACTGGGGCTGGAGGCGGGACCAGGAAGGGACCGAGGACCAAGAAGCACCGAGACCAGGAACCAGGACCAGAGTGGCCGCCCAGAGATCCCCCTCTCACGCGTGATGTCACCCTCACCGCCCCTCCTGCTCCAGAACAGGGATCCGAGAATGTGCCAAGAGCCCCGCCGGCCTCGGCCAGGCGGGTCTGTATATAGGGTCCGCGTGCAATAGGGAGGGATGTCTTCTATTTTTTGCAGCCCCCTCCCCGCCCACCGTCCGGGGCAGGGGGAGAAGGTATTTTCGAGACAAAGCACAGGCACCACAAATAAAAGTCGTGAAGTTGCCACTCAGTGACTACGTCCTTGACTGGAGGCGGGGCTCCGCTTCCTGCCCGTGTGCTGCCCAGACCACAGGACCGAGCGGGTGGGGTGCTGAAGGGCAGGAAGGGGCTTCAGGAAGAGCGCTCAGCTGGAGCAAAGGCTCCCAACCAGGGCTGACATCGTCAAAAGTTGGCTTGGCATGAAGCAGGCAGGGTCAGTCAGGCAAGGGATAGGGGCTGTGATGATTGGGCTGGGGAGCTCGGCTCTTGCCATCACAGTTTTTTGAAACAAATTTGCGTCAGTTACCAGCATTTAAAGTTTGGGGAATAGGAATCTAATAGTACAAGCTGTTCAGTTCAGCGTGGCAACAGTCGGCTGGAGCCCAATAGGAGCCATCCTCTAAGGTCGGGCATTCCTTCATTCGTTCACTCAATCATTTGGGGTCCTGTTCTGGTTGCCAGGCCCTGACCTGCCTGTCGATGATGTAGTGAATGAGACAGGTAAAGAGGAGAGTCAGGAGGCATCCAGTAACAAGTGTGTTGCAGGTGGTGGTGCTGAAGGGGGAAGCAGGGGCAGCGGGGGTTAGGGAGGCTGGTGTGCACGTGGGTGTGTGGAGAAGGGCAGGGCCAGGATGCATGGGGGATGAGGGGGTGAGAGATGAGGTTGGAGAGGCAGGGCCCAAACCACTCAGGACTAAGACGGCGACCGGGAGCCAGAGGAGGATTTTGAGAGTGGGGCGCACTGGGACACTGGATGTTCGGTCCCTCTGGAGTGAACTCAAGGACAACCTGGAGGCTGGGAGGTCAGAAGTCTGAGTTGGGGCCCCAGGGAGGGAGAGGAGGATTCAGAGGAAGAAACCAAGGAGAGTCGGGACACCTCCTGGATTCCTTTACTGTGAGGCTGTAGCTGGTGTTGAGGGGCAGGTTGGTGGCCTCTGATAACCTGGGTAGAAAGAGGACAGCCGTTGACACCGCCTGCTAAGAGGAGGCTGTTTATAGACTGGGCCGCACAGGGCTCCCGAACACAAGCACGTCCCCTGAATTGTCTCTAAAGCCAGCTCTCAGCCAATCCGAGAGCACTCGCTCAGGAGACTCCAACAAGGATGGGCCTCTACCCGGAATGGGTAAGACCACGGCTGGAATAGCTCGGCGATCACTGGAGGGATCTAATTCCATTGGCGAGGGCAGTCTGCAGAGTCCGATCTCCCGCGGGGCTGCCTCAAAACTTTGAGCGGAGGGGAGAGGAAGGATCAAAAGACTTCCGTTTCCACCTCGTTTTCCATTCTCTTCTTTTGCTTCTTCATCACTGCTTCCAGTTCTGACACATTCTCTTTGTCCTGGAGGACGGGGTGGAAATCAGGACCGTAGCATCAGGGTGCTCAGCGCCCTCCCCGGCCCGGACCTGGGGACGAGGGTTCCGGCTCACCTCCAGCAGCGAGCGCTGCACCGTGATCTGGCTATACACGCGCGCCCCCTCCTCGGGGCTAAGCGCCCGAAACTTCTCCTTCGGCAGCGAGAATAGCTGAGCGCCGCTCAGTTCTCCCAGCGCCGCGATGGTCCTGAGCAGGCGCATTGAGGACATGGTCAGGCCTGCCGGCCAATCGCAGCCCGAATGTCAGCCCACCAACCACGTCACGCCCGCCCCTAGGCCTTTGTCCAATCAGCTGCGGAAGGTTCCTGACTCCCGCTCTACCAACCATAGCTCGTCGTAGGGAGGTTTCCGTGGTGACTCCAATCGGAGCCTAGGAAAATAGGCCAATCACAGCCTGACATTCATAGTTGCACTTCCGACAAGGCCCCCGTCCTGGACCAATCCCAGCCCCCCGTGGTCTGCCACTCCCACTGGGACATTGGGAGCTCTTCGCTTCTAGCGCGCGTATAACCCGAGCCTCCTAGCCGCAAACGCCACACTCACCCTGAACTGAAGCCCTTGGCCTGTAGCCAGGCGCAGACCTCCGAGGCGCTGGAGCGCGGGCTGAGCTGCGACTCCGGGGCGCGAGGTCCCGGGGCTGCGCGGCTGGGGCCCGTGAGGCCCTGGGCCAGGCGTGCCTGCAGTTCCTCGTTGATACTGAGCATGACCATCGGGGAGAATTTCTCTACAGGCGGGAAACCAGGAGGGAGGGACGACTCAGGGCGAAGGGCCTAGAGGGTCAGGGACCTCCAGCGTTCCCGTGATGGGTGGTCGGGAACCTCCTTTTCTGAGTTTCCTTCCCTCTGTCTGGAAAGCTAGGACAAGGACCGTTCCCTTGACGGGGTGCCCCCACCACTCACCCTTCTTGCCCGAATCCAAGTTGTTGAGGTTCTCGCAGCTGTCCCTGGGAGACCGAGCTGAAGCCGGAGCTGGAGCCTGGGTCTGGGCTAGTCCTGGAGCCAGGGCTGGCGCTGGTGGCGGAGGGGGTGGGGGCGGAGGGGCCGGGGCCGAGGCTGATGTGGGAGGAGCGGGGGGTGCCGGGCCCGGGGCCGGTGCTGGTGGTGGAGGGGGAACGGCCGTGCTATTCTCCTAGAGAGGGGAACAAGAGGGAAGCACCTGGATCAGAGAGAGGACTGAGTCACAGTCCCTTCTCTTGGAGGTAAATGTCTGAATCCCCATTCACTTCCTCTTCCAGAGATTTTGACCCCTTAACCCCCACTCCCCGTGTTCTCAGGATCTGACCCCCTAGTCCCTCTTCCCTCAGGACCCAGGAGTCTGCCCCGGCTCACCAGACTGCGGCCCCCCCGCGGCCCTGGGTGGGGTGTCAGGATATTATAGGGTACGTATCCCTCCTGCCCGCTCTGATCCTGAACCTTCCACCACTTGCGCTGGTCATCTAGGACCTGGAAGAGGTACAGTAGAGGGTTCGGAGGCTATGTCTAGCGAGGGTTGGGTGGACTCCACCCTCTCGCCCCCACCCCTACTCCTCTAACCTCCAGTATGTCCCACTCCTTGACAGACAGCTCACTGCTGTTGCGCGCCTGGAAGTCATAATTACATAGGACCCACTTTCCCGCTGGCTCCGGCCCCTGGGGTTCAGCTTCTGGTTCCTCGTCTGGGTGACTGAGGAGAAGGGGAAGAGTTGGGGGGTAAGGAGGCAGCCGGCGTCACTCTGCTGGGCCTTAGGGGTTGGTGTGAGCTGGAGTTAAAGCCAAGCAGGGGGTCAGGCTGAGGGGAGGGGGCAGGTTAATACTGTTAACAGAGGTTTGACACTGGAATGCCAGTTTGAATATACTGTGCTCCTTTCATGCTGGGCACCATGCAGTAAGCACGTGATACGAGTACTAGCATCCGCTCCGTTTTCCAGACGAGAACATTCGGGCTCAGAGAAATAAAATCACTTTCCCTAGATCATACAGCTAGAGACAGCCGCTATTTATTGAGCATCTACTATGTACTGGGTTCATGCATAAATGATAATAACTCCTAAGCATAATAACAAGAGTCAACATGTACATAGCACTTACTGTATGCCAGAAACTATTCAAAGTCTGTTACATACACTAGCTGACTTGATACTGAGACAGCCCTTGGTAGAACCATGAGTTTTAACCTCTTAGTAGTTCCTTCCTCCTCCCAGAGACCCAATTATTATCTCCATTTTACAGGAGAGAAACCGTGATGTAAAGGTCATAGAGCAAGAAAGGTATAATTACACTCGGGACTCGGGCATGTCCTGAAGAATTCCATTCTATTTGGTCGACCAAACACTTTGTTCAGGTTTTTCCATACTTTTGGGTGAACGCAGTACTTGCACTCACCCGGGCGTGAACCTGAATGCTCCCGTGACCCTAAGCTCTTTAACTGCTAACCTGTACAACATCACAGACTTCTCACTCTTTCAGGGAGGGATTATAGTTATTTCCAGGTCCCCCCACAAAGAACTTAAAGTGCAAAAAAAAAAAAAAAAAAGTGAGTTAAAAGCTGGGGGTGTCAAGATTCAGAAGCGTAGGGAGAAGGGGATCCGCTGGACCAGGCAGCTGGCGGGAAGGTGAGCAGACCTTTAGCTCTGACACCACAGTTAGAGGCACCTCAGCCCCAGGAAGCCTACCTGTGCAAGGGAGAAGGGGATCTTCAGGGCCGAGGCGCCCCCCGTGTGAGGCTGGCAGCTCCCAGCACGCCGTCTCTGCTGAGACTCTGCCCCAGCCCTACCCAGACCTACTTCTGCTCCTCCACACCTGCTGCTTCTCGCTTCACATCTCACATGGCTTCCCTCACACCTGCCCCCGACTTGCTCAGGGAATCCTGGCTCCTCTAGGCCCTTCTTCCCTGGGGACCCCAAGAGCCTGCACCTCTACTGCTTGTTGGAACTATGGACCTGCACCCCCAGTCCTTTTCCTCCTCTGGAGACCTAGGAGCCCAGATCTCAAGCTTTAATTTCCTAAACTATTTAACGTTTAAAAGGTCCCAGTCTGACAGCCAGCAGGAACCCAGACAATTGCTTGAGAGCCTTGGGAAAGCGAGGGTCCAGCCTCCCAGTCTTTATCTCTCTCAGGAGCTCGGAAATAGTACCGCTTTCCAACTTGCCCAGAAACTTGCCCCTTGGCCCCTGAAGTCGCAAGCCTGCTTCCCTGGCTCTCCAAGGTTCCTAGCACCAGATTGAGCTCTTCTTCAAAACCCAAATGTTCAACTTCCTAGCCTGTTCTCTCCAACACCTAGAACTCTGTCCTCATGTCCTTTCCAGGCCCTTGGAAACCAAGCCACCTTCTTCCAGATCTTTGGGGATTCAGGGGTCTCTCTCAGATTTACCCACTCCCAGCACCCTCCTCCCTTGGACCCAGAAAACTGGGGCCCTCTCCCTCCCTCCCTGATTCTCCCCCCTTTCCCTGCCCCGCTCCCTGCCTCATCACCACCTCACCCACCTTCGAAGAACCGGGAAGACAAAAAGAAAAAAGGGGGAGCGGAGTCAGCACTGGGAGCCCGCAGGACGCACCCCACCTGGATCCCACTGACCCGACGCACCCACTGACACTCACCCATTGACAGCGACCTGGGGAGCGCTCTGCTGCAGGACACGAGAGCAGTAAGTCAGGTGGGACCCGGCCCGCATCCCCGGAACTCCCGGCCAGCCCCTACCCCCGTGTCACCTGGGGGAGCGGAGGCTTGAGCCTCACCTGCTGGCGCCGTCGCTCATGCCGTAGCTGTTTCTCTACTGGGTCCTCCCAGGCACGGCCCTGTGGGTCCCTGGCCGGGGGCTCCCAGCCGCTGTAGAACTCAGGCCTGTATGGGGGCCCCTCCTCTGGGGGTAGGTCCACCCTGCAACCAAGGGAGGGCCGAGGGCTCGGGGATCCTGAAGGTTTGACTTCAGCCTGTCAGTCACTTCATGGCGTTCTCCCCCTTCCCTTAACCTCGTTCTCACCCGATAAATGTAACCTTACCCCACCCCCCATTTTTTTAAACCAAGACCTGCCCCTTACTCTAAGCTGCATCCATATATTTGTAAATATATTTGTCAACTATATTTGTAAATATCCTGATTCAGTTCAGTTCAGTCGCTCAGTCGTGTCTGACTCTTTGCGACCCCATGAATCGCAGCACGCCAGGCCTCCCTGTTCATCACCATTTCTGAGAGTTCACTCAGACTCACGTCCATCGAGTCTCGATCAGCCTTCTTCACAGTCCAACTCTCACATCCATACATGACCACAGGAAAAACCATAGCCTTGACTAAACGGACCTTAGTCGGCAAAGTAATGTCTCTGCTTTTGAAAATGCTATCTAGGTTGGACATAACTTTTCTTCCAAGGAGTAAGCGTCTTCTAATTTCATGGCTGCAGTCACCATCTGCAGTGATTTTGGAGCCCCCCAAAATAAAGTCTGACGCTGTTTCCACTATTTCCCCATCTATTTCCCATGAAGTGATGGGACCGGATGCCATGATCTTCATTTTCTGAATGTTGAGCTTTAAGCCAACTTTTTCGCTCTCCTCTTTCACTTTCATCAAGAGGCTTTTTAGCATCCTGATTACACTCTCTTGAATTTCACCTCTGATTCCAAACTGGGTCTCCCACCCCTTTCCCCTCAGTCCAGCATCTAACTTTGCACCTGCTCCCGTGAAGCTGCCAGCCTCCGAAAAGCTGTGCCCCCTTCCCAAATCCACAGACCAAGCGTTTCCCAAGCCCACCTCCTCGCTATAGCCCTGCTCCATTCCTGGAAGTCCTGCCTTTTATTCCCGTTCGAGCTCTGGTTCAGTCTTTTTTTTTTTTTTAACCATGCTACAGAAAACCTAACTACCTAACTTTAAGATTTATTTTTGCAACTTTTTTAAACAAAGAAAACAATACGCTCCTTGGGGAAAGGTGAGGGATTGAGAATACAGGTCCTGAGTGCAGATTGTGACCCCAGAGCCTGGAGGTGATAGGCCTGCCTAGGAGAGAAACCACTGGGCACAGCCACACCACCAAAGGGGACAGCTGCTGTCTGAGGCTCAGCAGACTGTTTCACAGGACACGAAACGAAAGAGTTTCCTCCAATCGGATCGTGGCACTTGTCCTAGTCCCACCAAAACTTCAGTTTCTTTGAAGACACCCTCTAGCTAAGCCCCACAACTACCCTTCTCTGACAACCCCATCTTTCCAACAGCCACGCCTCTTTTTCCCAGAGCCGCCCCTAAAGCACCCCGTGTCCTGCCTCCTAGCCTGTCCCTCCAATCACCACACTGTCTACCTCCAAGCCCCGCCCCTAAATCACCACGCCTCCTGCCTCCTAGCCCTTTCCCTCCAATCACCACGCCCCACCTAGCCCCGCCCCTTACGTGCCACGCCTCCTGCCCCCCAGCCCTGCCCCTTACCCGGGATGGGTCCAAGAGTCCCCCAGCGAGGTCCAGAGCGTATTTTCATGTTGAGTGACATTGTCCCGCAGCAGCTTCACAGCCTCCGAAGTCAGATGCGGCCGCCTCACGCCGCTGGCCAACTGCGGGCCGCCCAAGGTGTCTACAATCTGGCAGGGGCGCAGGAGTGGGCAGGCCGTCAGACCGGCCTGAAGCGGACTCCTGGGCTGCAGGGCTGAGGCCGGGGGTGTCTCACCATCTGCAGAGGTCCGAACAGGAAGTGCAGCAGCTCCTGGGAGGTGGGGTTGGCGATGTTGCCGCGCAGCCGGGCCTGAGAGCCGGGGGGGTGCTGGTGTTAGTGCGTGGACCGGTGCGACTCGTTATTCCTCTCGCCCCCTGAGGCCCCGAGGTGGGTGCGTGCTCACCAGCAAGCTGAAGGCGTACTTGATTTTCTGAAGTATGTCGGTGTACTCGGCCCCTGAGGGTGGCTTGGCCCGCAGCGCCAGGAGGCTCTCTGTGGGTGGGTGGGAAGGCAGGCGCAGTGACGGGGGACGTGCAGACAGCATCAGGCAGGGTCAAAGAGAGAGACAGACCCAGTGAGGTCGCGAGGGGGAGTCAGACTGGCAGGGGGTGCAGGGGGAGACCCGGGGAGAGGGAGGATATTTGGGAGTGGCCCCGGAGGGCCAGGGAGGGGCTGTTCAGGACTGCCGCTGGATGGCGCCCTCTCACCGCCGGCCTCCTGGTGCCGGGTCCTGCGGCTGCGCTCTCGATGCTCCAGCACACGGGTCGCCTCGGCCGACTTCTGCAGCCTCGATACGAAGCTCTCCACGTCGTCGAACACGTGGTTCAGGATGTCCTGGGGGCCAGAGCAGGGGGATGCATGGGACCCCTGAATCCTAGACCCTCATCCCGCCCCGCCCCACGTCCAAAGTCCCACCAACCAAGAGCACTGGGGCACACTTAGGCCAGGCCACGCCCTCCGATGCTTGACCTTGCCCCCATCCTGTCACCACCGGCCACACCCCCAGAAGTCTGACCGAGGTCCTAGGACCAAGCCCTACCCCCTGACAGAAGATTCCCACCTGCGGTCAGTCCTGCCCCAGGCCCTCGCCCCGCCTCGCTCACCACCTCCCGCTCCGCCTGTAGACTGGCCAGGTCCGGGCCGCGGGGTCCCAGGTCCGGGGAGGCCGAGTCAGAGCTGGGGCAGACCTCCTCCCGGCTCGGCCTCCACGTCTCCTCCGCCTCTGGGATGGTCTCCGTCTGGGGTCGCCCGCGGCCCGCGGCTGGCTGTACGGTGTGGATCGCCGCGCGGAACTTCGGGCAATGCGGCAGGGGCGCGGCCTCGGTGACCGGCGAGGGGTGCTGTTGCGGCTGCGTTCGCGTGGCTCTGCAGAGGGACAAGGGCAGGCAGGCTGGGAACACCGAGGGGTCCAGTGAGCAGAGAATTTCGGGGCTTCAGTCTTTCGAATTGTGGTGCTGGAGAAGACTCTTGCGAGTCCCTTGGACAGTAAGGAGATTAAACCAGTGCATCCTAAAGGAAATCAATCCAGAATATTCTTTGGAAAGACTGATACTGAAGCTGAAGCTCCAGTCCTTTGGTCACCTGATGAGCAGAGCTGACTCCTTAGAAGAGACCCTGATGTTGGGAAAGACTGAAAGCAGGAGAAGGGGACGACAGAGGAGATGGTTGGATGGCCTCATTGACTCAATGGACGTGAGTTTGAGCAAACTCTGGGAGATAGTAAAGGACAGGGAAGCCTGGCGTGCTGCAGCCCATGGGGTCGCAATGAGTTGGACACGACTGAGCGACTAACAGTCTGAAACACGGTGGCCCAAAGGGGTCAAACCTAGATTCACAGCGGTAGGGGGAAATCTGATATATGGACTGGGGGGAGGGGGAGCGCGCCTCTCTGGAGGGAAACTGACGCAGAGGGAGGAGAAACCGAGGGGAGGGTAGTACACTTGTCTGGGAGGTATAGGCGACTTGGAGAGGGTTTGACTCTAAAACTGGCTCTGCTCTAGGCTAGTGGTATCAACCGATTTCTCGGATGGGGAGACTGAGGCCCAAAGAAGGGAGCCGGCCCTCCAGAGACCTCCCCGTCATCTCTTCTCCCCTGCTTTACCTGAGCGCCGCCGCCCTGCGCTCCCCGCAGCCCGAGCGGTAGTTGTGCAGAGCTCTCTGGATTTCCTCTCGGATCGACTCCACCTGCCAAGCGCGCCGTCAGGCCACGACCCCGCCCCACCCCACCCCACCCACTGCCCGCTCAGCGCCGTGCTCTGGGTCGATCCCTCGGCTCGGCCCTAGATCACGGGTAGTCAGCGCCCAAGCCCTGGGTTCACGCCCCTGCCCTAAAACTGTCCCTGCCCTCGGCCACGGCCCGCCACTACGGAGGCCCCGTCCGGGTGGTACCTCGCGCCTCGACCACACTCACACCCACACTGGTTTCGGCTGCTCCCCGGACCCCTCTCTCTGCCTTTGTGTCTGCGCTCTTAGCCTCGGTCTCCGTTCTGCCCGCACCTTCCTTCAGTTCAGCCTGTCCTCACCCCCCACCTCGGTTACAGAATTTCATTCCAGGCCACGCCCCCTCCTTTGCCTCAGGCCACGCCCCAAGAGTAGAGGGCCCGCCCCGTTGGCGGGAGGGCTTTTACCCCGCCCCCATCCTCCGCGTGCCGGCCGCGCCCCGGGCTCTGGCCCCCGGCCCGGCTCGCTCACCCCGACACACCGGCCCTGGAAGAAATGCACGTCGGGCTGCGCGCGCTCCGGCTCCTGGCACACGAGCAGCAGCAGAGGGCGTTTCTGGCCCGGGGGCCTCACCGTGTCGCACCGCACGATGGCGCTCACAGGGTAGGACTCCAGCTCCTCCTGCAGGGGCGGGGCAGCGGGTAAACTGAGGCCCGGATCCACGGAGACTCCAGAATGACCACGACAGCGGCGCCGGCAGAAGTGGGCGCTGCGCAGGGCAAACCCCTCCTCCCCCCGGGGGTAGGGGTCACAGATGAGCTAGTGAGGCTCAAAAAGGGGGCGACGCCCCCGGACGCCCCTAGGGCTAGGCTCTCGGTCCAGCCGTTCCTTCCACCCGCGCGCCCCGGGGCACCTTAGAGACCGGGTCCAGCAGCGTGACGTGGCTGGGAGACACTCTCAGCAGCATGTCCTGAGCCCAGATGCGGCCTTGGCTGTCCATGAGGGCCAGCTTCTGCGAGGCGTCCTCCACCGTGTGTATGGCATCCTCACCCAGGCTGAAGGTCACCAGGTGCTGGCAGGGGCCACGAAGGAAGCAGTGGGCCCCAGGATGAAGCCGGGTGGGCGGAGGATCCCCCTGGATCGGCCTTCTGCCCCACGACTAACCACACCTCCTCTGGGAGGCCTTCTCTGAGTGCCTGCTCCACCTCCCGCAGTGCCCTTGCTGTGTCTCCCATCTGAATGACTAACACTCGGGTCTAGCTCTCCCGAAAGACCCCTTGAAGGGAGGGAATGGTCTGGGTTATATCCCATTCCTTCTAAGCACCTCTACCCCCATTAAAGCACACTTTGCTGGTACTTCTGGACCTTGTCTGACTCCCTACTTATCCGGGATGGCATCTGACTTGTCCCCATGGTCCAAGTGTCCAGCACAAGAGCTGGTCCTGAGGAGAAGTTGGCAGATGAAAGTGGAATTGAGTTCTTCCACTGAAACTCCAGTACTTTGGCCACCTCATGCGAAGAGTTGACTCATTGGAAAAGACTCTGATGCTGGGAGGGATTGGGGGCAGGAGGAAAAGGGGACGACCGAGGATGAGATGGCTGGATGGCATCACCGACTCAATGGACGTGAGTCTGAGTGAACTCCGGGAGATGGTGATGGACAGGGAGGCCTGGCGTGCTGTGATTCACGGGGTCGCAAAGAGTCAGACACGACTGAGCAACTGAACTGAACTGAACTGCAGACCCACGTCTGAGGCAAGGTAGAAGAAGTCCACTTTGCAGAGGAGCAAACTGAGTTCCCCAAGTTAATGCTGCTTGGAGGTCAGCTGCTTTCAACACCCCCATCTCCTCAGGCCTGCCTTTCCTCCCACAAGGCTACCCGCAGCAACACAGACCCCAGACTCACATTGACTGCATTGGTGGAAAAGTCGGACAGAACCTCAGTGGAGTAGCGCTTTCTCTGTTCTGTAGGGGTAAAGGGGAATGGCTGCAGGAGACCCAGCCCCCAGCCCCTCCCCCATATTAGAAAAGACCCTGATGCTGGGAAAGATTGAGGGCGGGAGGAGAAGGGGGCGACAGGATGAGATCTGTCTCTTATACACATCTCCCCATCAGACCCAGGGGTTTGGGTCTTCAGTTACCTCATCCCTCAGACCTAGTTTCTCTTGGCCTGGGGTTTCTTGGCCCCTAAACTCACCATAGATAGACTTGGCACTCTGTTTGAGAGAAGCTTCTGGGCTGTGAAGGAAAAGAGGGGTGAGAGGGGCTGGGGGAACGCTCAGCAGATGGTGGGGGTTCTGATTGCCAGGCAGAGCCTGCGAGAGCAGTGGGGAGCCACGGCGGATTTTGAGCAGCAAGGCAGAGCCAGCGCTGGACCACGGCAGTGGTACTGGGTGGTGGGCGGGTGTGTGGTCTCTACTGTCACCCAGACCTGGGTTTGAATTCCCTATCAGCTCCTGCTTTACCGTAAGACCCCGGTCGCCGCAGGGGAGGTGGGGAGACAATCTCTCCTGCCTCAGTTTCTCAGGGGTCAGCTCCCCACAGCCTCCATCCAGTAGGGCTGCTGGGTGAATTCAATGAGATGATGCAGTTGGAGTATTTGGCAGACTCTCCTACAGTCGGACAGCACAGCACACACGCACTATGTCAATAAAGACCATGTTCTTATCATTATGATGATGTGAACGGCTTAACACACAGTAGTTGCTCAATAAATGGACTTTTTTTTTTTTTTTTAGTTGTGCTGTATCACATGGCTTGCAGGATCTCAGTTCCCGGACCAGGGATTGAACCCAGGGCTTGGCAGTGAAAGCACCAAATCCTAACCACAGGCTGTGGCCACTGATGCAAAGAGCCAAGTCATTAGAAAAGACCCTGATGCTGGGAAAGATTGAGGGCGGGAGGAGAAGGGGGCGACAGGATGAGATGGTTGGAGGGCATCACTGACTCAGTGGACATGAGTTGGAGCAAACTCCAGGAGCTGGTAATGGACAGGGAGGCCTGGCGTGCTGCAGTCCATGGGGTCAAAAAAGAGCTGGACATGTCTTAGTGACTGAACAACAGGTATTGGGGGTAGCTGGGAAGTTATCTTCTTCCCCTCCTTCCCCCACGGGCCCTTTCCAGCCAAAACCTGTCCTCAACCTTCTCTTCAAGGTCACTTTCTGCTAGAAGAATTCTTCAATCCCCATTTCCCCAGATATAATAGAAGCTCAGAGCTTGATGGGGGTCAGGGATGAGAGCTGAAGGATGAGAAACCCTTTCAGTCAAACCTCTGCTGCTCATCCTTCTCTGGTCAGTCAGATCTCCCCACAATTTGATTACCTCTGGGCTGGAGAAATCATTCCCTTACATCTCCCAGAGGCCTGTTTCCCGCTTCTCTGTCTTTCTCCCTGGTCACTCCAGGAGACTTGACCCTTCATTATAAACAGCTCAGGGCTTCCCAGGTTATCACTTGGTAAAGAACCAGCCTGCCAACGCAGGAGACACAGGAAACGCACGTTTGATCTCCTGGATCGGGCAGATCCCCTGGAGGAAGAAATGGCAACCCACCACAGTATTCTTGCCTGGAGAATCCCATGGACAGAGGAGCCTGGCGGGCTACAGTTCATGGGGTCACAAACAGTCGGACATGACTGAGCATGCACGAACTAGGCACTAGGTCAGTATTTAATAAGATAGTAATTGGGAATTCCCTGGCAGCCCAGTGGGTAGCACTCAATGCTTTTACTGCTGGGCCAAGGGTTCAGTCCTTGGTTGGGGAACCAACCTTGTAAGATCTCACAAGCCACGCAATGTGGCCAAATAAGTTAAAAAAACACAAAACCAGATTAACAGCAGCTGCCATAGAGGTTCCTATGAGCCGAGCACCCGCTGTTGGTTAGACAGCCAAGTCTTGCACGTGTGTTATCCTGTCAAGCTCTCGAAATCGCCCGTTTCACAGAGGAGGGACTGAGGCTTGAAGAGGTGATGTCTTTTGTTGGGGCCACACCACTGCTGAAGGCTGGCAATGGGCTTTGAACCCAGGTCTGTCTGATTGGCAGCAGGAGCGAGGCAGCTCAGAGGCTTCTGAGTGTCCAGCCCTGGCCTGCTGTAAATGCCACCTGTGGGTGTGGATGGAAGGGTGGGGGCTGGGGGCCTGGCGGACAGGGGTACTTACCCAGGGGTGGTGCTCATGGCGCTGAAAAAGGGGGCTCCTGACACCGGGAGCCCTGGAAGCCGGCAAAGGGAAGAGGGCTGACGTGACCACAGGATCTATGAATCCCAGCCTCAGCCTCTCCTCCCTCAGCCCCAGACTCCACGCCCCCAGGCCCTTGCCCCTCAGACCAGGAATCTGGGCCTACAGGCCCTCCTCCCTCAGACCCGGGGGTCCAGGCCCCTAGCCCCTCCTCCCTCAGACCCGGGGGTCCAGGCCCCCAGCCCCTCCTCCCTCAGACCCGGGGGTCCAGGCCCCTAGCCCCTCCCCCCCCAGACCCGGGGGTCCAGGCCCC
>SJYT01048525.1:0-82406 GCA_006410635.1 Cephalophus harveyi | reverse complement strand
CCCCCCCCCCATCTGTGACGGCCCCTCAGCGCCCGAATCCCCTCCGTGTCTCTCGGGTCTTTGCCTCTAAGCCCCTGAGCTTGTCTCCTGTCTCTTATACACATCTCCCTCAGACCCGGGGGTCCAGGCCCCAGCCCTCCTCCCTCAGACCCGGGGGTCCAGGCCCCCAGCCCTCCTCCCTCAGACCCCGGGGTCCAGGCCCCCGCCCCTCCTCCCTGGGACCGAGATCTCTCGCAGGCCCCCTCACCTGCCGGTCTGCCTCTGACAGGCCGAGGCGCTGAGCTCTGCTCTCCCTCCGGCCTGTCCTTCCTGTCCCTCCCAGGCCCTCCCCGCTCCGCATACCTGAGCACGCCCTCGGCACAGCCTCCTGGAGCGGCCCTGGGCGGGGCCGGGACTCCGGGGCGGCGGTGGGGAGCCGGCACTGTATCTCCATCACAACAGGAGAGCAGCCCCAGCAATGTGGCGTCAGAACCCCCACCTCCGACTTCTGGTATCTCTGTGAAGCTAATTGCCACTTGTTCAAGGTCAATGTGCAGAGCGGGCTTTGAACCTGGGGCCCGCCTTTCTCATCCCAGGGCTGAGGTCCATCCGTGCTCCGTGCTCATCTCCTTCTGGGGTTTCTGTCTCCACCGGTGCCCTCAGCCCCCTTCCCTCTTCGTCTGAAAACTTCCCTCGATAAATCCAATGACGATGATAGCTAAGATTCAGTGCCCAACACGAGTCCGAGAGTATTACAAAAGTAACAGACTCCTCTGGCATGAAATCTTTTCCCTCTGTGCCATGGTCCCCACGGACTGAGTTGTACACCCACTTCTCCCCCGAACCCAGTGAGGTTCAGTGCTGGGGTGGCTCCATTTCACAGATGAGAAAACTGAGGCTCACAAAGTCTTGGAGGCTTGCTCATAATTATGCATGCAGCAAGTGTCTTCTTAGCATCTTGCTCCCTGCTCTGGTCTCCGTGAACAAATCCTGTAGATGCCTGAGTCAGCTCAAATCACTCCCCTCTCAAAAGACTTGTCCCTGTTTCTCTGGATAGAAGAGAAGACTTTCTAGGACACCTTCCTTTGCGCTTTGTGCACCCAGGTGCCATTCTGCCTCAGGGCCTTTGCACATGCTATGCTATTTTCCTGGAACGCCTTTCTTGTATCCTCAGGGCTTACTCTCCCACCTTCTTCAGGTCTTTGGTTGAATAACATCACATCAAAGTGCCCTGGCTGGCCACCGCTAACCCCTCCCCTCCTTCACAGTCTCTTCTTCCTAGACCAACACTTAATTTTTCTCCAGATCATTTATCACCCTCTAACACACTGTATTGTTGTTTTTCAGTTGCTAAGTCACGTCCGATTCTTTGCGACCGCATGGACTGCAGCACGCCAGGCTTTCCTGTCCTTCACTATCTCCTGGAGTTTGCTCAGACTCATGTCCATTGTGTCAGTGATGTTATCTGACCATCTCATCCTCTGCCGCCTCCTTCTCCTCCTTCCTGCAGTCTTTCCCAGCATCAGAGTCTTTTCCAAGAAGTCAGTTCTTTGCAGCAGGTGGCCAAAGTATTGGAGCTTCAGTTTCAGCATCAGTCCTTCCAATGAATATTCAGGACAGATTTCCTTTAGGATGGAGTAGTCTAATCTCCTTGCAGTCCAAGGGACTCTCAAGAGTCTTCTCCAACACACAGTTCAAAAGCATCAATTCTTCGGCGTTCAGCTTTCTTTATGGTCCAACTCTCACATCCATACATGACCACTGGAAAAACCATAGCTTTGACTAGACGGATGTTTGTTGGCAAAGTGATATCTCTGCTTTTTAATAGTCTGTCTAGGATTGTCATAGCTTTTCTTCCAAGGAGCAAGCATCTATTAATTTCATAATTAAAAGATGAAATTAAACACACTTGTATTACTTATTCATTTTGCCTATTTTACGTCTCCCCCATTAACATGTAAACTTCACAAGGACAAAGACTATTGTATGCTCAGTCGCCTAGTCTACCTGCTGCTTATAGAATAGGATTTTGTGTGTAGTAAGTGCTGGAGTGACATTTGCTGAATTAATGCACTTTTGCATTTGGTACACTTCTGTGCATTATTGCTTCAGTGAACGCATGCTGACCCCACAAACTATACTAAGTGAGGCTGGAAACCAGAGAAGGCACATGCTTGTCCTGGATTGATGGGGAGGAAATAACAGAGAGAAAGAGAGATAATGCATATGGTATTATGGTAAAGAGCCCAGGTGGGTGTGGATTCCAGTCCTGCCTTTGCCACTTAATCATTTTGGTAATACTTACTGTGTGCTTATATCTTCTGCTGAGTATGCAGTGTGGGTTTGTATAAACATCTTATGAAATGGGTTTGATTATTCCCATTTTATACATGAAGAAACTGAGGGATATTCAAGTCATTTGTCTATGATCCCACAGCTAATAAGAGTTGGAGATAGTTGAACTCAGACCACACAATTTATTTACTTTTTATTTATTCCTTTCTTTCTGGCCGGGCTGGGTCTTTGCTGCTGAGTGGGTTTTTCTCTAGTTGGGGCGACTGAGGGCTTCTCTCAAGTGGCAGGGCCTGGATTTATGTTGCAGAGCCCCAGCTCCAGGGCTCACGTGCTTAGCTGCCCCAGGGCGTGCGGGATCTCCCTGAAGCAGGGACTGAACCCGTGTCCCATGCACTGGCTGGCGGATTCTTAACCCCCCGACCAGCAGTGAAGTCCAGACATGCAATTTAGACCCGGCATCCTTTGTTGTTACTCTGTGTCACCAGCTCATGGTCTGGCCCCGTTTTAGCTGTGTGGCCCTGGGCGAATTACCTAACTTCTCTGTGCCTCAGCACCGCCCTCACCACCCCGCCCCCCAACTGTAAAATGGGGATCACAGCTTTGGGAGGATGTAGGGGGTTTATGGAGAGCTCTGAGTACTGTACCCAGGGTAAGAGAAAAGGCGAGGAAGTGTTTGCAGTCACATAGGTGAGGTCTTTCTTCCGCAGGTCCTACATCAGCGACGCTGAGGGTGACTTGGGAGCCCAGGAGAGGCGGTTCAGAGGGTCAAGGCAGGCTTCCTGGAGGAAGGAGGGGCGGGGCGGCCGGAGCCAAACCTGAAGGGCAAGTTTGGCAGCCCCAGGTGGCCTAGAGGGTGAGGGAGGGGTGTCCCCGGCCGGGAGCCGCGGAGGGGAGGGCTGACTCGCCCGCCCGCGTGCCGGCCGCTGGTGGGCGCCGACGAGGCGGCCGAGTGCGACCCCGCGCCCCGCCGCCCCCCGCGCCGGGTGCCGCCGCGGGAGGGGCCTTGCGCGCTTCTGCGCCCTCCTGTCTTTGCGTTCCCGCACGTCCATGCCGCAAATGTTTTCCGAGCTTGGCCAGCTTTGGGGGGTGGGGTGGGGGCAGGCTGGGACCGGTGCCCCGCTGATGGGGAAGACAAGGGTCGCCGTGGGGAGGCCGCAGCCCCAGGTCTCCGTGGCTCTGGGCCAGGACCGACGCAGACCGGGCCGAGCCCAGCCCCTTTCTTCACGTGCAGCTGGAGGACGGTGCGGCGGTGTAGGCATTCGGCGGGGGCTGCAGTTCTGGGTTGGGGAGGACCGCCTAAGGGTCTGGATTCCCGGATCCGAGGGAGGAAGGGCTGGGAGTCCAGACCCCCGAGTCTGAGGGAAGAGGCGTGGGGTCCTGGACCCCTGGGTCTGAGGGAGGAGGGGCTGCGGCCCTGGACCTCCGGGTCCGAGGGGCGAGGCGAGAGCAGCGCAGGCGCCCCCATGCCCGCCCCACCCCCTGTCTCTTATACACATCTCTGGTCCTGAGGAGAAGTTGGCAGATGAAAGTGGAATTGAGTTCTTCCACTGAAACTCCAGTACTTTGGCCACCTCATGCGAAGAGTTGACTCATTGGAAAAGACTCTGATGCTGGGAGGGATTGGGGGCAGGAGGAAAAGGGGACGACCGAGGATGAGATGGCTGGATTCCGCAGCTCCTCGGTGCTTGGGAGCAGCAGGTGAGACAGAAACCCGAGTTTCCGCCCCCGTTCAGGGCCCGGGGCCTCTTTCCTTCTTCCTCGGCCACAAAGAAGGCGCCGCCCTCTCTCCAGACCCGGACACGTGGTTCCCAAATACCACTGGACGCTCACACCCCGGCACCTTCTGACTCCGTAAGTCCTGGGAGAGCGGATGGGGGCCCTCACCTGGGGAATCCCCGAACCAAACCAGGAGTGCAGCGCCTTTTATTGAGTGAGCTTTCGGGCTCTGTGGCTCTGAACTTGTCTCTGTCCCCGAACGGAGGTCGCTTGGTCGCGGGGGAACTGGACTGTTGATTGTCTCCGTTGGGTGATCCCGGAAACCAGACAGAACGCGCGGCGCAGCTTGTTAAGCCAGCATCGTCTGTGCGTCATCTCAGAAACCAACCCCCCCCTCTTCCATCACCCTCCTTTTCCAAGGCACGCCCCCACTTCTGTCTCCACGACTGGAGGGTTTGCTGGTGAATTCCTAGGAGGGAGGCAGAATTCACAGGAAGTGGGATCTGGCAGATTGCTGGGGCAGGGCTTCGGAATAAGATAGGAGCTGGGTATCAGGGAGATATATTTAACATACATATTTATTAAGCTACTCATTCAGCAAATGGCCCCTGAAACCCAATTTGTGCCTCACTCTTTGCCCTCAGGAAGACAGGCTGTTTGGGGAAATAGACCCTGCTGGCACTCACAGTAGGGATTCACAGTGATATATGCTCTAACTGAGGCGTCAACAGGGCACTGAGTGTCCCTGGAGGAGACCTTTTATTTGAACCTGTAGTGGGCATGTGAGGAGGTCAAAGAAGACTTCCCCGGTTAAGTGACAACTGGATGGGGTTCTGAAGGATGAATAGGAGTTCGCCGAGGACGATGTTGGCAAGGATTGCTATTCCAGGCTTGGGAAGCAGCATGTGCCAAGTCCCCAAGTCATGCAGGAGCAGGTACTCGAGCACCAATCTGGTCCAAGCACATTCTAAGTGGGGACCAACAAAACCCCTCCCTGCTTTGTGTTCTTGTCACTCTGGTGGGTGTGGTGGGCAGACAGAAGATACACAGGCAGGGACACCCGTGTGAATAAGCCTTTCAGATTGTGGGAGTCTCCGTGCGGGAAGTAAAACAGAGGTGAAGAGACGGAGTGACCCGGGGCGGGCAGGTGTGGCGACTCCTGGTGAGCTGGTCACGGGTGGCTTCTCTGAGGAGGCGGTGCCTGGACTGGAATTTCAGGACCCAGGAATGCAGAGGGGGTTTTGGGCAGAGGGAACACCTCGGGGAGGATGGGCAGGTGGGGGCGTGGCTGGCCAGAGGAGATGAGCTGGAGACAGTGTGGAGGGTGGCCCTGATGTTGGTGTTGACCATGTCCGTGGCAAAGGACAGCGTGGGCAGACTCCAGCTTGGATGGATTTGCCCCAAGCCTGAGTTTCAAGACGCTCCCTATCTGGTTGGGGAGGTGACATGAACATGGGCGGCCCAAAAGGTGCCATAAACAGAGGCCGCTCGGGCAGGGTGGCCGCTCAGAGGAGTTCTTCCCGGGGCCTAAGAGCTAAGAGGTTAGGGAAGGTTTTCCCTGGAGCCCCTCTGAGACCCGCTAGCCCATGAGCAGGGGGTGGGGAGTGACACCCGGAGGGCGAGTCTAAGAACTGCCCTCCCTGGAGGAGGGAGGCTGCTGGCAAGCTGTTTATTCTCTGGGAGGGACCCAGGGCGACTGGTCTCCCGAAGCTGGAGGAACTTGGCTCTCAGGCGGGGGGGCTGGGGCGGGGTGGTGATGGGAAAGGACTCCAGACAGACCAGAGTTGGAGCAACTGACTCCAGATTGTTCTCATTTCTTCCTGGCTATGAGGAGCATAGCCCTGGTTGCTACCGTAATGGCTGCTGGGAAGATGAGGTGTGAAAAGGCAGGTCACGTGCTTAGAACAGGTTCAGTGCTCAGCCAATGGATGGGTGAGATGGACGAAGGAATGAATCAATAACTACACGACCGGATCCACATACGTGACAAGGACTGGTTCTGCAGATAGAGAGCTCTGCGCCTGCTCGCAAGGAACACGCAGACTCAGTCCTAAGCTTCTGATGATTGTTCATTTATTCAGGACATTTATCCATTCATTTGACAAATGCTTCTGAAGCATCTACTCTAACCAGGCGCTGTGCCAGGGGCCAGGGAACTCAACGGCCCCAAACCCGCCCTCGTGGAGTTTATATTCTGGTGGAAAATAAGGAAGTGAGTGTGCAGAATGTCAGATGGTGGTCATAAAGCTGGGAAGAGGGTCCGGTGGGTGTCCTGGGGGTTTTATTGGTTGGGGAAGTCCTCACCGAGACTGTGCTGTTTCAGTGAAGACCTAAACGGAGTCAAAATGAAAGTGTTAGTCGCTCAGTCGTGTCCTACCCTTTGCGAGCCCATGGACTGTAGCCCACCAGGTTCTTCTGTCCGTGGGATTTCCAGGCAAAAATACTGGAGTGAATTGCCATTTCCTCCTCCAGGGGATCTTCCCGACCCAGGGTTTGAACCTGCGTTTCCTGTGTCTCATGCATTGCAGGCGGATTCTTAACCCGCTGAAGGTGTGAGGATATCTGGGGAAGGATCTTCAGGCAGGGGCCAGGGCCAGTGCAAAGGTCCTGAAGCAGCTGCTCCCGCAGCAAAGCAGTGTTTCTGGGGCAGAAGTGTAGGGCATGAAGTCAGGAAGTGATGGGGGTGCCCTGTGGTTCTCAGGATCACTGTGGGAGTCCGAAACTGACAGGTGCTATAGTGGGATTTTGATCAAGTTTTTTTTTTTAATTGACCTGAAATTAGCCATCTTAAAGTGAACGACTGAATAACATTTCGTACATTGACAGTGTTGTGCAACCATCATATCCATCTATTCCTAAACACTTCTGTGCTCCTCAAATAAAGTCCATACCCTTATTTTTATTTAGAAATTTTTTTTTGGCTGCACTGCGCAGCATATGGGATGTTGGTTCCCCAGCCAGGGATTGAACCCATGTCCTCTGCATTGCAAGGTGATTCTTAACCACTGGGCCACTAGGGAAGCCCTTGCCATTTTCTGAGATCCCAAGGAAGCCCTCCATCCTAGCTGAGCGGTTTGTATGCCTGTCTTGCTCCAGGCAAACTCACTAAGTCTCTCCTTTCTTGCCTTCCTTCCTTCTCATCACCATTAACTCATGTCCATGCTCCGCTCCTCCTCCCTGCTTCCCTCCCTTCCTCCAGATTATGGAGCCACGAATGTGCTGTGCTGAGCACCTGTACTAAACCAATGAAACAAGACCGATCGTCCCAGTCACTATGGCCATGTAACAAATCACTCCAAGACCTGGTGGCTTCAGACAAGGGCCACGTTCAGTCTGTGCGTGAATCTGCCTTCTGCACAGGGCTTGGTGGTTGCGGCATACAGGGAAGGAAAGTGAAGTTGCTCAATCGTGTATGACTCTTTGTGGCCCCATGGACTGCAGCCTGCCAGGGTGCCTCCATCTCCATGAGATTCTCCATGGAGCCTCCATTCTCCAAAACAGCCTCCATCCATGGGATTCTCCAGGCAAGAATACTGGAGTGGGTTGGCATTTTCTTCTCCAGGGGGTCTTCCCCACCCTGGGCTCGAACCTGGGTCTCTCGCATTGCAGACAGTCTCCCGTCTGAGCCACCTCTGCTCTGTTTGGTGAGGGTGGGGGTGGATTTGGAAGCTGGGGCGGCATCGGGACTGGAAAGACGAGCCTGGAATCATCAGGGCTCCTCCACCATCTAACCGTTTCTCTATGTGATCTATCCTGCATGGTAGCTTCGGGGTTGCTAAACCTGTTTCTTACATGTCAGGTAAGGGCTCCAAAAATGCGCAGATAGGAAGAGAGGAGAGAGAGAGAGGAAGAGAGGGAGGGAGGAAGAGAGAATGAGAACGGGAATGAACTGGGTGTGATAAGCCTTCTGATGGGGGAAGAGTTCTCTCAGTACCTGGGACAGCACCCAGCGTTTGTAGGGATTTATTAGCAACATCAACAGTGATAAACAAATGGACAGACTACCTGGTAGTAGATATTCTGAACTCCTTAGGTGCATCTGGGAATCAAATAGGAGCTCCTCAGAGGAAAAAACTTGCATGCGTTGTTCTCTTAATAATAACAACGCTACGGCCAGCAGTGCTCTGGTGTTTCCTGTGTCCTTGTCATGAATTACTTTCTGTCATCCTTCCAAACCCTGTGGCAGGCCAGCATAATGCAGCCCACCGCTTGTTCTTATAAATAAAGTTTTATTGGAACGCAGCCCTGCTCATTTGTTTTCATATCGTCTGTGGCTGCTTCCCTGGCATAATGGCAGAGTCGCTGCAACACGGACTGGATGGCCCAAAAAGCTGAAATTATTTTTTCTCTGGTCCTTTGCAGAAGATGTTTGTCAACCCCTGCTCTAGAGGCAGACGATATTAGGAGACCATTTTACAGAAGAGAAGAAAAAGGGCTCACAGAGGGCATGTTTATTTGAGGCTGAGAGAGCCAGCATCAGGACTTTTTTACTAAAAATGTTCCCCCTTATTTTTAATTGTGGTAAGCTGTGCATGCCATGAAATTAGCCATTTTTACCACTTTTGAATGTACAATTCTATGGCATTAATTGTGTTCACATTGTGTGCGCCCATCAACAAACACCATCCATCTCCAGAATTTTCTTCATCTTGGAAAATGGACAAGAACTCCAGAACAAGAAAATGCAGATGAACAAAAAGAAAAAAAAAAAAAAATCGTCCTGCCTGGCAGAGATGCCAAAGAGTAGTTTTTTTTTTTTTTTAACTAAAAAAATATGCACTTTGATATTTAAGCTTAAAAAAGAGAATCAGTCTGCTCTCCCTGCCTCCCCCCACCCATTGACATTTAAGGAAGAAACTCTGGATGTTGGTAAACATTTGAACTTCCTAAAGCTGTAAACGGAGTCTATCCAGGGACACGTACAGATGAATTAACTTGTACTGATAGACGTAGAGGTTGATTTTATCTCTGCCAGTGTCTTGCTATTACACAGAGACAGGGCAATGAGGAACATTTCCCTATGTCTTTCTTTCCCAATGACCTATTATTCTCTTAGCCTAAATTCTTCCAAGGGGAAGAGGTGGGTCAAAGATTGGCGCAGATGATTTTGCCACATATCACTGAATGACCTTTTAGGAAGGCTGTACCAACTGACACTCCCACCAACAGGTAGGTGTACCTGTTTCACCACATCCTTGCCAACACTGGGTATTATCATTGCTTTGATCCTGCCAGTCTGATAAAATATTGTCTTGTCATTATCCTGATGAGTTTCTTTGATTCCCAACAGGGCTGAGTAGTTTTATGTGTTTGTTAATTTTCTTTCTTTGCAAATTGGCCCTTATATCCTTGGCCTAAGCTCCCCCCTCTCTCTGTTAAGGGTGAGACTTCTTTTCTTATTGATTCATTAGAACTCTTTACATATGAAGGATACTAACTGTCATTTTTGTGGGTAAGAAGAGACAGAAGTTGACAGAGGGGAAGTCACTGCTCAAGATACACATCTAAGAAGAGGTGGAGCAGAAATCTGAAACAAAATCTTTCTAGATCCATGCCTTGGGGTCTGTACAGCCTCTGTGGAAACTTCCCTTCTCCCACATCTTGCCCACTCCATGATTCAGGAACCCTGAGTTCCCACAATCTCAGGAAGGGGAGAAACCTTTTGCCAGCCCCAGCTACCCTTGCAACGCCCCAGCAGCAAACCTACACTTTGATTTGCTGTGTGGATTAAATATTTGCACAGACTAGACACTCGGTAAACAGTGCTGTGCCGTGTGCTCTACACAGCTGCTCAGTCCTGTCCGGCTCTTTTCGACCCCATGGACTGTCGCCCGCCAGGGTCCTCTGTCCGTGGAATTCTCCAGGCAAGGAAGCTGGAGTGCGTTGCTATTTCCTCCTCCAGGGGATCTTCCTGACCCAGGGATTGATCCAGTGCCTCTTACATCTCCTGCACTGGCAGGCGAGTTTTTTTTTTTTTTTTAACTAAAAAAATATGCACTTTGATATTTAAGCTTAAAAAAGAGAATCAGTCTGCTCTCCCTGCCTCCCCCCACCCATTGACATTTAAGGAAGAAACTCTGGATGTTGGTAAACATTTGAACTTCCTAAAGCTGTAAACGGAGTCTATCCAGGGACACGTACAGATGAATTAACTTGTACTGATAGACGTAGAGGTTGATTTTATCTCTGCCAGTGTCTTGCTATTACACAGAGACAGGGCAATGAGGAACATTTCCCCATGTCTTTCTTTCCCAATGACCTATTATTCTCTTAGCCTAAATTCTTCCAAGGGGAAGAGGTGGGTCAAAGATTGGCGCAGATGATTTTGCCACATATCACTGAATGACCTTTTAGGAAGGCTGTACCAACTGACACTCCCACCAACAGGTAGGTGTACCTGTTTCACCACATCCTTGCCAACACTGGGTATTATCATTGCTTTGATCCTGCCAGTCTGATAAAATATTGTCTTGTCATTATCCTGATGAGTTTCTTTGATTCCCAACAGGGCTGAGTAGTTTTATGTGTTTGTTAATTTTCTTTCTTTGCAAATTGGCCCTTATATCCTTGGCCTAAGCTCCCCCCTCTCTCTGTTAAGGGTGAGACTTCTTTTCTTATTGATTCATTAGAACTCTTTACATATGAAGGATACTAACTGTCATTTTTGTGGGTAAGAAGAGACAGAAGTTGACAGAGGGGAAGTCACTGCTCAAGATACACATCTAAGAAGAGGTGGAGCAGAAATCTGAAACAAAATCTTTCTAGATCCATGCCTTGGGGTCTGTACAGCCTCTGTGGAAACTTCCCTTCTCCCACATCTTGCCCACTCCATGATTCAGGAACCCTGAGTTCCCACAATCTCAGGAAGGGGAGAAACCTTTTGCCAGCCCCAGCTACCCTTGCAACGCCCCAGCAGCAAACCTACACTTTGATTTGCTGTGTGGATTAAATATTTGCACAGACTAGACACTCGGTAAACAGTGCTGTGCCGTGTGCTCTACACAGCTGCTCAGTCCTGTCCGGCTCTTTTCGACCCCATGGACTGTCGCCCGCCAGGGTCCTCTGTCCGTGGAATTCTCCAGGCAAGGAAGCTGGAGTGCGTTGCTATTTCCTCCTCCAGGGGATCTTCCTGACCCAGGGATTGATCCAGTGCCTCTTACATCTCCTGCACTGGCAGGCGAGTTTTTTTTTTTTTTTTTAACCACTAGCGCCACTTGGGAAGTGTCTTACATGCAATAAAATTCAGTGAACATACTGATGAGACTTGATGAATGTATGTTGTCATGTGTATAAATTCCTGTGTAATCAAGATACTCTTTCCAAAACTCCCCAAAGGTTCCCTTTGCAGTAATCACTTCCCCCACCCCCTCAACCCTTGGTAACCATTGGTCTTTGTTCTTTCTCCTAGACTGTCGTGTAACTGGAATCTTACATATTGTACAAATACCAATAGATCATTCCTTTCCATTAAGAAAGAGTCTGTTGTCTGAGGAGAAGGGAATGGCAACTGACTTCATGCCTGGAGAATCCCAAGGACGGAGGAGCCTGGTAGGCTACAGTCCACAGACTGCAAAGAGTTGGAAAAGACTGAGCGACTTCATTTTCACTTTTTTTCCATTGTCTGAATTTACTATAAATAACTTACTCCTTTAGCTGTTGATGGACATATCTATTACGAAATTGGATTGCTTCCCACTTTTGATTATTTTGATTAAGTGGGATGAGTTGAATTGCCTCTTCCTTCTACCCCCACAAATTTATATATGTTGAAATCCTAATGTGTAGTAGACCTCAGAATATGATCTTATTTGGAAATAGGGTTGTTGCAGATGTAGTGAATTAGGGTGACGTCATTTTGAATTAGGGTGGGCCTCTCCTCAGATTGCTATGTAACTTCTATGCAGAGTATATCATGAGAAACGTGTACTTTGGCCACCTCATGCGAAGAGTTGACTCATTGGAAAAGACTGATGCTGGGAGGGATTGGGGGCAGGAGGAAAAGGGGACGACCGAGGATGAGATGGCTGGATGGCATCACAGACTCGATGGATTTGAGTCTGAGTGACCTCCGGGAGTTGGTGATGGACAGGGAGGCCTGGCGTGCTGCAATTCATGGGGTCGCAAAGAGTCGGACACGACTGAGCGACTGAACTGAACTGAACCGAACTCTCCTCAGACTCAGAAGTTCAGGCCTCCAGCCCCTTTTCCCTCAGACCCAGGTCCAGACTCCCGGGCCCTCCTCCCTCAGACCCGGGGATTCAGGCCCCCGGCCCCTCCTCCCTCAAACCCGAAGTTTACGCCCCCATGACCTCCTCGCTCAGTATTCCAGCAATCTGGGAACCTCCCAGGCTTGTAGGTCTTGGATTCTGAGCATTGAATTTATCAAATTGTCCCAGAAAGTCGACAAATAACTCGTATATTTATGCCACTTATTTATTTGTTTTCATTGAGGTATACTTGATTTTCAGTACCACGTTAGTTTCAGGTGTGCAACGGTGATTCAAAGTTTCAGTNTTCTGAGCATTGAATTTATCAAATTGTCCCAGAAAGTCGACAAATAACTCGTATATTTATGCCACTTATTTATTTGTTTTCATTGAGGTATACTTGATTTTCAGTACCACGTTAGTTTCAGGTGTGCAACGGTGATTCAAAGTTTCAGTGGATTACATTTGGCTTAAAGCTCTTATGGAGCACTGGCTGTCGCCCCTGTGCCGTACAGAATCGTCTCGGAGCTGTCTTGTTTTATTTATAGCTAGGTCGCAGGCACACATATTTTTAGATGAGGAAACAGGCTGATCCATGTGAAAGACAAACAGAGGACCCAGATCTGGGAGCGACAGCTGCCTCACTGGGATCCTGGAGTCCCTATCGCACCGCGCTGACCCTTTAAGCGGAGCGAATGTGACGTCATCGGACGCGTGTAGACCCTGCCCCCGAGGCCCCGGCCCCGCCCCGGCCCCGGAAACTACCATTCCCAGTAGCAGCAGCGCTCGCAGCCCGCCCCCATAGGTCCCACCCGGAGGCCCCGCCCCTTCCGGCGGCGCGGCTTCCGGCGGCGGGTGCCCTTCCGCACGTGCCTCCCGGGCGGCGCGCTCCCGCTGCAGACCCCGGGGCGCGGGCGAGCGGGCGGCCGCAGTGAGACTCGCGCTCCGGCCAGGCATGAGCCGCTTCGTTCTGCCGCTGTCCGTGCTGGGCACGGCCGTGGGCGGCGCCGTGCTGCTCAAGTGAGTTCGCGCGGGTCTCTCAGGCGCGGTAACGGCGGGCCGGTGGGCTTGGACAGGGAGGGAGGGCCGGGTGGAGATCGCCAGCTCCTCGCCCCCCGAGGAGTCCTCCAGCCCACTCCTCCAGCAGTGCTCCCAGAGAATGCGGGGACAAGCCTGGGCCCCGAGCGGGCAGGTCACGGCCCAAGGTCGGCCAGAGAGAGGGGCGGATCCGCGCCCTGGTAAACGTTTTGGTCTAGTTGTTTCCGGACTTTTAGTGCATTAATTAATTCATTCAGCAGATGCCTATTGGGCACCTCCCATATATCACGTCCTGGCCCAGATGCAAGGAACGTGTATGCCACCTAAGCTCTCGTTGTCCAGAATCAGAGAAACAAGTTAGAACTGTTCAACTCAGTCAATGAAATATACACGTAGGACAGTTCTTTCCTGTGCTTCCTGGGCTAACTCACTAAATAAAAACAAGACAGGGGGCTAAGGGGTGCAAACTGTTAGTTATAAAAGAAACCACAAGGAGATATTGTACAACCAGGGGAATATAGCAACTCTTTTATAGTAGATATAAATGGAATATAACCTTTAAAAATTGTAAAGCATTATGTTGTACACCTGTACTGTATATAATGTTGTATACCAACTATTCTTCAATATAAAAATCCCCCCCTGCACTCCAAACCAAAATACAGCAACCAAATATTCTATAGCAGCACCATTCAGTAGAACTTTCTATGAAGATGGAAATCTTTTACATTTGTCCTGGCTGTTATAAGCCATACAGTGTGACTGTTGAGCACCTAAAAATATAACCGTGTTTTGCTTGTAGTAACAGTATTATACTGTACACTTAAAAATTTGTTGAGACGGTAGACCTCATGTTAAGTGTTCAGGATTAGCAATACGTATTTTATTACAGTTACTCAAGAGCTGGGAGTTAGGCCAGAAAGTGATTGCAATATTGAAGTATCTTTTTTTTCCCCTCTCATAAGGGGTTGAAGGATAGACTGACTGACTGTTAATCTCTTTGCATAAATATGTTTAGGCTTGTTCATCTGCTCTGTGATGAGGCTTCATTTTGAAGTTGTTCCTCCTGATCCAATAAAGTCTTTTTTGTGTAGCCGGCTGGTATCTTGTTTTTTATAAACTCCTGCTTTGTAAATATTAACCCCCTTTTTTTTGGAAGCTCTAGGAAATGGAAATAATTTTTCCTTATAATAGAAATCGGGAAATTCCCTGGTGGTCCAAGGGTTAGGACTTGGCACTTTCACTGCCGGGGCCTGACTGGTCAGTCCTTGGTTGGGGAAGTAAGAACCCTCAAAGGCATGGCCAAAAAAGAAAAATTCATTGGCTGCTGTTTTTATTTTTATTCATGCTGATGTCTGTTAGTTCTGAAAAAGCTTAAACATAATAATAATAATAAAGACCAGCATGGAAGAATAAAAGAAAGCTGAATGCCCTGGTTGGGGACAGGGAATATGACAATTTATTTTTAATTAAAAATGACCCTCTTGTCTGGAGAGGACACTCTCTGGCCAGCTTCCTGTTGGGGACGTTTAGTTGTTTCCAGTATTTAGCCTCTGGAATATGGACACAGTAGCGGAATAAGGCCCTCCTGCCCTCTCCCGCACATCCTAATGCCCAGAACCCATGACTGTGTTTCCTTACTGGTCAAAGGGGACTCTGCAGATATCATTAAGGACCTCCATGATGGGAGATGATCACCAGGTGGCCCCAGCGTCATCACAACGGTACTTACAAGAGGGAGGCGGAAGAATCAGAGCCAGAGACTTGACGCTGCTGTGTTGCTGACTTTGAAGGCAGAGGAAGGGGCCACGAGCCCAGGGATGCAGGCGGCCCTTAGCATCTGGAAGAGGCTCAGGAATAATTCTCAATTCTCCCTTGCGCCTTCAGAAGGAACACAGCTCTGCCGACACCTCAGTTTTATCCTGTGAGACCCGTCTGGGACTCTGACCTGCAGACTCTATTGTGTGGTTTTAACCCACTGTGCTCCTGGTGAAATGTTACAACAGCCGCAGGGATCAGACACAGGGGTCTCTATCAGCTAACGATGGTTATGATGAGGAGGCTTCCCCACACCGGGCGGTGCTGAGTAACCACAGGGCTCCCTCGGATTGTGTGGTATTGTTCCCATCTTTCCACTGGGGGAACACAGCTCAGAGCGGTCACTTATCTGAGATCGTAAGCGCTGGGGGCACCTGCAGTGAGACTGGACAGACAGATGGAACTGACCTCCTGTTTCCTACCTCCAGGGACTTTGTCGCCGGCGGGGCTTGTCCCAGCAAGGCCACCATTCCCGGGAAGACTGTCATTGTGACTGGTGCCAACACGGGCATCGGGAAGCAGACCGCCTTGGAGCTGGCCAAAAGAGGTGACGTCCTGTTGGGCACCTGCTTCTTGGCCCGGGGCTCGGGCACGAGAGCTGGTGGTGGATGGTGGGATTCCCCTGGGGGGGTTAAGAACTGGTGTTAAGACCTGGTGGTGGATGGTGGGATTCCCCTGGGGGGGTTAAGATCTGGTGTTAAGACCTGGTGGTGGATGGTGGGATTCCCCTGGGGGGGTTAAGATCTGGTGTTAAGACCTGGTGGTGGATGGTGGGATTCCCCTGGGGGGGTTAAGATCTGGTGTTAAGACCTGGTGGTGGATGGTGGGATTCCCCTGGGGGGGTTAAGATCTGGTGTTAAGACCTGGTGGTGGATGGTGGGATTCCCCTGGGGGGGTTAAGATCTGGTGTTAAGACCTGGTGGTGGATGGTGGGATTCCCCTGGGGGGGTTAAGATCTGGTGTTAAGACCTGGTGGTGGATGGTGGGATTCCCCTGGGGGGGTTAAGATCTGGTGTTAAGACCTGGTGGTGGATGGTGGGATTCCCCTGGGGGGGTTAAGATCTGGTGTTAAGACCTGGTGGTGGATGGTGGGATTCCCCTGGGGGGGTTAAGATCTGGTGTTAAGACCTGGTGGTGGATGGTGGGATTCCCCTGGGGGGGTTAAGATCTGGTGTTAAGACCTGGTGGTGGATGGTGGGATTCCCCTGGGGGGGTTAAGATCTGGTGTTAAGACCTGGTGGTGGATGGTGGGATTCCCCTGGGGGGGTTAAGATCTGGTGTTAAGACCTGGTGGTGGATGGTGGGATTCCCCTGGGGGGGTTAAGATCTGGTGTTAAGACCTGGTGGTGGATGGTGGGATTCCCCTGGGGGGGTTAAGATCTGGTGTTAAGACCTGGTGGTGGATGGTGGGATTCCCCTGGGGGGGTTAAGATCTGGTGTTAAGACCTGGTGGTGGATGGTGGGATTCCCCTGGGGGGGTTAAGATCTGGTGTTAAGACCTGGTGGTGGATGGTGGGATTCCCCTGGGGGGGTTAAGATCTGGTGTTAAGACCAAGACCTGGTGGTGGATGGTGGGATTCCCCTGGGGGGGTTAAGATCTGGTGTTAAGACCTGGTGGTGGATGGTGGGATTCCCCTGGGGGGTGTTAAGGCTTCTGATTCTTTTGGTTTTGCAAGTGGCAGAAACAAACGCAGGCTGTCATAAGCCCCAAAGCCTGGTGTTCCTGGGAGGGGGCGGATGGGTCAGGGGCTCAGAGGAGCCCGTGGGTGGTCAGCAGTTTCTGGTTGGCTTTTTCTCTGCATCGGCCTCGCCCTCTCCTGTGCTGGTTGGACTCAGTCCTGGTGACTGGGTTAGGGCCTGGGTCAGAGGTTGGGAGTAAGACTTGACTTCAGGCTCTTCCAAGCTTACTGATCAGGTCTTTAATAGAAAGAGTGCCCCCTTCGATTTGGGTCTGTTTGATGTTTTTCTCATTGTCAGAATGGGCTTATGGAGATGTGCCCTCAGCACACAGATCTCTCTTTTTAAAAAAGTTTATTTTTGGCCCCACTGTGTGACATGCAGGATCTTAGTTCCCTGACCAGGGATCGAACCGTGCCCCTTGCACCGGAAGCTCGGATTCCTAACCCCCGGACCACCAGGGAAGCTCTCTTTTGAATTTAGAATCAGTGGGGTTTCTGGGGGGACAGGCGCGAGAGAGGGAGGCGTCCCGGTTTTTGTTTGAAGAGCTGGAAGACCGGAGTTGGGACGGAGAGGTGGGGGCAGGCGTGAGGGCTGGGGGAGGCCGGGGCCTCCCCTTGGGGGGCTCCAGACGCGTGAATGCATCAGGGGCCAGTGAATGCGCCCCTGCTGGATTGGCCAGGCCCGAGCTGCATGTTTGCCCCAAGGTCAGTGATGGGGGCCGTGATGGGCGGTCCTCTGCCCCTGCACCTCATCGCGCGGGGTTCCCCCAGGGAGGGGCAGGTGCTCCTTTCCGGACCTGGCGAGACTGGAACTTGGGCCAACACACCCACCGCCGTCCAAGGGTCAGGCTGGCCCTGCGAGGACGCGCGGAGCCCGGACATGATGAGCTCTGTCCTGGGCTGTGTGACGGGGCAGCCAGTGTGTAGGAGGCGGCTGGTCCACCCCAGGGCAGCCCCAGAGACCCACACAGCGTCGTGCTTGCCCATCCTTTTCTCAGACCCTGTTTCTCCTCGCTTTTCTAATTTGGAAAAAAAAAAAAAAAGTTTTTTTTTTAATGGGTGTATTAAGATTTAATTCACACATTTAAAAATACACACTTCTGTGATTTTTAGTATATTCATAGAAATGTGCAACCACGACTGCTCCCCATTGTAGAACATGTTTCATCACACCCAAAATAAAACCTGGGTCCTCTAGGCCATCGCCCTCTTAATTTCCCATCCTCTGCAGAGCTAGGAAGCCACTGATCTTCCTTCTGTGGATTTGCCTCTTGGGGGCATTTCAGGTTAATGGAATCATACACCGTCCTTTTACATCTGCTTTCTTTGACTGAGTGAGCATCATGTTTGTGAGGCTCATCCGTGGGGTAGATGTTTTGGGATTTCCTTCCTTTTCATGGCTGGGTAATATTCCACCGATGCATGGACCACGTTTCCCTTAAGAATTTTTTAAAAATATTGGAGTATAGTTGATTTACAGTGTTGCATTAGTTTCAGTTGGGCAGCAAAGTGATTCTGTTTTAACATACATGTATCTATCCTTTTTCAAATTCTTTCACATTCAGCTCATTACCGAATATTGATCAGAGTTCCCCGTGCTCTCCAGAAGGTCCTCGTTGGTTATCTATTTTATGTACAGTAGAGTGTATATGTTAGTCCCAACTCCCACTTTATCCCTCCCCCTCCGTGCTCATTCTTCCCTCGATGGACACTTGGGGTGTTTCTGCGTCAACAGTGCCTCTATGTACGTTAGAGTACGTAGTTTTGTATGGACTTAGCTTTTCATTTATCTTGGGTACCTACACTTGGGAGTGGATCTTTTTTATGTTTATTAAAAAATGTTTTTTCCCGTCTGGCTCCTCCAGGAGGCAACATCATTCTGGCCTGTCGAGACATGGAGAGGTGCGAAGCGGCGGCCAAGGAGATTCGAGGGGAGACCCTCAATCACCACGTCAACGCCCGGCACCTGGACTTGGCCTCCCTGAGGTCCATCCGAGAGTTCGCGGCGCAGGTCACTGAAGGCAAGAGAGAGGCCGCTGGCCTTGTGAGGCGGGGCTTGCGCGGCCGGGCTGTGGCAGGGACCGCACCGGGCAGGCCCCGGAGCTGAGTGTTGCCCACTGCCTGCTTTTGTTCCGTCTTTGGGTGAAGATTTTACACTGTTTTTTGGCTTCCCTGGTGGCTCAGAGGGTAAAGCGTCCGCCTGCAATGCGGGAGACCCGGGTTCGATCCCTGGGTTGGGAAGATCCCCTGGAGAAGGAAATGGCTACCCACTTCAGTATTCTTGCCTGGAGAATCCCATGGGCAGAGGAGCCTGGTGGGCTACAGTCCACGGGGTCGCAAAGGGTCGGACACGACTGAGCGACTTCACCTCCTTTCTGACATTTCCACGTTTGCATATTTTTCGTTTTTGCATGTGGGAAAGAAAAAAGAATAACATCTCACGAGTTGTGGCTTTTATCTGGAATTCAGACTGTGTTTTGTTCTTTTGGCCACACTGCACGGCTTTCAGGATGTTAGCTCCCAGGCCAGGGATTGAACCTGCCCCCTGGGCAGTGAAAGCCCAGGGTCCACTGGATCGCCAGGGAACTCCTGGAATTCAGATTCCAGTTTCCCTAAAAGTTTTTTTAAAAAACTGAAGTATGATTGTTTACAATGTCGTGTTAGTTTCTGCTGTAGAAGAATGTGAGTCCGCTATATGTATGCATATATCTCCATAAAGGGTCTTCCCTGGTGGCTCAGTGGTAAAGAACCCGCCTGTCAATGCAGGAGATGTGAGTTCGATCCCTGGGTCAGGAAGATCTGCTGGAGAAGGAAACGGCCACCCACTCCAGTATTCTTGCCTGGAGAATCCCATGGACACAGGAGCCTGGCGGGCTGCAGTCCATGGGGTCGCAAAGAGTCAGACGTGACTGAGCGACTCAACAGCAACAAACTCATCTCCATAAAGTTTTATTGACACGCAGCTGGGCCCCTCGATTTCCATATTGTCTGTGGCCGCGTTAGTCCTGCGAGGGCAGGATTCAGGGGGGACAGACCAAATCGCCTGCAGAACTGAGAGGATTTGCAGCCTGGTCCTTTACAGAAGAAGGTTACCAAGTCCCACTCTCCAGGAAAACCAAGTCCTTCTGTCTGAGCTGGGCTCCTGGGAGAAGCAGAGGCCGGGAACGGGTTTGATGTGTGGGAGGCAGAGGAAGAGTTAACCAGGAGGAGAAGGGCAGAAACACTGACTCACCCACCGTGTGCTCAGGCCCTCTGGCGCTGAGGCGACTCCGGGGACACAGACGCGAGTCAGATTCAGGCTCTGTCTCCGGAGCGCCCGGGGCCGTGAGGACAGGTGACTCACAGGGGCCCAGCAGGCACGCCGCAGAGCGCCAGCCGCGCCCGCCTTCTCCGCTGGGCGTCTCCTCCTGCAGAGCCAGGCTTCAGGCTGGCGATCCTTCGCACTTGCCTCTCCTTGATGGCTGGCTCACTCTGCCTGCTGCTCGCCACACGCTCTCGGAACCGCTTACATATTTATTTACTTTTCGAACAGGAATAACATTTGCAAGCTTAAACGTTCAGAAAGTGCACACGGGGCTACAGGGAAGCATCTTCCTGGCGCACCCGCCCCTAGCTCCCTGGCTGCTGGCCTCAGACGGGCTCACTGCTTCCCCGCTGCGCGTCCTCTTGGGGGCCGTTTATGCGTGTATAAAGCAAACGGGGGAATACACCTCCCTTCGGGTTTTTTGTATAAACCGCAGACTGATATACAGCCGATACTGCCCCCGCTTTTTGTCCCCAGCTCTCTCCTGGAGATGAGTGCCGGCGGGCTCTCCGCTGGAGATGAGTGCCGGCGGGCTCTCCGCTGGAGATTGGTGCCGGCGAGCTCTCTCCCGGTCAGTGCCGGCGGGCTCTCCCCTGGAGATGAGTGCCGGCGGGCTCTCCCCCGGAGATGGGTGCCGGCGGGCTCTCCCCCGGAGATGGGTGCCGGCGAGCTCTCCCCTGGAGATGAGTGTGGGCAGGACTTTCCCTTTTATTGCTGTGGCTGTCTCGTGTGTGTGTGTGTTTCTCTCCCTGCCACCGTGGGACTTGCAGGATCTTAGTTCCCGACCAGGGGTTGCATCCGTGTGCCTTGCTGTGGAAGCGTGGAGTCCTAACCACTGCCAGGGAATTCCTGTGTGTGTGTGTGTTTTAAAATTTTTATTGAAATATAATTGACTTACAATGTTCTGTTAGTTTCAGGTTTATAGAAAACTTGAACTCTGATGTAGTTATATACACACATGAACATTCACAAAAATGCATTTTTTTGGACTCTTTTCTGTTATAGATTATTGCAGGGTACTGAGTCTAGTTCCCTGTGCTATCAGCAGGTCCTTGTTGGTTATCCATTTTATGTAGAGTAACGGGCGTATGTTATCCCCCGATTCCTAATTAATCCCTCCCCCTGCACCCGGGTAACCATAAGTTGTCTATGTCTGCGAGTCTATTTCTGTTTGTAAATAAAGACATTAGTATCCTTTTTTTTTAGATTCCATATATAAGTGAGAGGATGAGATGGTTGGGTGACATCATTGACTCCGTGGACGTGAGTCTGAGCACTCTGGGAGATAGTGAAGGACAGAGAAGCCTGGCGTGCTGCAGTCCATGTGGTCGCAAAGACTCGGACACAAACTTAGTGACTGAACAGTAACAACATACAAGTGATACCATGTAATTCTGCCTTTCTCTGGCTCCCTTTACCTAGTGTGATCATCTCTAGGTCTGTCCCTGTTGCTGCAAATGGCCTTGTCCGTTCTTTTTTATGGCCGAATAATATTCCACCATACTGTGTCTATTTATCCATTCCTCTGTCCACGGACACTTAGGTTGCAGAAAGTACTTTTTGAGTAGATCATAATGAAGCCGTCCTACCTGGCAGTTCTGTTACCCATTTTACAGAGGGGGAGACTCAGCTCTGTTTGTCCTCAGCCCTGTTTGTCCTCACCCCTGTTTTCCAGAGGAGGAGCATGTTCACATCCTGATCAACAACGCGGCCGTGATGCGGTGCCCTCACTGGACCACCGAGGACGGCTTTGAGATGCAGCTTGGCGTTAACTACCTGGGTGAGGCTGCGGGCTGAGTGGCGTCGGCCAGGGATGTGGGCGGGGCCCCTGTGGAGCAGACGCAGGCTCTGGGAGGGGTCTTCCTCCACTTTCCAAGGCGGCCGTGTGTGGGGTCACCTGGCAGCTCGGGGAGCCCCCTGTTCGTGGCTGGACCTTCAGTCCCGGACCTCTCATCAGCCTCTTGGCCTCTTGGCCCTCTGTCTGTCTGTCTGTCCTTCAGTCTCTGTCTGTCCTTCACTTGCTGTGCCCGTCTGTCTGTTGTCACTGAGTTCGGCCGTGAGGCTGAGGGACATTGGGTGGACATCAGTCGCACAGGATTGGGGGCACCCTAATGACCTCGTTTAAGCCTCATCACCTTTCTGTAGAGCCTCTCTCTAAATGAGGTCACACTCCGAGGCCCTGGAGGGTAGGACATTTTTTTTTCAGGGGTGTTTGGGGGGTGACATGGCTTCCCTGCTGGCTCAGGTGGTAAAGTGTCTGCCTGCAGCGCAGGAGACCCGGGTTTGATCCCTGGGTGGGGAAGATCCCTTGGAGAAGGGAATGAACAACTTCAGCACGCACAATTCGCCTGTAACACACATGTGACTATCTTCATCCGCTGCTGGCTGGGACTCAGTCCTGCGACCTGGTGGAGCTGCCGGGGAGACTGGGAAATGTGGCGTTTACTGGGCAGTCTCATGGGTAACCCAAAATTCTATCACTAGAAAAGAAACGGAGAAAGGATTTTGAGAGACAGACGGGCCTCATAGAGGGCTGTCACCGGACTTTGTGATAATTAGTTGTGGGGACTGTTTTGTGTTTTGCAGGATTTTTTTTTTTTGGTGCACCCCAGGGCCTGTAGGATCTGTTTACTGGGCAGGGATTGCACCAGGCTGCAGCAGTGAAATCCCGGCGTCCTAACCACGAGGGCCCCCGCTGCGGGGTGTTTAGCTGCATCCCTGGCCCCACCCACTAGGTGGCAGTGGCACTCCCGTGCGGTCCTCAGCTCTGATGAGGATTGCCTCCAGACTTTGCCAGATGCCCCCTGGAGGGCAGAGGGGGACCCTGCTGAGAAGCACAGGTTATGGAAGGAAGCAGTAAGGTGATGTTCTCAGCAGGGTCCGACGCCCGGGACAAGAATTGAGGGAAGGTTGTCTTTCTGTTTTCCTTCTTCAGGCCACTTCCTTTTGACGAACTTGCTACTGGACAAGCTGAAAGCCTCCGCCCCCTCGCGCATCATCAACGTCTCGTCCTTGGCCCACGTTGCTGGGCACATAGACTTCGAGGACTTGAACTGGGAGAAGAGGAAGTATGACACGAAGGCGGCCTACTGCCAGAGCAAGCTGGCCGTCGTCGTCGCCACCAAGGAGCTGAGCCGGCGGCTTCAGGGTGCGTGTGGCCGAGCCTCACTGGGCTCCCCTCTCCGGCGGCTCCGAGCTTGAAGCGGTCCTGCCGTGACCCTGGGTGGATGGGAGGTCGAGCGGTGGCTCCAGGACAGAGCAGGCCAACCCATGACACACTTAGCACCCGCTCCCCGCCGGTGCCCGACGCGGACAGACAGTCGATGTCTGCCCTCTCCTCTGCTCCTCCCAGCAGGCACCCGAGCCTTTGCTGTTCTAGGCTAATGGAGCTTTGGCAGTATCTGGAGATGTTTCTGACTGTCCGTCTGGGGAAGAGGGGCGGTTTGGGAGATGTTCCAGGCATCTCGTGGGCAGAGGCCGGGGGTGGTGCTCCACATCCTACAACGCACAGGATAAAGGAGGATCCCAGCTCAGCGTCCATATGTGCCCTCACTGGACCACCGAGGACGGCTTTGAGATGCAGCTTGGCGTTAACTACCTGGGTGAGGCTGCGGGCTGAGTGGCGTCGGCCAGGGATGTGGGCGGGGCCCCTGTGGAGCAGACGCAGGCTCTGGGAGGGGTCTTCCTCCACTTTCCAAGGCGGCCGTGTGTGGGGTCACCTGGCAGCTCGGGGAGCCCCCTGTTCGTGGCTGGACCTTCAGTCCCGGACCTCTCATCAGCCTCTTGGCCTCTTGGCCCTCTGTCTGTCTGTCTGTCCTTCAGTCTCTGTCTGTCCTTCACTTGCTGTGCCCGTCTGTCTGTTGTCACTGAGTTCGGCCGTGAGGCTGAGGGACATTGGGTGGACATCAGTCGCACAGGATTGGGGGCACCCTAATGACCTCGTTTAAGCCTCATCACCTTTCTGTAGAGCCTCTCTCTAAATGAGGTCACACTCCGAGGCCCTGGAGGGTAGGACATTTTTTTTTCAGGGGTGTTTGGGGGGTGACATGGCTTCCCTGCTGGCTCAGGTGGTAAAGTGTCTGCCTGCAGCGCAGGAGACCCGGGTTTGATCCCTGGGTGGGGAAGATCCCTTGGAGAAGGGAATGAACAACTTCAGCACGCACAATTCGCCTGTAACACACATGTGACTATCTTCATCCGCTGCTGGCTGGGACTCAGTCCTGCGACCTGGTGGAGCTGCCGGGGAGACTGGGAAATGTGGCGTTTACTGGGCAGTCTCATGGGTAACCCAAAATTCTATCACTAGAAAAGAAACGGAGAAAGGATTTTGAGAGACAGACGGGCCTCATAGAGGGCTGTCACCGGACTTTGTGATAATTAGTTGTGGGGACTGTTTTGTGTTTTGCAGGATTTTTTTTTTTTGGTGCACCCCAGGGCCTGTAGGATCTGTTTACTGGGCAGGGATTGCACCAGGCTGCAGCAGTGAAATCCCGGCGTCCTAACCACGAGGGCCCCCGCTGCGGGGTGTTTAGCTGCATCCCTGGCCCCACCCACTAGGTGGCAGTGGCACTCCCGTGCGGTCCTCAGCTCTGATGAGGATTGCCTCCAGACTTTGCCAGATGCCCCCTGGAGGGCAGAGGGGGACCCTGCTGAGAAGCACAGGTTATGGAAGGAAGCAGTAAGGTGATGTTCTCAGCAGGGTCCGACGCCCGGGACAAGAATTGAGGGAAGGTTGTCTTTCTGTTTTCCTTCTTCAGGCCACTTCCTTTTGACGAACTTGCTACTGGACAAGCTGAAAGCCTCCGCCCCCTCGCGCATCATCAACGTCTCGTCCTTGGCCCACGTTGCTGGGCACATAGACTTCGAGGACTTGAACTGGGAGAAGAGGAAGTATGACACGAAGGCGGCCTACTGCCAGAGCAAGCTGGCCGTCGTCGTCGCCACCAAGGAGCTGAGCCGGCGGCTTCAGGGTGCGTGTGGCCGAGCCTCACTGGGCTCCCCTCTCCGGCGGCTCCGAGCTTGAAGCGGTCCTGCCGTGACCCTGGGTGGATGGGAGGTCGAGCGGTGGCTCCAGGACAGAGCAGGCCAACCCATGACACACTTAGCACCCGCTCCCCGCCGGTGCCCGACGCGGACAGACAGTCGATGTCTGCCCTCTCCTCTGCTCCTCCCAGCAGGCACCCGAGCCTTTGCTGTTCTAGGCTAATGGAGCTTTGGCAGTATCTGGAGATGTTTCTGACTGTCCGTCTGGGGAAGAGGGGCGGTTTGGGAGATGTTCCAGGCATCTCGTGGGCAGAGGCCGGGGGTGGTGCTCCACATCCTACAACGCACAGGATAAAGGAGGATCCCAGCTCAGCGTCCATAGTGCCAAAGCTGAAGAGCCTGCCCTTGCCCTTGCTTCTCAAAGAGGGTCTGATGACGGACAGTGTGGGCTCACCTGAGCGCTTGTCATAACTGCAGCATCTCAGACCCCTCCCTGACCCACTGCTTCAGATGCTGGGCGTGGAGCCTAGTGGTCTGGGCTTCTCCGGCCCTCCAGGTGATGTTTACACACTCAGGTTCAGAAGCTTTGCTCTGGGCAGCTGTGAGACAGCGGCCGTGCAAGATAAAAGCACGGATGTGAAGGTTTCAGAGCAGGAGGGTGACGGAGACTCGGGGAGCCGAGCCTGGACAGCCGAGCCCTGGACAGCCGAGCCCAGGGCGGGCAGCACCAGCCTTCCGGGTAAGGGGTGGCCCTGCTGTCTGCGTGCCTCACTCTTCCCTTCGGTCCCAGGCACGGGCGTGACTGTCAACGCCTTGCATCCCGGCGTGGCCAGGACAGAGCTGGGCAGACACACGGGCATGCACAGCTCCGCCTTCTCCAGCTTCACGCTCGGTAAGCCGCTCCCAGCCTGGGGTCCCTTAGCTGACCCCCTGTCCTCCCAGCCTGGGGCCCAGGGCCCTTCCTCAGTGTACTAGGGTTCTCCAGGGAAACTGAGCCAATAGGGTACACAGGGGTATCCAGAGAGACTGGCTAGGAGGCTGGCTCACGTGTCTCTGAGGGCCTGACTGTATGTCGGAGGCCCGGGAGTGCTGGCCCTGTAGTTCCAGCCCAAACCCAAGGGCCTGAGGACCAGGAGAACCGCTGGGGTAAGTAAGTCCCAGGCTGACTCGAAAAGCCACTAGGGGAGGACGTCCGGGCTCAGCGTCTCACTCCCAGTGCCCGCGCACCTTGGGAGGGTGGATTTCACAGACTTTACGCGCACCCTCACAGACACCCGGAAACAGTATTCTCCCTGCTCTCTGGGCATCTCGGAGCTCAGTAAGTTCACACGTGCCTTTTCTCTCTCTTTTACCCTTTGGCCGCTTTGCACGTGGGATCTTAGTTCCCCGACCAGGGGTCGAACCTGTGCCGCCTACATTGACCGCTCCGAGTCTTAACCACTGGGCCATCAGGGAAGATCCCCACACGTGAAATCAACATCACACTCAGAGTCTATCTCAGGGGCTTTTTCTGCTTTGCCCTGTGTCTTCCTTTTCCCCTGAGTCTTCCCTGACTTCCCTGAAAGTCACTTCCATGTGTCTGCCCAGCCTGCCAGCCTCAGAACACCCTGGGAAACAGGCCAGAGCCTTGTGTGGTTCAGCTGTTCAGTTGTGTCTGACTCTTTGCGACCCCATGGACTGCAGCGCGCCAGGCCTCCCTGTCCATCACCATCTCCCAGAGCTTGCTCAAACTCACGTCCATTGAGTCGGTGGTGCCATCCGACCATCTCATCCTCTGTTGCGCCCTTCTCCTGCCCTCAATCTTTCCCAGCATTAGGGTCTTTTCTAATGAGTTGGCTCTTTGCGTCAGGTGGCCAGAGTACTGGGGCTTCAGCTTCAGCATCAGTCTTTCCAATGACCAGTGAGAAAAGTGTTTCAGAGGAGGAGGTCATGGGGCTGACTGCTTGGAGTCCAGCCATGCTTGGGATAGCTCCAGTTTCATCCCAAACTGGCTGGGCACCCAGGGAAGGGACTTCTTTCCAAATCCCTATTTCCTTATCTGCCCAGTAAGGCTCATAGCAGTACCTGTCTCAGTGGGGAGGACTAGATGAGGCCGCCCTTAAAAGGAGCACAGTGCCTGGCCCAGATTTAGGCTGAATAAATAGCGAGAGCTTTATACCTAGTGTTATCCTGGCAGACATTTTGGTTGGTGGCGGCTAGGTATCAAGAATCTTAAGCTGAGGCTGGCACTGGAGATAATGCACAAAAGTTAGTTTACAGAAAGATCGGGGTGGTGGGGGTGCTTCATTGGTGGTCCAGTAGTTAAGACTGTGCCTCCACTGCGGGGGCCACAGGTTCAATCCCTGGTTGGGGAACTAAGATCCCATATGCCAGGCATGGTGCAGCCAAAAACAAAGCAAAAAGAAAGATCGGGTGGGGTGAGGACTTGGACCTTCCATTTGCCTGGGAAAAGCCAGGGGGGCTTCCTGGAGGAGGCAGCTTTCATGCTGGTTCCTGCATCTGGAGTTGATTTGTCTGGGCAATGCCAGGGAAGGGAGCTCCTGTGTAAGGAACCAGAGTGGCAAAGGCCTGGAGGTGAGCTCCGTGGGACTCCAGGGACCCTTCTGGCTTTGGTGGGCCCCGAGCAACCTGGGGTGAGGTGTACCTTCCTCTCTGAATGTCTGGCCTGAACTCTCTGTGGACTGACTGCAGGGCCCATCTTCTGGCTGCTGGTCAAGAGCCCCCGGCTGGCGGCCCAGCCCAGCGTCTACCTGGCCGTGGCGGAGGAGTTGGAGGGCGTCTCTGGAAAGTACTTTGATGTACTCAAAGAGAAGCCTCCGGCCCCAGAAGCTGAGGACGAGGAAGTAGCCAAGAGGCTTTGGGCTGAAAGTGTCCGCCTGGTGGGCTTGGAGATGTCCCATGGATCCCATGGGAAGAGGGGACAGCCGCTCCCCAAATAGCCGCTGGGAACAGGCGTGGAAGCCTCCAGGGAGGCAGAGCCGCCAGCGGGGAGCAGCTACTCGCCAAACCTAGCTGTCATGCCCGCGGCGTCCACCGGGTGGCAGCACTGACACGGGTCCGGCTAGTCAGCGCTGTGGTTTTCTCAGCAGTCGTGCTTGGATGCGGGAGTTGGACCATAACGAAGACTGAGCACTGAGTCTTTGGAACTGTGATGCTGGAGAAGACTCTTGAGAGTCAACCAGTCCATCCTAAAGGAAATCAACCCTGCATATTCATCGGAAGGACTGATGCTGAAGCTGAAGCCCCAACACTTTGGCCACCTGATGAGAAGAACTGACTCATTTGAAAAGACCCTGATGCTGGGAAAGACCGAAGGCAGGAAGAGAAGGGGACGACAGAGGATGAGATGGTTGGATGGCATCACCGACTCGATGGACATGAGTTGGAGCAGACTCTTGGAGACGGTGAAGGAGAGGAGGCCTGGCGTGCTGCAAGGTCGGACACGACTGAGTGACTGAACAAGTTGCCCGAGGGCCGCTGATGCCACGCCTGCGGCTCCCTCTGGATGCTGACGTTGCCTCTTCTCTGGGCACAGGGACGGGCCCCAGCTGAGCATCTGGCCCGGGGCTGGCTGGCACAGTGTGCCCTGCTGCCAGCAGGTGGGCTGGGCCAGCGGGCGCCTCCTTTGGGAATCCACACCAGGAGCTTGGGGCGGTCTCAGCCTGAGACAGGATGCCCGTGGGCAGTGGGGGGCGGGTGGGGAGGGGGCGCTGAGGACGCCCCGGTGCCCCACGGACACGGCGGGTGCCGCCTCTGTTCCCACGTCGGGCGGACAGTGGCTGGAGGACTGGTGTGGGGTGATCGGGCCCCACCTCCCCGTTTATGCCCGCTGTCTTCTCTGTGGGCTGCACCCAGACACTCCTTCTTTTTTTAAAGACAATGGGATTAAAAAGAAAAAATTATTTGGTTGTTTCGGCCTCTTTCATTTGGGAGTGAGGGCTCTCTACCGTGGTTGCTCCGTGGCAGGTGGGATCTTAGTTTCCCGACCTGGGATCAAACCCACAGCCCCCGCTGTGGAAGCACAGACTCTTAAGCGCTGGCCCACCAGGGAAGTCCCTTCTCTTTTTTTAAGAGCCTCCTGATACCGCTTGGTCCATCCAGACAATCCAGGATCGTCTTCCTCCTCTGACACTGGCTGTTAGGAACTGGAGCCCATCATCCCCCTCGCTCCCCCTTTGCCCTGTAAAGTAGAAGGTTCTGTGGATTAGGAACACCTTGGGGGGCACTCACTTTTCCGCCGACACTGTTCTTTTCAAAATCCTTAAGCAAAAATCCTTTCTGCTTAAATTAAGAAGAATCAGCTTCACCAGGGTTGTTGGCAAGCAAATCAACGGAAAAACCAGATTTTTAAAATCACAAACTCCCCACTATCTGCTTTCAAAAAAAAGGGGGGGGGTGTGTTAGCAAGAAGAGGAGTTGGAATTCAGAGTCTGATTCCACAGCCCACTCTCTTTCTGGGGGAGGGTTATAGGTCCAAATGTCCATGAGAACCTCTGACCACATGGAGATTTGTCTGTTACATACATGCAAGCAACCTGCGGCCCACAGCTGATGCTAACCACAAACCTTCACAACCAACATCCGCTTCCTTTCTGAAACTGAGAAACCCCAAAGACCACAAGTGTGGAGTCACACATCAGCTTCACCTTTGCTTCTCTGAAGGCTTTGAGGTGGTTCACAAACCCAGCTACAACCTTCAGACGGACGGAAGACGATCAAACCGATCTACAACAAGACGGCGCACAAAACCCAAACCCGCAGAAGCAGACCAGAGAGGAGACGGTGGCAAAGTCGTGCACAGACCCAGGGTGCGCCTTGGAAGGGGGGCTCGGGTGGGCCCTTCAGCACAAGAGACCAGGCCGGGGTCACATCCTTCATGCTGCCCTTTGGGCTTGCGGGTTCTGTCGGGATGGTTTGGGCTGCCGATCACGGGACGCGAAGGGGTTAAGCTGAGCTGACGTGTGCACACGACCATGTGTAAAGTAGATGGCTAGTGGGAAGCTGCTGTGTAGACGGGGAGCTCAGCTCAGTGCTCTGCGATGACGCAGAGGGTGGGATGGGAGTGGAGGGAGGTTCAGGAGGGAGGGGATACATGTATACACGTGGCCTCCCTGGTGGCCCACCTGGTAAAGAATCCGCCTGCAATGCAGGAGACCTGGGTTTGATCCCTGGTTTGGGAAGATCCCCCAGAAGGGAAAGGCTACCCACTCCAGTATTGTGCCCTGGAGAATTCCATTGCAGAGAGTCAGACAGGACTGAGCGACTTTCATTTCACATGGCTGATTCGTGTTGTACAGCAGAAACTAACAAAACGTTGTAAAGCAATTATGTTCCAATTAAAAGTAAAACCAAACAGGGTTTAATCTGAGCTGACCTTCACCCCAGGCAAAGGCAAGAGGAATTCCATTTCACAGAAGTACAAGCCCAGGGGTGTGGCAGGCTTTGGGTTCAGTAACATTTTGAGAATTTCTCCTGCAAGACGGGGTCCAACAGTTACTGATGTCATCACAAGGCAGGGCTCTGTGGCGGGTTGAATGGATGTGCTCCCCCTAAAAGATATGTCCAGTCCTCCCCCCAGTACCTGTGAATGGAGCCAATTTGAAAAAAGAGTTTAAGATTTTTTTGATGTGGAGCATTTTTAAAGTCAATAAGGAGTTAATGATCTGAGCCACAGTCAGCTCCTGGTCTTGTTTTTGCTGACTGTGTAGAGCTTCTCCATCTTTGGCTGCAAAGAATACAATAAATCTCATTTTGGTGTTGACCATCTGGTGATGTCCACGTGTAGAGTCTTCTCTTGTGTTGTTGGAAGAGGGTGTTTGCTATGACCAGTGCATTCTCTTAGCAAAACTCTATTAGCCTTTGCCCTGCTTCATTCCGTACTCCAAGGCCAAATTTGCCGTTACTCCAGATATGTCTTGACTTCCTGCTTTTGCATTCCAGTCTCCTATGATGAAAAGGACATCTTTTTTGGGTGTTAGTTCTATGTTGTAGCCACGCGTTCCGGGAAACAAACTCACTCAGAAGCAAGTGGAGTGCAGTTCATTATGCTGGCAGGCCCAAGGTAGTCTCCTCTTAGCCAGGGACCCCGACCAGTTTTTGTGAAAGCCTTCTATACCCTAAGTGTACGTGCTCAAATTCACCTCCCCAATTCCTTGAAACTAGTCGGGACAAGGTAAAAGATACGATCAAAGTTAACCCATGATTCATGTGGCACAAGACTAGATAAACAGTTGACATTTATCAATAGGCCTGTGGTCGTATCCCAATAAACATAATGGAATTTACCCCTTTGTTCTGCTACAGAGATAACTAGCATATTCCTTCAGGCAAGGAGAGTCCAAGTCCAAGTCCTGGGGCTCTCTTATCCGGGGGTCTGGTTTCCCATTGCTCTGCCGCTTCTATAGACGCGGGGCACGAAGTTCAGAGTCCACTGGGAGGGTGACCGTGCATGTCGCCTGGCCCAAGACGGAGTCCAGCTCTGCCGGTTTCCTCCTTCATCCCCCCCTCCTGATGCTCTTAACTCATATTATGAGCATCACTCAAAGGGATATATTGCACCCTGGCTCTCCGACCGCCAGTTTGGAAGAATGACATCACCCTTCAGGTTATAAAGTTCATAATCTATTGTAAAATTCAGGGTCTGCAAAGCAGAACTATCAAGGCAACTATGACAATGGTAAATATAGTTTTCTACCAATCGCCCTTCACCCAAGATAGGACCGAAGTCCAGAAAGGAATGTTTTCATCTGACAATGCTTTTACCTGGTTTTCCATGTCATCTAAAGCAGTCGATACATTGCCAGGTACGTCAGGAATGCATACACAACATTCAACCTTAATTATAGCACAGGTCCCTCCTTGGGCAGCTGTGAGTACGTCCAAAGCCATTCTATTATGAATTACCGCTTTTCTCATTTGGATTTGCTCTTCATTTAAGGCTTGGATGGCTTTTGTTCTATCTAGGAGGGCCTGTTTTGTGAAATTAGTCAAGGCCTCTACTTTAATCATGATATCTGTTGTCCCTATAGAGGGTACGAATAAGGCAGCAATATACGCATACCACTGAAACACGGATCTTGTCCACCTAGCATGTAAATAAGGTAGATTTACCGGGGCTTGTAGGTTAGGCTTTTGTTACACTGGCATTTATATCAAATGTAACCCTATGACCCAAGTCTGTTGACTGTAGGTCTGGCTTACACCCAGAGGGCAGGGAGAGATGATGATTGTGTCCCAGAAAAGAGCAGAGTGGTTTAACATCTCCTTGGCGGAGTGGTGACAGCCACCAGGGAAGTCCCTCCATCACAGACTGAGGCACAGCCCCACACACCCGGCGGCGGGAGGTACTGAGGCACAGCCCCACACACCCGGCGGCGGGAGGTGCTGAGGCATAGCCCCACACACCCGGCGGTCGGAGGTACTGTGGAAGTCGGCATAGAAATGTGCATGTAGATGAGATCAAGCAGCAGGAGTTGATTGTGGGGCTGCATCCTCAAGGGGCTGGTCCGGGATCTTATTTCCTTGTTCTTAAGGATGGTCTTAGTCTCTCGAGGGTCAGCGGGGTCCCTCTGTGCAGTCCACTCAGCGTTTTCCGGGTCTGCATGGTATGTTCTCTTCACCCTCATGTGATGGATCCAAGGGACAATACCTGCAACTTTAACTGCAGTAGGGGTAGTTAGAATAACATAAGGGCCCTTTCACCAAGGGGCTAGCAAATCATGTTTCCAATCTTTGGCCCATACTTGGTCACCAAGCGTAGACTCATGAGTCTGTTCCCCAAGGGGGAACGGCACCCTTTCTTGTACAAACTCAGTTACCCGATTTATTACCTCACCCAGTTCCATCTGCTGTGAAATCCTATTCCCCCTCACCGGAGGCAAATTTGTTGACACCTGTTTATTATGGGAGGGGGCCTCCCACACACAATTTCGTATGGAGGAGAGCCTTGGGACTGTGGGGTCATCCTGAGTCTGAGCAGAGCCGTCGGAAGCAGTCCAGTCTCTGTGATCCACTTGGAGAGTCTCTTTAATGTCCGGGTGGTTCATTCCACCATCTCAGAACTCCGGGCCTATATGCAGCGTGCAGTTTCCATTTGATGTTTTGCTTACTTGTGCTCAATCCCGTGGTCATGTATGGATGTGAGAGTTGGACTGTGAAGAAGCTGAGTGCCGAAGAATTGATGCTTTTGAACTGTGGTGTTGGAGAAGACTCTGGAGAGTCCCTTGGACTGTAAGGAGATCCAACCAGTCCATTCTGAAGGAGATCAGCCCTGGGATTTCTTTGGAAGGAATGATGCTGAAGCCGAAACTCCAGTACTTTGGCCACCTCATGCGAAGAGTTGACTCATTGGAAAAGACTCTGATGCTGGGAGGGATTGGGGGCAGGAGGAGAAGGGGACGACAGAGGATGAGATGGCTGGATGGCATCACCGACTTGATGTGATTCTCCAGGCAAGAACACTGGAGTGGGTTGCCATTTCCTTCTCCAATGCATGAAAGTGAACAGTGAAAGTGAAGTCGCTCAGTCGTGTCCGACCCTCAGCGACCCCATGGACTGCAGCCTTCCAGGCTCCTCCATCCATGGGACTTTCCAGGCAAGAGTACTGGAGTGGGGTGCCATTGCCTTCTCCTGAAAAGCCTCTACATCCTGAAATCTTATCGAAATGCAAATCAAAACTGTAACAAGGAATCACCTAGATAGAGAGATAGAGAGATATGCTCAGTCATGCCCAACTCTCTGTGACCCCACGGACTGTAGCCCACCAGGCTCCTCTGTCCATGGGAATCTCCAGGCAGGAATACTGGGGTGGGTTGTCATTTCCTGCTCCAGAGGATCTTCCTGACCCAGGGATCGAACCCAGGTCTCCTGCATCGCAGGCAGATTCTTTACCGTTTGAGCCCCCAGGGAAGTAACATAAGCAGGCACAGAAGACCACACAGACACAGCACGATTCCAGTTATAAGAGACCCCCAGAGCAGGCAGTTCACAGAGACAGAGAGCACACCGGGAGTCATCAGGGGCTTCAGCAAGGGCTTCCCTGGTGGAGCAGAGGTTAAAGCATCTGCCTGCAATGTGGGAGACCCGGGTTTGATCCCTGGGAACCTATGGCGACCCACTCCAGTATTCTTGCCTGGAGAATCCCATGGACGCAGGAGCTTGGTGGGCTACAGTCCACGGGTCGCAAAGAGTCGGACACGGCTGAGCGACTTCACTTCAGGAAGGGAAGACAGGGCATCACTACCATTTTAGATTCTCTACGGGGTAAAATGCATGGAAACTTGGAGAAGTGTTTTGAACAAGCTGCTCATACGGAGTATTACCTGACAGATCTCTGTAATGGAATTGTTTCAGTGAACTTTTGTTTGGAGCAGTGATGTGGGTCAGGCACTCAGCCCTAAAGCCCCGAAGAGGGAAAGAGCCTGGCATTTCAACCGGAAAGTGTGAGCAGAAAAAGATAGGCGTGGCTGGAATGAGCTGAGCAGAACCCTGACTGCAAACCGCAGGAGCAGGGTCAGAACGCACCAGCCTCAAGAGGCGACTCCGCACTTTCAGCTATAATTATAGACATATGTAATTAAACATATGAAGTATATGTGTGTGTGTAGTTGAAGGATCCTGGTGGCTCAGTGGTAACGAATCTGCCTGCAGTGAAGGAGACTGGGGCTCGATCCCTGTGTCAGGAAGATCTCCTGGAGAAGAGAACGGCCACCTGCTGCAGTATTCTTTTTTTCTTTGTGGTTGAGTTCCTTTTCCTGACAACCCGCCCCCAACCACCCTTCCTGGCTCCAGTATTCTTGCCCGGAGAATCCCTTGGACAGAGGAGCCTGGCGCCTACAGTCCTTGGGATTAGAAAGTTCTGGATTCGACTGAGTGACTAACACTTTCACTCTCTTTTTGCATAGTTCATTTGCAATGTTGTTAGTTTCAGGAGTACGCACAGCAATTCAGCTATGCACATCTGTACATATTCTTATATTCACACAGATATGCTTTTCCAGCCTCTTTCCCTTTAGGTTGCTGTTAATACAGGCCATTGAGCCGAGTCCCCTGTGCTGTACAGCAGCTCCCTCTTGTTTACCCATTTTTTGTGGTAATTCCTCCCTTTTCTCTGGCTGCTCTGTGCGGCTTGCGGGATCTTCGTTCCCTGATCCGGCCTGTGCCGCCTGCAGTGGAAGCCTGGAGTCCTAACCACGGGACCGCCAGGGAGGTCCCTGCTTGCCTGTCTTATGGATGGTAGTAAGTATATGTTAACCCCAAACTCCCAGCTCGTCTCCCCCCACCACCTGCTGTCCCCTTTGGTAGCTATACGTTTGTTTTCCATGTGAGCATTTCTGTTTTGTACATAGGTTCCTTTGGACCAGGTGATTCTTGCTGGAGAGGGGAGGAGAGGGGAAAGGAGAGGGCTTTCCTGTCCATTAGAGGTTTAGCAGCATCCCTTGGACCGCAAGGAGATCAGACCAGTCAGTCCTAAAGGAAATCGACCCTGAATATTCACTGGAAGGATTGATGCTGATGCTGAAGCTGAAGCTCCGATACTTTGTCCGCCTGATGTGAAGAGCTGACTCATTTGAAAAGACCCTGATGCTGGGAAAGATTGACGGCAGGAGGAGAAGGGGACCACAGAGGATGAGATGGTTGGATGGCATCACCGACTCAATGGACATGGGTTTGAGCAAACTCTGGGAGATAGTGGAGGACAGGGAGGCCTGGCATGCCGCAGTCCAGGGGTCTCAAAGAGTCGGAGACGACTGAGCGACTGAACAACAGCTGCCTCTCGCTGCTCGAGCATGCCCTCATTTGACCCTCACTGGAGTCTGAGAGGCAGGTGTTCCTTGGTTCCATTCTAGTGAGAACCAGGAATCTGCTGAGAGTTGTGTGATGCACCTGTCTGCCGAAAATACACACGCAACCTAAACGTTGAGAGTTATGTTTTATTCGTCAGGTATTCTTAGGACTCAAGCCCGGGAGGCAGCATCTCAAGTAACCCTGAGAGAACTGCTCAGAGGAGGCGAGGGGAGGAGGCAGGTAATAGAGAAGCTTCACAACAAAAGGCAGATAATCTGAACCTCGAACGCTACTGCCAGTTAAAGAAAACCAGCTATCCCAAGTTAAGGAATTTAGCGCTTTTCTACATATGGGAAGATGGAAGCGTCTGGGCTCGCTGAAATCACTGCTTTGACGCGCACCTCAGCTGTCTGGGGCCAGGATCCTGCTGCTTTCCCATCCCGGGTTCGCCCCCGGCTCACCCTCAGAGTGGCATCAGGCTGAGGGCTGCTAGATGGCCATGTGCTTTCCTTCCTGAGTGCCCTCAGGGCTCACCAGCTCAGCAGCCGTGCTGGCCGTCATTGCTCATGACTGTGATACCCTTTGTTCACTGATATGGCAGGAAATGTTCCATCTCTCATATCCCAGAATTTCCTGACGACTGACAAGGCTTCTGTACTCTTGAGTCTTCGGGGAGCTCCAAAATGAGTTCTGGGGCTTCCCAGGTGGCGCAGTGGTAAAAGAATCCGCCTGCAGAGCGAGAGACTTGGGTTCGATCCCTGATTTGGGAAGATCCCCTGGAGAAGGAAATGCAGAAGGGAATAGCTACCCATTCCAGTATCCTTGCCTGGAGAATCCCGTGGACAGAGGAGCCTGGTGGGCTACAGTCCAGGGGGTTGCCAAGAGTCAGACGCGCTGGGCAGGTGCACGCGTGCACACACACACACTCACACACAGGATGATGACTCACACACTCCTTAAGGGCCCCTTGCGCTGTTGAGTGCACACAGCCAGCTCCAGTTCCGCTCTCCGGACGAGGTGAAGGCGGGTCCACGCGGGGCTACACTGAGGCGTCCGCAGGGCTGCAAGACGGGAGCGAAACCTCGCTCCCCGTGAAGGAATCCTGGTGCGGCTCAGCGGAGGACTCAGAGGAGCCCCACGGGCATTCCTCGGGGTGGACCTGGGAGACGCAAAGTGAAGGGCGGGCCCCGGGGGAGGGGCCGGGGGAGACGCACCTGCATGTCCCTCTGCCTGTCCCCCTCCTGTGGGAGGTGCACCGAGACGCCGTCTGCAAGGAAAGAGGAGAGGACAGGCTTCCAGGAAGGGCCTTCTGGTCACCCAGTCCTGCCATCTGTATTTCAGAGCCGTGATGGGGCGGAGTGAGCGGAGCAAGTAGGTGATTCAGTAGTCAGTCCCCCAGGGGACTGTAGGTAGAAACAGTATGGGAGACCGCTGTGAGCGGATGGCTCCAGAAAGCAGGCTTGCTTGGCAACAGAACCACGCACAGAAGCAGGTGACCTGCCCCCAGCAATGAACCCGTGGTGGCGTGAGCCCCACAGCCTGCCCAGGGAGCTCCGGATGTAATGACCCACGGGACATGCCCTCCACACACATTAAAAAAGAACCATCACCTGTCAACCTTGCTTGACACCTGGGGGAGGGGCCGGGGGCTCCTGCTCAACCTGGAGGAGGAGCTGATGATGGAACTGTGATGTCTACTCAAGAAAGTCAAAGAAGGCCTTCTCCCCCTCCCACTTTTCCTGTGATTATAAAACTGCAGCCCAGGAAATTCTCGGGGGTGGTACTGCCTTCTCTGCCCGCTGGTAAGCCTCGCAAGTGTCCTTTTCTAGTAAATCACTTCTTATCTGCCACTTCGCGCTCACTGACCTCTGCACTGAGACAGGAAGGAGGTGGTACAGAGCTCTTCAGAGCCCCGTGAATGACACCAGCCGCTTCCAGATGGATGACTGGAAGCGGGGAAGGGCAGCGGCCTCAGGCGGTAAGGCCTGGCCCAGCCTCTAGGCGTCTTCCGGGATGCCTCTGTCTGCCCCTGAAGGCACCCTTCCCCCAGCCCGGCTCCCCTGCCTCCTCGCTCCTCTTACCCGGATTTTCTGAGAAGTCCATGCCAGGGTTGGACCTGAGGGAAAGGAGATAGATGCATTAAGGTGGGTCTGAGGAATGAGACAGAAGCAGCGTCTTCTACTGGGAGTGAGTGAAGTTGCTCAGTCGTGTCCGACTCTTGGCGACCCCATGGACTGTAGCCTACCAGGCTCCTCCCTCCATGGGATTCTCCAGGCAAGAGTACTGGAGTGGGTTGCCATTTCCTTCTCCAGGGGATCTTCCCGACCCTGGGATCGAACCCAGGTCTCCAGCATTCCAGGCAGATGCTTTAACCTCTGAGCCAAATAAACTCTTTCTACTGGGAAGAGTCCAGATTTTCCTACCTGTTAAAATCCAGTTGGCTCTTGGTCTCATCATCAGTGAAACCTACAGAGAGGCGGTGCTGAGAGCCCCTCCTGGCAGGGGACCCACCAAGCCCCTCCCCACGCTTCCCCCACCCACTGACCCCTTCCCCTTCCAGGAACCCTTCCCCTCCCAGGACATACCGTGTTGGCCTCCACAGCAGCACAGGCAGAGGAAAAAGAGGAGGAGGAAGAGGAGAGGGAGGACCCCGATGGCGGAAGTCCCAGACATGACAGGAAGGGATCTTTCTTCAAGAGGGATTTGGTAGACTTCAGGTAGGTCTAGGAGTTGGAGGACAGTACAGATCTGTGGTTGGTCTCCGGCTGGACCAAGTCACCCTTTCAGGACACAGGTATTGTATTTACTGTATAAGTACTGTGCTCCTTCCATATACAAGCAAGTTAGTGGATGTTTTGGAAACTGGTGAACCTATGCAATAACAGAATCTAGACACACGAGCCAGTGCACAGAAGCTGTTACTCTTCTGCATATTGAGATAAATTACACAACAAAACTATGTACTGTATTTTGCAGCGGTCATGTATGGATGTGAGAGTTGGACTATAAAGAAAGCTGAGCGTCGAAGAATTGATGCTTTTGAACTGTGGTGTTGTAGAAGACTCTGGAGAGTCTCTTGGACTGCAAGGAGATCCAACCAGTCCATCCTAAAGGAGATCAGTCCTCAAAATATTCATTGGAAGGACTGATGCTGAAGCTGAAGCTCCAATACCTTGGCCACATGATGCAAAGAGCTGACTCATTGGAAAAGACCCTGATGCTGGGAAAGATTGAAGGCAGGAGGAGACGGGGATGACAGAGGATGAGATAGATGGATCGGCTTCACCAACTCAATGGACATGAGTCTGAGTAAGCTCCGGGAGAGAGTGAAGGACAGGGAGGCCTGGCGTGCTGCAGTCCACAGGGTCGCAAAGAGTCAGACGTGACTGAGCGACTGAACAGCAACAGCCCTGGGCTTCCCTGGTGGCGCAGTGGTTAAGAGTCCACAATGCAGGAGACACGGATTCCATCCACGGTCCAGGAAGATCCCACAGGCCTCGGAACGGCTGAACCCACCCACCACAACAGCTGAGCCTGCGAGCTGCACGTACCGGAGAGCCCGTGCTCCACGACAAGAGAAAGCCTCACACAGCGGCAGAGACCCGACACTGCCAAGGTTAATGAGCTACTGTTTCCAAGATAATCATAAAGATAAAATAAAATTTTGCACATGTGTGACACCATGGGTGGATCTAGAGGGCGTTTGGCTACGTGAAATAAGTCAGAGAAAGACAGATGCCACCGGCTCTCACGTGTGGAATCTACAGGAGAAAATGAAGCAAGAGCAGACCTACAGAACCAGAGAAGAGCCTGGCGGCTGCCGGAATGACTGGAGGGGGCTAAGAAATGCGAGCCTTAAGTTACAGCATAAAAAGAATACAGAGAGGAAATGCACAGCACAGGGAATGTGCTCAGTGCACGTAATAACTTTACACAAGATAGATGGCTACCAGACGCCTCCTGGCAATCATTTCATAAGGCATATAAATGTCCAATCACCATACAGTGTGAAAGTGAAAGTCGCTCAGTTGTGTCCAACTCTTCTATACAGTCCATGGAATTCTCTAGGCCAGAGTACTAGAGTGGGTAGCCGGTCCCTTCTCCAGGGGATCTTCCCACCTTCCCAACCCAGGGATCGAACCCAGGTCTCCTGCATTGCAGGCCAATTCTTCACCATCTGAGCCACCAGGCACAACTGAAATTGCTCTAATATTGTACTTCAATTATATTTTAATTAACTTACTAAAAACCTATGCCAAACACTTAGTACAATGTTGAGGTCACAACCAGGGCTCAGTATATCTGGAATATGAAAAAACTAACTTACCTCTCGATAGATTCATAAGATTAAAATGAGATCATATGTACAAATGTTGAGAATACCACTTGGTAGATGGGAAAACCTCAACACATGTTACCTAGCAACTGTTAACATTAAACAACAATGCCTATTTTGAGCAAAAGCTTGTTGTCTGAGCTTGACAGGATCGTATCTTAGCTGATGCAACACCCTGTTATTATTACTATTATTATTATTATTATTATTTTGGCTGTGCTGCACCACTTATAGGATCTCAGTTCCTCAATCAGAGATTGAAGCCTGGCCACGGTAATGGCACCTAACCCCTGGACCTCCAGAGAACTCCGGTAATTTCATTACAGAAAGAAGGACCCTGGGGCTCAAATGAGGAAATCGCTTGCAAAAGGTCACAGAACCAGCAAATCGTGATGTCTTCATTCTACTTCAAGTCTGCCTCCTAATCAAGAGTGCCTTGCTTGGGAACAGAACTCCCATAGCTGAGGGAGCTGGAAGCAATCACTGTTGCTGTTCTTTAGTCGCTAAGTCGTGTCCGGCTCTTTGCGACCCCGTGGACTGCAGCCCACCAGGCTCCTCTGTCCACGGAATTCTCAGGCAAGAACACTGAAGTGGGTTGCCTTTTCCTTCTCCAGGGGATCTTCCCGACCCAGGGATCGAACCCACATCTCCTGCATTGCAGACAGATTTTTGCCACTGCGTCACCTGGAGGCAGGTGCAGTGACAGCAAATGGAGAGGACACACAGTACCCCCAGCAAGTGGCCCTCCCGGACCCGGAGGGGGACCTGGGGCCTGCGCAGATGGCCCCGGCCCTCTGTGTCTGCCTTCTGAATGTCGACCTCAGCTGTGTTCTCTTTCTGCATTAAATCAAAGCCTGAGCATTTCCTCCCTGACTCATCTGTGCCGATGGGGAATAGCTGGAGATCGAGAAGCTTCCTAGAGAGGGGAAGAGGCAGGTCTTCCCTGGTGGCTCAGTCGTGATGTATAAAGAAAAGACCATAAAGAGAGCTGAGCATCAAAGAACTGGTTCTTTTGACCTGTGGTGCTGGAGAAGACTCTTGAGAGTCCCTTGGACAGCAAGGAGATCTAACCAGTTCATCCTAAAGGAAATCAACCCTGAACATTCAGTGGAACTGATGCTGAAGCTGAAGCTCCAGTACTTTGGCCACCTGATGCAAAGCACTGACTCGTTTGAAAAACCCTGATGCTGGGAAAGATCGAGGGCAGGAGGAGCAGGGGACGACAGACGATGAGATGGTTGGGTGGCATCACTGACTCAATGGACATGAGTTTGAGGAAGCTCCAGGAGATGGTGAAGGACAGAGAAGCCTGGCGTGCTGCAGTCCACGGGGTCGCAGAGTCGGACACGACCGAGCGACTGAGCAGCAGGCGTCGGTTCCACCCCTGGTCCGGCAAGATCCGCACGCCAAGGGGCAACTGCGCCTGTGCGCCACAGAGTCCGCTTCTAGAGCCCGGGAGCCGCAGCCACTGAAGCCTGGCAGCCAAGAGCCTGTGCTCCGGGAACACGGGGAGCCGCCGCGGGGAGACGGGGAGACGCCGAGCATCCAGCTAGCGAGGAGCCCCTGCTCACTGCCGCGAGAGAAAGGCCACGCCCAGCCACGAGACCCAGTGCAGCCAAAAAGCAAATAATAAACAGAAATAAATAAATCACTTAAGCGAAGCGTGTGGAGCAGGGGATGGCGCCGGTGAGAGGCTGAGGCTCTGGCCAGGCTTCAGAAGCTCACCCCCACGTCCACACAGCCGCACTCGGAGTTCTCCGGGAGAAAAAGCGAGGCACCACTCACCAGTCTGTGCCCAAATCCCCTGGTCCCAGCGAAACACTGAAACAGAGAAACACTAGGTGAGAGAGGTCGGCGATCACACAGCGGGCTCCCGAGGCCTGGAGCTCGGGGCGCGAGGCCACACCGGCGCGGGCGACTCCCCCGCGGCTCCCTGTGCCCGGGCCTCACAGCGGGAGTCCCGGCAGAGGCGCCGCCTGCCAAGCCCCCTCGGCGCCTTCTTCCCCGCCAGCCTCCCGCGGGGCGGCCCGCTCACCCAGCCCGAGCAGAGGAGGGGCGCCCGGGGACATGGCGACGCCCGCCCGCACCGCCCGCGGCGCGCGGCTGCACCGCGGGCCCAGCCGCCCGGCCCGAGACCTCCTGCCGGAGTGACCGCATCGCCTTCCCGGCACAAGGGGAAGCGCTGCTGGTGCAAGACGGAGACGGCGCCCCTCCACCCTCCCCACGGCCCGGGCTGGGCGTGAGTCACCCGCAGGTTCCCTGCCGGGGTCCTCCGGCCACGAAGATGTGGGAGACCGGCCCTCCACCACGACCTGCTTTTCTGCCGCAGGGCGTCCCCGGTGCATCAGCGGGGAGAGAACCCGCCTGCAGCGCAGGAGACACGGGAGACGCGGGTTCGATCCCTGGGTGGGGAAGATCCCCTGGAGGAGGGCCTGGCGACCCCCTCCAGTGTTCCTGCCTGCAGAATCCCACGGACAGAGGAGCCTGGTAGGCTACAGCGCACGGGGTCACAGAGAGTCAGACACGACTGACTATACACACACATCTAAGGAGAAATTTTACTCCTCCCCCAGAAAAAGGAGGGCACCCGCAACTGGGAGGGGCTGACTCTGAAATAGGAAACCATGAGGGATGGTGTTGCCGACCTTAATCAGACCTGAGAATCTGACGCAGAGCAGTGTGGGTCGGTCCAGGAAGAGGCCTGGAAGACCGATTCTTCTGTACGATATGGACTCTCTGCAGTAACGGTGGGTGTGAAAAGATGCGGCCAAGTCACAGAGACAGAAATAAAGAAAAAAAGTTTTAGAGAAAAACATCTGAGTGTAATATAATGTGATATGTCAATTATACCTCAATAAAAAATGAGTACCCAAAACACCCCCAAAACAAGTCCTAAACTTTAGGTATATCATATTCAAACTGAAAGAAACTGAAAGAAAATCAAAGAAACATCCCTGTCTCTTATACACATCTAGATGTGTATAAGAGACAGGTGTAATATAATGTGATATGTCAATTATACCTCAATAAAAAATGAATACCCAAAACACCCCCAAAACAAGTCCTAAACTTTAGGTATATCATATTCAAACTGAAAGAAACTGAAAGAAAATCAAAGAAACAGACAATGAGGTTGAGACTTCATTCTTGAAAAAAAAAGAGAAAAAGGAAGCATTGATATTCATTCCATTCTTACAGTTTTGATCATCAATTCTTTCCCACAAAGACATAAGTGACATTGAATAGGACTATTCTGGAGTTTCACATGGGATTTGGCACCTGGGAGTCACTTGATACATTAATTAGTCACTTGATACACTAATTGCCTATAGATAAACAAAAATGTCCCCAACTTAAAAAAAAAAAAGAATTCTTATGTAACTGGACCCACGCCATTCAAACCCATGTTGTCCAAGGGACAAACAATATACAGTTATATATAATCGCATATAAATATATGTAACTGCATATATGTGTGCGCCTGCTCTGGAGAAGGCAATGGCAGCCCACTCCAGTACTCTTGCCTGGAAAACCCCATGGAGGGGTGGATGGAGGAGCCTGGTGGGCTGCAGTCCATGGGGTCGCTGAGGGTCGGACACGACTGAGCGACTTCACTTTCACTTTTCACTTTCATGCACTGGAGAAGGAAATGGCAACCCACTCCAGTGTTCTTGCCTGGAGAATCCCAGGGACGGGGGAGCCTGGTGGGCTGCCATCTATGGGGTCACACAGAGTCAGACACAACTGAAGCGACTCAGCAGCAGCAGCGCACCTGCTCAGTCGTGTCTGACTCTCTGTGACCCCACGGACTGTAGCCTGCCAGGCTCCTCTGTCTGTGGGATTCTCCAGGCAAGAACACTGGAGTGGGTTGCCATGCCCTCCTCCAGAGGATCTCCCCGACCCTGGGATTGAACCCTGTCTCTTATACACATCTCCGACTAAGGTCCGTCTAGTCAAGGCTATGGTTTTTCCTGTGGTCATGTATGGATGTGAGAGTTGGACTTGAGATGGTAATGAACAGGGAGGCCTGGCGTGCTGCGATTTGTGGGGTCGCAAAGAGGCAGACACGACTGAGCGACTGAACTGAACTGAATGAAGATATTCAAAATTTAAATGATATACCAGTGAAAAATATTCTTGATAAAAATGTAAAGCTTAATCTTGAGCCTAGAACTCATGTATACAAATACTCAAATATATGTTAACTGAGAGTACATTTCTTCTCATCTTCCAGGCAGTCTTAGTTTCCTCCTCATCTCCCTTCTTAATTGGAGCAGATTAGCTTTTATCATTTTATGTGATAGAGTTCCAACGAAAGTCCAAGTAAGATTTCCTTTGATGAAGAAAAAAAAATCTGTATTCTATGAAATGATTGAAAATTAGTGGGTTCTAGTACTTTCTTTTCGAAGAAGGCAATGGCAACCCATTCCAGTACTCTTGCCTGGAAAATCCCATGGACAGAGGAGCCTGGTAGGTGACAGTCCATGGGATAGCTAAGAGTCAGGCACTACTGAGTGACTTCATTTTCACTTATCATTTTCATGCATTGGAGAAGGAAATGGCAACCCACTTCATTGTTCCAGCCTGGAGAATCCCAGGGACGGCGGAGCCTGGTGGGCTGCCATCTGTGGGGTCGCACAGAGTCAGACACGACTGAAGCGACTTAGCAGCAGCAGCAGCAGCAGCAGTACTTTCTTTTACAGATGAGGCGTATAAAATCCAGATAGGTTTTAGATTTGTTCAAGATCATGTAACTAGTTAGCTGATTCTCAACTCAGAAACTCCACTCTTGCCAGCATTCTCTCTATATGTAATTGATTTCACCTCTATGAAACAGATCAGGACTAAACAATTGGAAAATCATTCAGATAACCTAAGACATTATAACAGGTTCAGTTCAGTTCAGTCGTGTCTGACTCTTTGCAGCCCCATGAACCGCAGCACACCAGGCCTCACTGTCTATCACCAACTCCAGAAATCCACCCAAACCCATGTCCATTGTGTTGGTGATGCCATCCAACCATCTCACCTCTATTGTCCCCTTCTCCTCCTGCCCTCAATCTTTCCCAGCATCAGAGTCTTTTCAAATGAGTCAGCTCTTCACATCATGTGGCCAAAGTATTGGAGTTTCAGCTTCAACATCAGTCCTTCCAATGAACACCCAGGACTGATTTCGTTTAGATTGGACTGGTTGGATCTCCTTGCAGTCCAAGGGACTCTCAAGAGTCTTCTCCAACACCACAGTTCAAAAGCATCAATTCTTCGGCGCTCAGCTTTCTTCATAGTCCAACTCTCACAACCATACATGACTACTGGAAAAATCATAGCCTTGACTAGACGGACCTTTGTTAGCAAAGTAATGTCTCTGCTTTTGAATATGCTGTCTAGGTTGGTCATAACTTTCCTTCTAAGGAGTAAGCATCTTTTAATTTAATGGCTGCAATCGCCATCTGCAGTGATTTTGGAGCCCTCCAAAATAAAGTCTGAATTTGTTTCTACTGTTTCCCCATCTATTTCCCATGAAGTGATAGGACCAGATGCCATAATCTTAGTTTTCTGAATGTTGAGCATTAAGCCAACTTTTTCACTCTCCTCTTTCACTTTCATCAAGAGTATAACAGGTAGTAAGAATGAAAATAAAACTAATGTCCTTTCTCATAGATTTCCCATTGATAAAATCTAAATGATTTTGCTTAGTATTTTGAAAAAGATATTAATACACGTTTACTTATAAAAGAATATGAAATGTTTAACTATAAACATAAATCTGAAGTATATATAAAGTGAACCAAGAATAAGGATAGCAGATAATTATTTCTACTAGAAAAGGAATATTCAGGAAAATTTTCAAAGAGGTAATATTTGAAATGAAAATAGATTTTTAACAGGAAGATTAGGACAGAAGGCCATTCCATGCAAATGAATCAGGAACAAATATCTGTACTATTCTTATCATTGCTCTGTGGTGTCAACCAGGGGCTAGGGCTCTATCATTGTTTTTAATTCTCACAACCAGTCTATAAAATAAATGCCGTTTGTCCTCAATCCAAAAGAGAACAAACTGAAGTTCAAGTAAGGTTGCTGCTGCTGCTAAGTCACTTCAGTCGTGCCTGACTCTGTGCGACCCCATAGATGGCAGCCTACCAGGCTCAGCTGTCCTTGGGATTCTCCAGGCAAGAACACTAGAGTGGGTTGCCATTTCCATCTCCAATGCATGAAAATTAAAAGTGAAAGTGAAGTCGCTTAGTCATGTCCGACCCTCAGCGACCCCATGGACTGCAGCCCACCAGGCTCCTCCGTCCGTGGAATTTTCCAGGCAAGAGTACTGGAGTGGGGTGCCATTGCCTTCAGGGAGAGACAAATAACTCTGAATGATACCCAGAATATCCAATTTGGATTAAAAAAAATTTCAGAAAAGTTTGTTTTTTTTTTTTCCTCTAACCGTATTTCCTAGGTCTAGTTTCACATATAGAGTTAGCAGTTTTTTTGCTTAGTACAAGACATGCAAAGGGTCCTGAGGAAATCACTAAGTATACAGAGAAAGCTAATGAGCAGAGGTGCTATCAGAGTTTTTTCATTCCTGTTTGCATCCTCTTCTGAGGTCCATTACTTCTAAGAGCTGGACAATGCTTTTCATCACCTATTCATCATGTTTTATGAACCAAGAGGAACAGTAAAAAGATAACTTCCAGCAAAAACAGTCAGAAGGGAGCAATTAAACAAATTATTTACATGAGATAGAATGATTGTAAGAACTTATATAACTATTGGCAATGGTGCAATTAAAAAGAAACAAAGAGATTGTAATTTATTAATCTCCAGAATTTTATCAGAAGTTAAAAAATTGACTTCTAAATTATGAGAAAAGTCTACTGTAGTCTAAAGTCTACTGTGGGCTAGGAATTCTATTGTTGCTTTAAATTCTCACATCCTGTAAAGTAAATGCTGTCTTTATCCAATCTGTAAATGAACAAGCAACTCAGATGGGATTGAATAAGAAAAACCGTTATGTGTTTACTCATTCAGCATATAATTTTGAGTACTTACTGAGTGACATCCATCGGTGTAGATTCTGGGGATAAAATTATGAACAAAACACACAGTCAAGCATGTGAGGGTATGTATGTGGTGAGGGGGAGAGGCATACAAAAAATAAGTGTGCCAAATTTAGTATTTAGGTCATGTTAAGAACTGTGCAAAAGAAATGCATAAGAAAATAATTGGGATGTGTCAGGGTGGTTAGGGAAGACATTATTTTAGGATACCTTTTGAGTAAGAGAATGAAGGAGGTTATGAGAGAAAGAGTAAGAGGAGGGAAGATTAAAAGGTAATGGAATCAATTCATGTGGTGTCCTTTAGGCCATTATGCCGTTATGGTGATTTCATTCCACAAAAAAAATTAGTTAATTGGTTGTTGAGGAAAAGTATATTTTTTTCAGTAAAAGATATTTATTGTAACCAGGAAAAAACATAGATGATAAATAGAGATACAGACAGTAGCATAAGAAAGTAAATCCCAACCTTAACATCTTAGATGTGCATGATAATAGCCGAAAATTTCACACATTTTAAAAATGCTTTCAATCAAAGAAATAGAGTCATAACTTGGAAAAATCATAATTCAAAATTGAGCTGATGTACTCAGCCTAACATGGTAAATTTACAGGGAAATTGCTTCAGATAAGAATGCAGTAAATTGTGTGTAGCAATGCCTCTTCATCTCTTTTAGAGTTCCCTGTTGGGATCCAAAGAATTAATTTGACATATATCAGATAAAAAGCAGTAGAAAATGGAGACATGCCTAGCACTGTTACAGGCTGTCAAGTTAATGTGATGAGTCGATGGTTAATGTACTGTCCCCACCACTTTTCCAAGGAATGGCACATAATGTTTAGTTCCTTTCATAGAGAAAGAATATATAAAATGTGAGATGCAGCACTTTTGCTAAACTCTGCATTGATCACTGGAGGACTGTGTTTCAAACTGAGGGATCACTCCTGAATTTCAGGTCATCATATCAAGCAGTCTGGCATGAAAGAAGAAACAACCACTCTGTGATTTGAGGTCTGACTAAAGGAATTGGAGAAAACTAGAAAATGGAACAAGTGATCTATTAAACCTAAAAGGCTATCCTGAAAGAGTTAAAAAAAAAAAAAAAAAACAGTTATTTTGATTAGCCCTAGAAGAGTTTGGGCTAATGGAATATATGTAATAAAGATGTAGATTTTTGACTTAATATAAGGAAGATCTTTATAATCACTAGAGTTATCAAATAATGGAGTAGCAAAGGTACTAGTGACCCAGTAACTGAAGATATTTGATCTTGATAAACATTTGGAAGAAATATTGTTGGGCAGAGTTTCTCAAACTAATATGCATATGCATCCCCTGGGAATTTTGTTTAAACAAAGATTATGAAAATGTATGTGAAAGTAGAGGTTGGTTTTCCATTCCAAACAAGCATCTATAACACCCATACTTCTAGTCCACTGCTCATACTTCCAGTAGCAAACCTGTAGAGCAATTAAATGAATGTCTTTGTAGCTTGAAATAGGTGATCTAATTTTTTTTTTTTCCAGTCTTGAAACTTTGCAGACATTGCTGAGCATGCTGTAAACAAAGCTGCTTTCTTCTTAGGAATTCTCTCCTTCACCCTCACCAAAGCAGAAAATCTTTTAAGCCACTCAAGGAAAGTGAATTACCTTGTCTGAAGAGGAAGAAATCCCAAATACAGTGTTTGTTACCATATGTGCATTTCTGCTTTCTCTATTGACTTTATGACAAAAAGAAAGTTAAGATAAGTCTTTTTCCTATAACCCTTTAGTGATATTCTTTTAATTTTTGTTAGTCCTCCATTGTCTTCTTTAATATTATTGCAAATAAAACCTTTTCCTGAGATATTTGCATTCTCTAATGCTGAAAGGCTATATGGATTTTGACAAATTGCATGTGACAGCTAAAACACTCAAATATTTCCAACATCCAAATCTTTAGTTGGGATTTTTTTTCCCTCTTTCATGGCCCAGATATAATAAAGACTAATTAAAGCTTTGGCCACTTGGCTATGATGGGCAATGACTTATATAAATCTTATAAACAAGACTATCAGAGCATAATCCCTTCATTTAAAAAAAGAAGATTCTGTCAATTTAGTTTGACCATAATTAAATCTTTCAGTTCCCTCAAGGAAGTGAGTGGTTGTTTTTCTTCTACATGATTAATTTTGGTTATTTAACTTCACATAAGGAACATCAAGAAATAAAAGAGTAAACACTTTAAAATAGTGTGCAAACCCTGTCATAGTATAGACATAACAACCAACTATTCTTCCTTTCTCCGTTCTAAGGCTTCAAACAATAGTTGGGAAAATATTATTGTTTCAACAGTATAGTTTTTGAATGTGAACGATACTATCCAAGCAAAGAATTCCAGTTATATTCAAAGAAAAAAATCTGTACCATCCTTTCCAGAAAACTAAAAGGAGATATTCTAAACTAAATCTAAGAAAGGCTCTCATTCTGACAGAGGTCTCCAGACTGTCTACTAACTAATAGCAAAACTATAAAGTGCATTAATTCAACTATTCTTCCTTTCTCCGTTCTAAGGCTTCAAACAATAGTTGGGAAAATATTATTGTTTCAACAGTATAGTTTTTGAATGTGAACGATACTATCCAAGCAAAGAATTCCAGTTATATTCAAAGAAAAAAATCTGTACCATCCTTTCCAGAAAACTAAAAGGAGATATTCTAAACTAAATCTAAGAAAGGCTCTCATTCTGACAGAGGTCTCCAGACTGTCTACTAACTAATAGCAAAACTATAAAGTGCATTAATTCACTTCCCCTGAATTACAAACAAATCATGATAATCTGAAGTAAGGAACTAAGCTTCAGCCTTTGTGTTTAGGCAAGTGGAAACCATTCTACTGCTTTTGGAATGATGAAAAGGATATTTGACTTGGGAGAATTCAGGTGACAGTTAAACTTGATTCACTTTGTAGGTGGAAAATAAAACCATATTTCCTCTGGGAAATGTCAATCAATGAAAATACAATCCTTATAAATAAATAGGGTTGCATTGTGTCATTTATTCTTCGCTGCTTCAGAAGGAGACCGTCACAAAAGCATTGTGGAAGATCAATTGTGGAGCAGGCTTGCGAATCAGAAGAACACAGTGACTTTTCTGAAACAGACTCTGAGTTGAAAGAAATTTAAGCATTTATGGCTCGGAAAATATTTCTCACAGAAACGTGTAAAAAAAGATATTTTGGAAAATAAGACAGTCTTTCTACCATGAAGTATAAATATACTTATAAATTAAAGTATGTAATTATGTATTTGTATATTATATAATGTATAAATTTCTACACATTCACCTATGTGTACACACATGCATATGTGTACTACAATGTATATCAGTTCAGTTCAGTTCAGTCGCTCAGTCGTGTCCGACTCTTTGCGACCCCATGAATCGCAGCACGTCAGGCCTCCCTGTTCATTACCATCTCTTGGAGTTCACTCAGACTCACGTCCATCGAGTCCGTGATGCCATCCAGCCATCTCATCCTCGGTCGTCCCCTTCTCCTCCTGCCCCCAATCCCCCCCAGCATCAGAGTCTTTTCCAATGAGTCAACTCTTTGCATGAGGTGGCCAAAGTACTGGAGTTTCAGCTTTAGCATCATTCCTTCCAAAGAAATCCCAGGGTTGATCTCCTTCAGAATGGACTGGTTGGATCTCCTTGCAGTCCAAGGGACTCTCAAGAGTCTTCTCCAACACCTTGGTGTCATCTGCATATCTGAGGTTATTGATATTTCTCCCAGCAATCTTGATTCCAGCTTGTGTTTCTTCCAGTCCAGCGTTTCTCATGATGTACTCTGCATAGAAGTTAAATAAGCAGGGTGACAATACACAGCCTTGACATATTCCTTTTCCTATTTGGAACCAGTCTGTTGTTCCATGTCCAGTTCTAACTGTTGCTTCCTGACCTGCATACAGATTTCTCAAGAGGCAGGTTAGGTGGTCTGGTATTCCCATCTCTTTCAGAATTTCCCACAGTTTTGTTTGTTGGCCATCTATATGTCTTCTTTGGAGAAATGTCTATTTAGTTCCTTGGCCCATTTTTTGATTGGGTTGTTTATTTTTCTGGAATTGAGCTGCAGGAGTTGCTTGTATATTTTTGAGATTAGTTGTTTGTCAGTTACTTCATTTGCTATTATTTTCTCCCATTCTGAAGCCTGAGGAGACTATTATTAAAAGGGTGATACGGTAAAGAATCTGCCTGCAATGTGGAGGACCTGGGTTTGATCCCTGGGTAGGGAAGATCCCTTGGAGGAGGGCATGGCAACCCACTCTAGTATTCTTGCCTGGAGAAGAGGAGCCTGGCAGGTTATAGTCCATGGGGTCACAAAGAGTTGTGCACGACTGAGTGACTCAGCACAGCACAGCACCCAGGAGGCAGGATGACTCACTTGGAACTCTCCTTAATGCTCAGGACTAATAGCAAATCCTCTTTTGACTCAGCCCTTGAGGACAGTTATACATTACTAGATTTGGCATTGGTACCAAATACACGTCAATGATATACTGAAAATCTTCAAAAATAGGAGTTTTAGAAATTTCTATAGGATAAAAAATAGACTGATTCCAATTCTATATGACTCATTTCTGCTACTTTTTAATTCTCCTCTTAAAATATACAGAGTTGTCACAAAAGATTGCAGTGACATCAGAGTACATGGTTTGTTGACTATATAGGCTTTTGCGATTTTTGTGCTGTCAGATCCATTTATTTTTCTTTTATGAGTAGTGTCTCTTTGGAATACTCTCTTTGCCTCAAGACTACACTGTTATATACATGATTTTATAAGACAGTTTTAATTTTAGATATTTGATTAATAGTTTGCATTTTTTTGATGTAAGTAAAATAACTTAATTGGAATTGCATTGAATATAATTATCATTTATTACAGTTAATTCTCATTCATTATTCTCAGGCACAGAGTTTAAACTCTTTTTTCTGTCAACTCTCATTTTTAATTCTTCTGATCTTTTTATGCATTTGGATTTAGTGTTTAGATTATCTGTGTTTTTAAGAAATTTATATTTTGGAAACTCTAGCTTTGCATAGTGTTTTTCTGTTTGTTTTATTTGCTTGTTTTTTTCTTTTCAGCACTCGTTTCATCTCTCTCTGGTAAAATCATCTTCAGCACCTTGACTTTCTTCTATGTTCTAAACACCTTCCCTGCCCTAACCCTATTGCATACAGTTGTGTTGCTTCTCTCAAAGACTCTAGCCCCCCTTCGCTTAGTATTAGATATGTTATAGTCCACACAATCTTTAACCTAGGAATTTAAACTTTTATAGATTAAATTAGTTTGGAAACTGAGGGATCAGCTCCATTGCACTTGTCACATCTTGAAGATGCTCTCACTAGTTATGTCCTTCTAAGTTTCTGACGCTGTTCAAGTATCATATCTCTATGATGCCAGGATCTTCAGCCCTTAATTAATAGGCTATCCTTATCTCATTTCCTTCCAAGAAGCCCTTTACTTTTTCCAAGTAATTAGACTCTCTCTTTTTTCTTTTTCTTGGCTGGAAACCAAATAATTCTCATAGGCATGTAAGGTATAAGCTCTTATGGCTGATTTATGTTGCTGGAATGGCAGAAACCAACACAACATCATTAAGCAGTTATCCTCCAAGGAAAAATAAATTTTGAAAAATGGTATAAACTCTTTGTATATTGGTGTTCATGCTGTTAGTTTTGTTTCAGTAGTGATTTTTTTTTAACATCAAGTGTGATAAGGATTCCTATTTATGCCCTAATAACTGTTTAGATGTTTTTTCTTAATGATAGAAATCTGAACGTATAGTCATATGCCTGCATATGTATAGTCATATGACTGTTTTAGTCAATAGAATTCAGATATCACTAATATGTGCTATAGAGAAATATCCTTAAAGGGAAGGTAAATTAATGCTAAAGGTAAAAATTAATGCTAAAGGTAAAAATTAATGCTAAAGGTAAAAATATCCTTAAAGGGAAGGTAAATTAATGCTAAGGTAAAAAATGCTAAATTGCATCCCCTCAAAACTTACATTTCAAAATCTTAACACAAATACAGCAAGTGTGTGTCCTTTTTTGTGACTTTTTAATTCCCGTTTGCCAAAATGTGAAAGCTATGACTAAAACTTGTATCATCCTCTTGAACCAAAAAGGTGGTAGCTACATATACAGGATATACAAGGAAGAGGAATATTGGTAAATTGTGGATGATTACTGTAATGAGCAACAGAAACTTAAAAATCTCTTTGATTATGACAGATTTGTCACAGTATCCCTGGAACTGACATGATTGCTCCGCCTATTACAGATGTACTTGAAAGTCCAAAGTCTGGTGAATACAAGTCTTGTTTCAAATGATCAGAGATTTCTGGATCCTGTACCAGTTTCCAAAAATTTTTTTTTTTTTTTTTTTAGTTTTGGATATTTTATTTTATTTCATTTTTTATTTTACTTTACAATACTGTATTGGTTTTGCCATACATCAACATGAATCCGCTATGGGTGTACAGTTTCCAAGCTTGAATCAGTTTACAAAGTCATCCCTTTATAAAGAAAGGGAAGATGGGTACCGTTGAGGAAGAACTGCTGTTCTGCCAAAAGGGTATTCATAAATATTCCTTCTGGTCTTTCCCCAGTGGATCATCATATATCAGGGTGATTGTGTATTGGGGAAGGACAAATAATGAGTTTTATGAGATTATTGACTGTTGACTTTGAACTAACACTAAACACTCAAATAGAAAAGTACCAACAGCCAGTATAGGGTGTTAGGAAAGTCATGTGATTAATGGAGTTACCTTAGGACCATCACATGGTGGATGTAGAGGGACCCCAAACTCACACTATGGTTATTGTTTTCAATTCTAACGTGCATACTTGGAACAGATGTATGTAGCAATTAGCAGAAATCCCACTTTGGTTACCTGACCTATGGTAGAACACATATGGAAGCTCCTAGATTTGTCTCTTAACTACCAAAAGAGAAAAGCAAAAGAAGTGCTACTGTCCTAGAAAGACTGGGAGATTAATTTCACCATCAGTAATTTGAATTATGCAGTTTGGTGAGTCCAATCACATTCCAATTCCACTTGCTTATTCTCCTGCACCAAAGACAAATGGATCTAGGAGAAAGACAGTGGGTTATTGTAAACTTAATCGAGTGGTGACTTCGATTTCAACTGCTACTCCTGTGTAATTTCTTTGCTGGAGCAAATCAACACATCCTAGCACCTGACAGTCAAGTATTGATCTAGTAAATGCTTTTTTTTCTCTGCTTGTTAGTAGGGACACCAGAGACAGCCTGCATAGTGCTAGCAGAGCCAATATCAAAGCTTCATTCTCTTACCCAGAGCTGTGTCAGTTGTATCATAAAATAAACCACGAGGACATTGATCCCTTCTCTATTCCATATGACATGTGTATTCATTATATTGAAGATGTCATGCAGACTATAGGTGATGAGTCAGCAGTAACAACAAACTTAAATACCTTATAAGACATGTACTTAAGAGTAAGAAATAAATATAGAGAGAGTCAAGTGATTTTTGAAGTCTGTATATGGAATAGGAATGCTGACTGGAGCCTCTTGTATGTCCCTATGTGGTGATCCTAGCACAGAGCTTTAGGATTTTGGAGCAATGCTATTCCATTCTCTCTATATAGCTATTCTATGGAAAAGCAGTTTCTGATTTATATGGTCTTAGGAAAGGTGGAAAGCTTTCCTTGGTCTATTAAGTTCTAATGTGACTTCCTTACCCAGGTAGCCACATTGCCTAGGGTGCAGTGTGGGGCATGCCCAGCAGCCCTCCATCTAGTGGCAGTGCTATAGTTCTTATCAGGCTCAAGCAGATCCTAAATGCATTAGCAACTTGCTTCATTTCTGTGACTGCTATATCTTCTTTTGTAATTGGTATCTACAGTGCCTATATTTCTTCCCTATTTTCAGCTGTAGGTATTGCTTGCCTAACCTAAATTATTAATCACAGATGAGTGCTAACTAGGTACATCACTTCCACAAAGCTTGTGAGAGAATCACAAAGGAAGCAAAAGGCACCCACTTTGCATTCAAAAGGAAATAGATAATTAAAACATGAATATATAGATGCATGCATTTTCCTTTACACAGAACTAGTATTTCAAAGTAGTGTATTTATATTGTTGTATTTTCAGCAAAATACATAAAAAAGCAGTTGTCCCTTTTTGAACCATCTATCTGTCCCACCAACTTCTCAAATTTTCTAGGTCTATATTATTTAGTAAAGATGAGTGCAATACAAATCAAATCTTATTCTATAAAAAGCACACATATGCCTACACACATGGAAGGTACATGTCCAAGTATAACAGAGCTTGAAATACAGAATATTACAGATTATAGCTCAAGATATACAATCTTATCTGTAAAAGCACAAGCTGTTATTCTATTCATTTTGTGAAAATATGATAATTCATTTTGATCAAAATGTAACTTTTGGCTCAAGATGGAAAACCAATAAATAAAGATAAGCAGTGTGCACCACCTTGAGGATGCATTTTCCATTAACCCAGCAAGTTGTACCTCCATCCCCCACATTTTGAATGAAAGATCAGGCTGTCTGTACTGAGAAGTAACTTATATCCTGGACCATACCATCTACTTTGCAAGTATAAGCTTGCAGGCCCCAGTTTTTCAGAGTTCGCTGCTCTAGTTATCATCAATGTGGCCAATATGATAATGTTGTCTTAGCCAGAGGAGAGGGCTCAGGCATTTTCAGAGTAATCAAGGCTGGGTTACTAAGATTCTGGAGTACAGCCCAGGCATCAAAAACATCAGACATATGCTGTAAAGTGATTCACTGAAGGTATAGGTTTGATTTTAATTTGGCATCAAAAATGTTGAGAGCAGAGTTTGGAGTATTGTTATGGTATCATGGAGATATGAGGACAAGAAAATTGGGGATCAGAATTTTGTAGTCACATAAATCTCCCCAATACATAAATTGTTTCTAAGATGAGTATAAGAAGCTCAAATTAAATTATGTGGTTTAAAGACTTCAAAAGTATAGGCTTCCTTTGGAGTAAAGAGAATGTTTAGGACTACTATCTAATGTTCTGCATTCAATACTTTCTCCTCATAAAATTAGCTCATTTCATCCAACCATCAGTCCTTTAACTTAGATGCAGTTTTCATTATTCTCACTTCACCAGTAAGGAAATGAAGGCACAGAGAATCCATCTAACTTGCAAAGATTGCAAATCTAATAAAGGTATGGAGTCTGGAAACAAATGCAAAAATTCCACCTTCATAGTGTATGTGCTTAATCACTCTACTATTTCATGTTTAACTATGATTTCAGTGGTTAAGATCAATAATACTTTTGCCTTTTCTATTAGATAATACAAGGCTGACAAAAGGTTCCTGTAAGGTGAATGAGTAATAAATGATGAAAAATAGAGAACTTAGAGGCAGAAGGGAGAGACAGATGGAATGGAAGTTCTTCCCCAAATCAGATGAAGAGAAGAATTTAAGTCTATGTTATGTGATTGACCCTGTTTCTTGATAGAGAAATATTATGATACCTCAGATATGCAGATGGTACCACTCTAATGATGTAAATTGAAGAACTAGAGAGCCTCTTAATAAGGGTGAAAGAGGAGAATGAAAAAGCTGGCTTAAAACTCAACATTCAAAAAACTAAGATCATGGCATTCAGCCCTGTCAACTCATGGCAAATAGAAGGGGGAAAAGTGAAAGCAGTGACAGATTTTAATTATCTTGGGCTCCATAATCACTGTGGATGGTGACTGCAGCCATGAAATTAAAAAAATTCTTGGTCCTTGGAAGGAAAGCTATGACAAACCTAGACAGCATATTAAAAAGCAGAGACATTACTTTGCCAGCAAAGGCCTGCGTAGTCAAAGCTATGGTTTATCTAGTAATCATGTACAGATGTGAGAGTTAGACCAGAAACAAGGCTGAGCTGAAGAATTGATGCTTTTGAATTATGGTGCTGGAGAAAACTCTTGAGAGTTCCTTGGACAGCAAGAAGATCAAACCAGTCAGTCCTCAAGGAAATCAATCCTGAATGTCCATTGGAAGGACTGATGCTAAAACTGAAGCTCCAATACTTTGGCCACCGGGTGCAAGGAGCTGACTAATTAGAAGAGACCCTGATGCTGGAAGTGATTGAAGGCAAGAGGAGAAGGGGATTACAGAGAATGAGATAGTTGGATGGCATCACCAACTCAATCAACAAGTCTGAGCAAACTCTAGGAAATACTGAAGGACAGTGAAGCCTGGTGTGCTACAGTCCATGGGTTCGCAAAGAGTCAGACACGACTTCAGTTCAGTTCAGTCGCTCAGTCATGTCTGACTCTTTACGATCCCATGACTGCAGCACACCAGGTTTCCCTGTGCATCACCAACTCCCAGAGCTTACTCAAACTCATGTCCATTGAGTCAGTGATGCCATCAGTTAAATAGTTAGATATCTAACAATTCTTTTAAAAATATTTTTTATTTTGTTAAAATACACATGACATAAACCTAATGACTCTTGTAAAACTGCTTTCTCATTTGCAAGATGAAATAGGTATCTACCTTATTTAATTAAAAGCTAGATCAGATGTATGGTAAATTCAATGATTTCAATAAATGATCAGTTTTTTTTTTCTATTTTTCAAAACTGTTTGAATGGATAGCACTATATAAACAAGTGTAACAAGCTGTCTCAACATAAGCTCTTGTTTTTATCTACAGATTTGCAAGATGAAATAGGTATCTACCTTGTTTAATTAAAAGCTAGATCAGATGTATGGTAAATTCAATGATTTCAATAAATGATCAGTTTTTTTTTTCTATTTTTCAAAACTGTTTGAATGGATAGCACTATATAAACAAGTGTAACAAGCTGTCTCAACATAAGCTCTTGTTTTTATCTACAGTCAAAGAAGATACTAATACAGACGTAAAGGAAAATACACAAAGATGTCACATGTCTTTCTAAACTCCACTGTTTTAAAGTACAGGGACTGGTAGATGATGAACTGTTTACTTCAGCATCAATGTGGACTGCAAAGAAACATATGTAACAGCCACTTTGGCTCAGGCAGCGATAGGAAGATAGTGGACTCAAAGCCTCTTTTTACACAAATGAGGACACTGAAATCTGTAAGGCTGAATGAATTGCCTGGTGTCTCATAGCCTGTTAGTGATATAGGCAGGATTTGAATAGGAATATCTGGGATGCATGTGGTGTGATTTTTCTTTTTTAAACTAAATACTCAAAGTATACACCAGATGATAACTCTCTGAAATAAAAGCTGTAGTAAAAAATATAGAGGGCTAACAAATATTTAAATACACTAAATATACAGATAAATAAATAAAACAAAAACAAAAAAACTTTTTCACATGTTGGAATATTTTGAGTGGTGAATAAGCTATCTAATCCCCATGAGTACTCCCTTGCTTCATGTTGTTACATAATTAGGGTCATTTTTATTCATAATGTACTTTATATGAACTATAATCTTTATATACACATAATATTTTGGGGGGCTCCAAAATCACTGCAGATGGTGACTGCAGCCTTGAAATTAAAAGATGCTTATTCCTTGGAAGAAAAGTTATGACCAACCTAGATAGCATATTGAAAAGCAGAGACATTACTTTGCCAACAAAGGTCCGTCTAGTTAAGGCCATGGTTTTTCAGTGGTCATGTATGGATGTGAGAGTTGGACTGTGAAGAAAGCTGAGTGCCGAAGAACTGATGCTTTTGAACTCTGGTGTTGGAGAAGACTCTTGAGAGTCCCTTGGACTGCAAGGAGATCCAGCCAGTCTATTCTGAAGGAGATCAGCCCTGGGATTTCTTTGGAGGGAATGATGCTGAGGCTGAAACTCCAGTACTTTGGCCACCTCATGCGAAGAATTGACTCATTGGAAAAGACTCTGATGCTGGGAGGGATTGGGGGCAGGAGGAGAAGGGGACGACCGAGGATGAGATGGCTGGATGGCATCACTGACTCGATGGACACGAGTCTGAGTGAACTCCAGGAGTTGGTGATGGACAGGGAGGCCTGACGTGCTGCGATTCATGGGGTTACAAAGAGTTGGATACGACCGAGCGACTGAACTGAACTGAACAATAGAATAACAGCTATTCCTCAAAATAAAAAATGCAAATAAGCGAAGACAGTCTGCTTCCATATAGTTACAAAAAAAGAGAAACGGAGGGCGGGGACAAAGACAGAGACATGGGGAGAGACTATTGTGAATTTTATAGGATTATTCACAGTTCCAAAAATGTTCCATGCATATCTTATGAGTCCTTTATACGTAGATTCCATTGCTACTTGTACGTGTTTGAATAAATGGTTAACAATGCAGTTTTCCTATTTGATCTATCATAAATGCTTGAAAGTTAATTTCTCTTTGTATATTTCCTCACTCTTCATCCTCAGTTAACACCTGAACTTCAGAGACTTTATCAATTAATCTTGGTTCCCTACTAGCTAGTGCCATGCTTGGAAACTACTAGATTGAAAAAATACATTCTAACTGAAAAGTACTTTATATAAGTTGAGCTATATATTGTCAATGAAATAATTTAGTTTTAGCATGAAATTAAGTATGTCAGTGTTTGTTTCATTGATAGTCAATTTTATTATTATGAGTAAATTGATTCAAATGTTCTTGTAACTCTAAAACAGAATTATCATGAGCTATGAACTATTACTGAAGAATTAGGTTCAAACATGTGATTAGATTCAAAATAGCAGTACCAAAAGAAACAGATGAATTAATTTAAGTGTGCAATTCACTACAAACTCATTGATATAGATGCACACACACACACACATAATATTTATAATTATATGTATATATATGTGTATATAATTACATAAATGACAAAATTATCTAAAAATGCACATATATCTTTAATTTACTTTGCCTCCCTTATCTAGAAAACATTCGTACCTACATAGATTACCTGAAACATGTCAAATCCAGAAGGAAAAAAAAAATGTCTTCTGAAGTGTTATGAGGGCTGTACACTAAAATCCATGCCCTTTACTTACAGAAGAATATTAAGACGCTTCAGGTAAAACCTTTTTAGCCTTTTTGTAGAAATAAGTCTAAAATATAGGGCCAATTGTTTTCTCAGTCCAGGAAAATTAAAGTGCAGGCAGTTATACTGTTGATGGCAAGAAGTGAAAATTGACTGTGGCAGACAAACAGAACCTTGGGAGTTCCCTGGTGGTCTCGTGGTTAGAATTTGGTCCTTCATTGTTATCCATGGCTGGGGTTCAATTCTTGGTCTGGGAACTAAGATCTTACAAATAACAACAACAACAACAAAAAACCCCAAACAACTGAACAAACCTAATGTGGGAGAAATATAAAGAGACATAGATAGGGCAGTGACAGTGACAAAGAGCTGAGAAATAGGAAAAAGGAAGGAAGAAAGGAAAGGACGGAGGGAGAAAGTGAAGGAAGGAAGGAGGAAAGGAAGAGAAACGAAATATTTAAGGAATCAGCAGAATAAGGTCTTAAAAGTCAAGCAGTTTGGGCCATGTGGAGAATGGCCAATAGTACTGGTGTGGGGGAGGAAAAACTTTTCCTTGATCCTCCTAGGTTTAGTTTCTGGGGGCATGTGAATTAAACTGATAACAGATAACTGGAGGAGAGACATGCATATCTATTAATTTTTAATTTTAAATATCCAGGAGCATCACAGAAAGAACCCAAATATCAGATACCCAAATATCAGTGAGATATGAGAGCAAATATAACATCTTAATAGAAAGAAAGGGGGAAGAAAGGCTACTTAAAGGAGAGTAAGTGACATTTAGGAAAGATAAATGAGTCCTCAGGAAAATAAATGAGAGCTATGATATATTTATGTCCATATCTGTCTGGGCATGATGCCTTCTTCTTTCCTGTGGTAAGAGGCAGTCTTCCCTGGGGAATAAAACTCTAGGGGAGGGAATTTAGGACAATTGAGTTCTTTTTTGGAGAGGATCTGTTTTTAGGTAATAAGGGAACTTTAGAGAAAGCTTCTTCCTGCATTTGTTGATAATCAGATGTCTTCAGCTCAAAGTATTTTTTATGCCATTGTGGCAAATTCTGGACTCATTCATTTGGCAGCCCAGTGATTCCTATAAATGTTATCATTTGTTGTAGAATATATTGAAGTTCATGAGGGCCCATGTCAAGTAATAAAAAAAAAAAATAGTACTTATCAATGTATTTTGCTTAGAAAGATGAAGTATTGGTTATAATCAAAAAGGAATTTTCAAAACCAATGTTATAAAATGTTTTGGTGATTTAACATTTAAGATGACATTACCATCTAATAATATTTGGATATTGATGTAGTGATTAGCAGATGCAAATATGTGTTTTCACCTAATATGTTACTTACTGCTTATTTGTGTCTGGAGGTATTTAGCATAAGTGCAATCCTATTATAATATTTTCTATAACACATTAAAGCTTTCAAATATTATATATTTAATGATATATGCACTTACCTACAAGAAAAGGAAAAAGGTTATGAGTAATTAGTATGAGTTGTTGATGTTGTTTAGTCACTAAGTCGTGTCCTTTGTGACCCTGTGGATGGTAGCCTGAAAGGCTCCTCTCTCTATGGTATGTCCCAGGCAAGAATACTGGAGTGGGTTGCCATTTCCTTCTCCAGGTATCTTCCCAATCCAGGGATTCAACCTATGTTTCCTGCATTGACAGGCAGGTTCTTTACCATTGAGTTACTAGGGAAGCCCTTAATTAATATGAGTATATCAATTTATAAAACCAAAAGTTTTCTGGATGACTTAAGCAAACTCAACAGGGTAATCAACCTATCGAAATCTTTCCATAAATGACATAAGTCACAGGTCAAACTCAAAATCCATCAATCTTCCCAGGCAGTGAAATGGATGTTAAATCCAATTGAAATAGCTCCTTTGTCTTGTTTACACATGTTTATGCCATACCTCGGGCTTCCCTCATAGCTCATTCTGAAAAGAATCTGCCTGCAGTGTAGGAGACCCAGGTTTGATTCCTGGGTTGGGAAGATCCCTTGGAGAAGGAAATGGCAACCCACTCCAATGTTCTTGCCTGGAGAATTCCATGGACAGAGAAGCCCTGTGGGCTACAGTCCATGGAGTCGCAAAAGTCGGACACAACTTAGCTACTAAATCATCATCATCATCATCATGCCATACCTTGAAGTTTGTTAAAATCCAGGAGCATCTTTGAGAATAAGCAGACTTTTTTTCTTCTGCTAAAAACTGATTGCATTCATATAGTCATTTTCTTCAGATACCTTCCTTTTATCTTTGAATAAATAATGGCCTGAAATATTAGCATCAACCTACAGATTCAAAGAGGGATTCTCAGGTGGCACAGTGGTAAATAATCCTGTTGCCAATACAGGAGATTCAAGAGATGCGGTTTAGATCCCTAGGTTTGAAAGATGCCCTGGAGTAGGAAATGGCAACCCACTCCAGTATTCTTTCCTGGAAAATTCCATAGACAGAGAGGCCTGGAGGGCTACACTCCATGGGGTTGCAAAGTATTAGACATAACTGAGCACACGTGCACAGATTCAAAAACTGTGCAGAGTAGGAAGTAAGAATTTTAAAATGCAATTCTGAATTGAAGATCAATGGACTCTAGTCAAAATATTATTTAGAATATAGTTGATTTACACGACAAGGTCACCCTTAGCAACTTGTGAAATTATGGTATAGGACACCCTACATCCATCTGCAACTTTGTATTTCTTGTTTAACTCCTAAGAGGGTCATGATCTCTCAGGGTTTCATATTTATTTCTCAGGAAAAGGAAAATACTTTATAGTTTTCATGCTCAACAAATTCCTTTACTAAACATCCAGAGGACTTGCCTCTTTATTTGAGCCTTGACATTCACCTTGTAAGAACACTTCATTCATTAATTCATCACGAAAATAGAATTGTACTGTAGCACTTTAAAAATCAAAACTGCAATCTACAAGAAAAGAACAGGGGATAATAATATCTTTAATATCTAGAAAGATACAGTAGCTATTGTTCTTTCATCACCTGGAATTGAGCTGTTATATTCTTCAGTGAACCTTTCTGAGCCTGTCCCTTTGTTAATTTCTGTGTTGAGCCCTTGTGTTATAACAATGAACAGAAGAATACTATTCTTACCCTCTCAGAGCTTGCAGTACAAAAGAAAGTGAGAAGAAAATTAGATGTTGCACAAGTCACCATCCAGTTACTTGTAGCTTTCCGTCAAATCTCTAATGAGGGAAAGAAAGTCGTAAGATTATGCAACAGAGTTTCTAGTTCAGAAGAATCTTACAGGAGAAAGCCAAATTTAAAGAGACAGAAGATATTTTTGTCAGGAAAAATGTTCCGGACAGAGGAAAAAGCCCATGTTCAAGTCTTGGGATGAGAACATCTTGAGAAGATTGAGGAGCAATATTGAAATTGGGGAAACTGGATCACAGAGAATGAAGTTAGGGAGGGCTGTAGCAGAAATGATAAAGCTGTTGGTCTTTGGAAGGAAAGCAGTTGGAAACAGGATTTGAGCAGAGTGGTGAAACTGGATAGAAGGAGAAGGCACCAGGGGTAGTGAAACAAATGAACATTGCTCAGTAGTGTCGGACTCTTTGTGACCCCCATGGACTACATAGTCCATGGAATTCTCCAGGTCAGACATTCCCTTCTCCAGGAGATCTTCCATACCTAGGGATCGAACCCAGGTCTCTTACATTGCAGGCAGATTCTTCACCAGCTGAGCTACCAGGGAAGCCCAAGAAGACTGGAGTGAGTAGCCTATTCCTTCTGCAGCAGATCTTCCTGATCTAGGAATCGAACCAAGGTCTCCTGAACTGCAGGTGGATTCTTTACCAACTGAACTACCATCTTGCAGCTATCCCTTCACCTATAAATGAGATGAGGATATCTTAACCTTTGGGCAATAGCAGAGATGTAAAATTTCGTTTAAGATAGAATTAAAATTGCTAGGACATGATTATTGACTAGACAGTGTGGTGAAAATATAGAAAAAAATAATATCGGTAATATTGAGGACAATTCCCAGGTTTCTAGCTTGAGCAAATGAGTGGATAATGATCACGTCAAAACAAATTTTTAAACCTGTGAGAGATAGACAAATAATTAAATTGTTAATGCAGACTTACAAGATTTAAAGATCTTAGAGCAATGTTTACTCTAATTTCATAGATACCACTAATAGAGAGGCACAGGTGAAGCAGAGAAGAATGGGATATCAACACTGTTTATGCTTTATTTCTTGACAAATTAAGTTCTCTTATGCTTCTTTAACAAAAGAAGACGCCATGTATGTGTGTGTGTGTGTATGCCACTCAAAACGGTTAAAACCTTGGAGTTATGAAAGAATGAAATATGCCACCTTACTCTGATATTTAAATAGCATGCATTTCCTAGATTTCAGTATGTCTTTTTTCATTTTTTAAAAATTTTTTGTCTATAAGCAGTCCAAGATGAACCAGATATAGCTCACTAAAAATATTCTGTAGATATGGACCCTTCTGGTACTACACAGTATTTGTGTCTTTACCAAGATATCTACCATTTGCGTATTTAAGAGCTATTGACCAGGTTATGTTTTCTTTTTTGATATTCCCCCAGACGACTGAGCGGCTTCACTTTCACTTTTCACTTTCACGCATTGGAGAAGGAAATGGCAACCCACTCCGTGTTCTTGCCTGGAGAATCCCAGGGACGGGGGAGCCTGGTGGGCTGCCCGTCTATGGGGTCACACAGCATCGGACACGACTGAAGCGACTTAGCAGCAGCAGCAGCATAAAGATAAGAAAAAATGAGGCATTCAGTGGCAGGCCTGCTAATTCTTTCTCATCCACCAAGCATACTTTCTAAGATCCTTAGAAAGTATCTCTGTTATTGCTTTCGTAAAGAGCATATACTGGAAAAAATGAAGACCTATTTAAACTGTGCCACAGCATTAAATTTTTTTATAACATGCTTTCAGGTGCGCTGTCATTAGTTGCTGCAATAACCCGTTGCACATGTCGTATTGTCATTTTATGAAAGAAGACTCTTAACACCCAAGGAGGTTAAGTAACTTATCCAAAGGAATTAAGGGTCAGAGATAGTGCCTAAATCCATTTCTGACTCCAAATTCAGCATTCTTTTCTCTGTATTATACTGCCTCCATGCTAGTCATAGATTGTACATTTAAACTCTAAGGAAATATAAATGCAGTGTTATATTAATTGGGGGATTGAATTAGATACATTTGAAAGAAAATACCATTAAGTGCCTAGTCTTGTCTCATTTCAGTTGTCATTTCAAGAATCAAGAACCTGTGACTGATTTGAACACTGGAGGGCTTATTCATAATTATTTTCCACTTGCATGGAAATGGTGATGAATTTAGAACACATTATAGGAGTTAGCAAAAAAGATAAGAAAATATATAAATGGAATCTCATATGCTAAGGACTATCTTATAATGCTTTCTGATAATTGTGCAATTGCAAATTCACTTGTGAAACATCTCTAAGATTTCCATATATCATCTTTGTTACTACAAAGAGATTTTTGTTTGTTTGTATGTTGTTTTTAAGAACAGATCATTTCTGTGTACCAATCTGGAAAATCCAAATACAGAGAATTCTACAGTAAAGGTTCTGGTCACTCAGTTTCCAACTTGTGTTCACCAGTCTACAAGCAATTTTCTGACTTAAGTGGAGTGTCCTATAATTCAGTTCAATTCTGACATTATCTACTTGGTGATAGAATCAGGTCCTTCAGGTTAAGGGCTCAGTCTTACAAAACTGCCTGCTTTCCTCAGAATCCAGTTACAAGTTCAAGCTGTCACCTGGGCTTCTGACTGACCAACTACAGACAGGATAATCAGTAGTCACCTCCTTGGTTTTGATTAGTTTGCTCGAGCAGCTCATAGAACTCAGAGGACGTTTTGCCTTTTGCCTTACTAGATTTATCCATTTATTATGAAAGGATACAACTTAGGGAAAACTAGATGGAAGAGATGCATAGTGCAAGGCATGGCGTGTTGGGGAGGAAATCTTATATCTCTAGTTTCTTTAACTGACCTAATAACCAAATCAACATAAGATGGATTAACAAGAGAAAAAGGAATTTAATTATGCACACAAGGGAGTGCTGTGAAGACAATGAGATTCAAGGACAAGTCAAACAATTGAGCCTTATCTGCCATCCTGAGCATGAATGAGATAGGGGCCTGGGGCTTCACAGGGGAAGAGGGTAATTCATGGGATAATAGGAAGAACAGATGGTTGGTAATTAGATGTCTGCTCTGACATACAAATAAGTCATTCAAAAAAAAAAAAAAAAAAAAAAAAAAAAAACACCTCTGGTAATTGCTCTCTTCTGGGGCCAAGACACCTACCTAAATTATTTTAGGCAATTAAGAGAGAGTAGCACAGTTGGTAAAGAAGTTATCTGCCAATGCAGAAGATGCAAGAGAGGCAGGGTGATTTGTGGGTTGGGAAGATCCCCTGGAGTAGGAAATGGCAACCCACTCCAATATTCTTGCCAGGAAAATCCCATAGACAGAGGAGCCTGGTGGGCCTCTGGGGTCGCAGAGTCAGACATGACTGACTATATCACACATACAAGAAACAGGTAAAATTTTTCTTGAGTTTGCAGGGTTTTCTTGCTTTTACCTCAAAATAATTCTCACGCTAAAGGGAAATATTTGGGGGATGGCAAATTTGACTTTCCTTCACAGGGAAAGGGCTCAGAGCTTCCACACCCTCTCTGTGCATGTCACTTTCCCCAAATATCCAGGGATCTGGGTAGCTGTTTCCTTCTCCAGGGGATCTTCCCAACCCAGGGATTGAACCCAGGTCTCCCACTTTATAGGTGGATTCTTTACTGTCTGGGCCACCAGCCACAATTGTGATACCACAATAAAAGATACCTTTAATGCTGTCACTACCTAGGAAATACATGGGTTTGATACTTGGGTTGGGAAGATCCCCTGGAGGAGGGCATGGCAACCCACTCTAGTATTCTTGCCTGGAGACTCCCCATGGACAGAGGAGCCTGGTGGGCTACAGTCTGTGGGGTTGCAAAGAGTCAGACACAACTGAGTGACTAAGAATGGCACCCGGGAAATTCCAAGAGCTTTAGGAGCTCTGTGACAGAAGCAAAAATGATGACTATATATATATATATATACACACACACACACACACTATATATATATATATAATTCATATATATGTCACGCAAGTGTATGTTTCTCGATTCTTTGTCTCGTCACAACAAAGATTTGGAGTGACGGACATTAAAGCCTCACGGCATGTCACAGCTCTCCGGTCTTGGAAGACTGTGTTATAGCTCTCAGGTCTCGAATGGACCATGTTATAGCTCTTAGACAAGTCCGTGTTACAGCTCAGTGTTACAGCTCTATTTTATTTAGAAGATAGCAGGAAAATCCATCTTCAAGGCATGAGGGCACATCGATCTAAAGACATGAGAAGAGCGCCCCAGCGCGCGGGAGAGAGAGAGAGAGAGCTAGCTTTGGCTCCTCTATTTATATGTTTGTCTCTCCTTGGGCCTGTCCTATGTAAATTGGGCCAGCCAGGAGTGTTATTTGTTTTACCTGAGGTCCTCACTCCGGTCCTGGGACCTTCTTTTGTTTCATTTTCGCGGGCTTTTCCCTTCCTTGTCTTGTAGCCACCGCCATTTTGGACTCCTTTTCCCTGTTCTACCTACCTAACATATATATCTTGTAAATTGCAATATTACATACAAGGGTTTTTTTTTTTTTTTTAATATAATTCTTTTATCTAAGCAGCTCTTTAGACCAATATAACCATTAGTGACTTTATGGAAGAAAGAGCAATCAATCATTGTTCAATCATTGAACAGTCTACATTTCTGTATTTGAAATGCTGAATTGGAATACAACATTTCTATATTTCTCCAAAAGGCAGATTTTGTGTAATGTTTGACTTGTAACAAGAGTTTGGAGGGTTCAAATTATGCTTAAACTAGTTGTCCCAGGTTCTCACAGGAGCAGTTCATAGCTCCATTATTCTTATTCAGTGTGTCCCCAACAGAGTTCAAACTAATGAAGTCTTTTCAGTATAGATACAGTTTTTCTTTATAGAAGAAAGCAGACTTCCTTCTACGCACCTTCTACCCCATATATGCACACACATATATGCACAGACAATCTTCCCAAGAAAACACACACACACTCTCTCTCTCTCTCTCTCTCCCCCCCTTTTCAATAGTGTTTGTGGAGTGAGTATGTTTACCTTCACTCCAATACAAATGGATCACTCAGTTAATCCTATAAAAGGATCCATTTGTAGGGTTAATTCTCAGCGACGCGTCTTTGTTTTGTCTTCTTTGGCTTATACTCAGTTCAGGCAACAGTTTGACATTTATTTCAGCTTTGGCATTGACTGTGGGAAGACATTAGCACTTTGTTAGTTAATTATATTTTACCCTTCAAAAGTATAATTAAGATAGCAAACTAAAATTGGTGCTAGTGACTATTGGAGAAGGGAAACGCTACCCACTCCAGTATTCTTGCCTGGAAAATTCCATGGGCGGAGGAGCCCAGTGGGCTGCAGTCTACGGGGCCACAAAAAGTCGGACATGACTGAGTGACTGCACACACACAACTGCTTTATTTAAGTTAGAAACCAACAAAGCATTGAATGAAAAGCAAGAACAAGCTAACTGAACATCACTCTAACCAAAAACTGCCAGTGAATCTTTTGCGTACGGATTATTGTTGTATTTCCTGTTGAGGGGTATTGATTATGATGTGGTTTAGGACACACCACGTTATAATGTGACTCTTTGGCATATTGAAACTTGAAGCTAAAGGGATTTAGGAAATGGTATGTGAAAGGAGGACTTTCCAATTTTCCCAAGAGACAGTCATAAAAACTAGGAAGAACTTCTCCTGATGCAGTCATAAAAGATTCACAGGAAAGGTGACCTTCTTGTACCTGAAGGAAAGGAGCATTCTTATCGCTGAAGATGAAGGGATAGAGAGAGGAGTCTGATGACCAAGCCTCAAGAACGAAGTTGGCCCCAGATGACTATGCTTAGCACATAATCTTTGTTCTATCACATCTTTCCAGGATATTCCATTCCTCATCAAAACTCTTACAAAAGCATTCAGGCCTAACTGTGTCTTTGGATCTTCATTTGCTCATGGAGGCTTTGGTGTTACATAAAAATTACATCAAATTGATTTATATGCTTTTCTCTTGTTAATTGTTCTTTTGTTCTAGGGGTCTCAGTATTTAAGAGTAAAGGGTAAAGATATTTTTTCCTCCCTTACAGTATCTGGTGACCACGAAAGAATGGCCGAGACAGCCCACTTGCTCTGGAGCCTGCAGTTGGGATCCTGGGAAAACTAGCAGACACTGCGAAAGGTAAGATCAACTCGCTTGGGTCTCTGCCTGTCGAGCCCAAGGAGAGTCAAAGGTAACAATTTTATATTGTCATTTCCTTTCAAATTTAGACTAGGAGGAAGAGAATTGTAAAAAAATAGTTCTTTGGATTGTGGCTTTGGGATACCCACTGATTATGTTTTCCCTTCCAGGGACAACTTCTGCTTTCTTGTCTGTGTGTACCCACGCATGCCTCTGTGTGTGTGTGTGTGTGTGTGTATGCGCATGCCTGAAAGTTTGGCATGTCTTTCTGTCTCTCAGGGCAGGCAGTTTGTCAGTTCTTAGGTTTATGAGGTCAACCATCAGGTTGGGAACCCCAATAATACGGTCAAACAGAGATTTGGGGTGCATCCCAATAACAGTCTAATATACTACACATCACTGCCAGCTCTCAAGGGAGATTTTCTAGGTCTTTCTTTATGCTACCTTTGGATGTGATTGTGAATCTTAGGAGGATTGCTTCTTTTGTACCCTCTTTGGAGAAATCTCTTGCATCAATTGTCAAATAAATAAATAAAATGGTTATTAGCTTTGGTTTTGAGTCACTCAATAAATATACCTTAGAAAAAGAATTCAGTACTGCCAGGAATGTTTACTGCTTGTCCTAAATAATGATTACAAGATTTTTGATAGGATGTGTATGTGTGTATGGGTGTATGTATGTGTATAAATGTGTATGTGTGTGTGTGTGTATATATATATATATATATATATATATATATGAGTTCTATGGTCAGAAGTGGACTAATTGGAAGCTGATATCCAGAAACTAATAGGAGCTATTTTTTAAAAGAATCTCTGTTCTCTTTATTTGATTCTGTTCTTCCCATGGGAAATTTTGAGTTGACTAAAATTTCTTCTCAAACCCTTGCTCAGTGTATGTTCTGGCAATTCTATCCACCTCTTTTTTGTTGGCATGATTTTACTCAGGGTAATTTTGACCTTCATCACCTTCTTTGGGAAACTGAAGATCTCTCCAATCTGAGTACCCTGAGATCTCTTCCTTCTTACTGCTGCTTCTCCTCTTTCTCTCCATTGCCACCTCAAATCTTCCATTCAGTTCCTTTGAACCCCTTGATATGCCCCCCTTCAAATTCCTACCTCCTTCATCGCTGGGTCTATCCCTTCCACATCATCTCTTTTCTGCTTCATTCCCTTAGCTTCCAATAGTCCTTTTAACTGTAGGTCCCATACCCTTCATTGGGGATTTTTAAGAAACCTCTGAACACAACTACCTGAAAATGAAAAAGAAAAAGGCTAATTGGAAATAGATTGGGTATTTTATCTTCTTAGATAGCTTTAGAGACGTTCAGACAACTGCTTGGTGTCACCTTGGTCACTTGGCTGGAAGGTTGCCCACAGCCTCTATAGATTCCATCTCATGTTTGTGCTCGGTCATGTCTGACTCTTTGCAACCTCATGGACTGTAGCCCGCCAGGATCCTCCGTCCGTAGGATTCTCCAGGCAAGAATTCTGGAATGAGTAGTCATTTCCTCCTCCAGGGAATCTTCCCGACCCGAAGATTGAAACTGCGTCTCCTGCAAGTCTCATGCATTACAGGCTGATCCTTTACCACTGAGCCACGAGGCAAAGAGTCTTAAAAAGCCTTCTCTACAAATGTCAATAAAAAAGCATTAGCCCTGATATTAAGCAGTTAATTTTAACTTGTCCCATTAACCAGGAAAAGAATTCAGGTAACAATGAAAAGTGTTTTTAAATCAGTGAGTTTGTATTACTATGTTGTTTTAAACAATGATCCTATTTATTTATTATTTGGCTGTGCTGGGTCTTTGCTGCTCTGCAGGCTTTCCTCTAGTTCGGGAGAGCAGGTGCTGCTCTCTAGGTATGGTGTACAGGCTTCTCATGGAGGAGCCTTCTCTTGTTGCGGAGCACAGGCTCTTGAGCTTTCAGGCTTCAGCAGTTGCTGCACGTGGGCTCAGTAGTCGTGGCTCCCAGGCTCCTGAGCACAGGCTCAGCGATTGTGGCACATGGGCTTTGGTTCAGACATGTGAGATCTTCCTGGACAAGTGATTGAACCAGTGTCTCTGGTGCTGACAGGCAGACTTTTTATCACGGAGTCCTGTGTTTTATTGACTCATAGTTGCATTTTAAAAATGAAAACCTTAGAATGTCTGTATCTGTCTGTATGTTTCGTATCTCTTTATGTGTATGTTGTAGATGTGTAGTGTTATGCTATCTGCAGATGGTATCACCAAATTAATCATAAAACCCATTAGAGGAGTTTCATTTAATTGACTAAAAAATAAATGAGCACTTACATAAATTAAGTACTTCTAGGACAGTTGGAAATATAGAAACAACCTCCATTTTTTTTAAGTTCACATTTTCTGAGATAATCTGATAAATAAAGCTAGTTTTAAAATCGTCAGTATAATAAGAAAACAGGTATGTCTCCAAACTTGTTAGCATTAAGTGTAATGAAGACATATATATTTTTTCTACCCAGGTAAGCTAAGCTTATGATGCCTCTGTGAGACGTGGGAAATTGTAAAACTATAAATCCAACCTAAAAGCAAAGTGCATTTTGCTAAAATTGCTCAATTTTGCCTAAATTGCTCAATGCATGCCAAAAGCAGCAGTTAAAAGAAAAAAAAAGGAGGAACTATATGTTTAACTTTTAGGTTCCTTGCTTCTATGATATTTTTGATAACTTGCCTTATTTGTTAACAGGAAAGTAACTGAAGATGATAACTTGCTTTGTTTAATGTCTCATGAAATTTTCATGGGTTATTCAAGCATAATTTAAGAACAAGTTAATTAAATAGATATAAGTGGGATAACAGTTTATAAATGAGCTTTTCAACCATAATTATGTTTTATGTCTATTAAAATTCATCTGAAAAATCTTTTTGATGACTTGAAACCTTAAAGCTCTACCAAATTAAGTTAAATAATGAATATTCATTGGATATCTAGATCATTTCTAAATAACATGAAATACTGCAACATTAATTTCTGAATATAAATGTAAGTTTTTCTACTTTTCACATTTTAGTACAGAGAAACTGAAGATATTTTGGCCTATTAAAAATACCTTCTGTAGTTCACAATCGCATGCTTCCTAGTTTTCGCTGAAATTTAAGATTACTAAGAATGAAAAATGTTAATCGACAAATGTAAATGAAACCAGTAGAAACCACAGGATGAAGGACAAGAAACTACCTTTTCATTAAAGCTAATGAAAGTAATTTTGTCTTCATTTAATGGTTACTTACAGGTTGTTTCAGAAAAAAAAGGGAGAAGTAAAAAGCAAAATGTAAATGGATATAAAAAGTTGAAAAGAGAGAATCTTATTTTACATGATCAAGCTGCTAAGATTGGATAGGTTTGTTTATCAAGATTTGATTTTTAAAAATTAACTTTACTGTTAATCATATACTGATGCAACATTACAATTTCCTTTTATTTCTCTGTTAAAATTACAGGGATTTATTGACTTATTGGTATATTCTGAATAAGAGATAGTAAAATATTTTTCTTTATCTTTTGATTTTATTTGACTGGAAAACAAATACTCTGCATTTTATCAAAATAATCTGTTTCTGATTACTTAGGACAAGTGGGCATTCTCAACATTAAGAGACCTAACATTTGTTCACAACTGTTTAACCTTCAGTATTTACCTTTAAAATTTTTTCTTATCACTTTGGTTAAATAGCTAAATATTGTTTTATAATGGTCAGTGATCCTATTTAATCAAATGTTTAAACATTTTTGACATTTTTGATGACTCTCCAAATCAAAATCTAAATGGAACCTTTTTGTTCTTGAACAAACTGAAATTTCCCAGAGCGCCCCTGGGATGTCTCAAAGGATTTGTCTCTCATCTTATAAAGGAGAGATCTTAGACTGATTGGGTTTATTTGGTTTAGTAAATTATGTGGAAAGCATTATCAAATAAACAAGATGACAATCCTTTTTAGAGTATATGTGTGTGTATAAATGTTACTAATATAGGTATCCCAGAACCTGTGCAAAGTTTATAAGAATTTGTTGATATCCTCATTGTCCCATTATTATGTCAAAGTGCTATATGTAACAGAAATAACTAAAGAAATAATAAGACAGTACTTTAAAAAAATGTCATAGTCATGATGGACAGTGAAGATGGAAAAACTCCTTGATAAGAAGAAACTAAATAGGCAGAAAACTGTACTCAACACATGGGACACGGGATTGGACCCTGGACCAGGAAAAAAAATGGCAGGAGTCCAAAAATGGGTCAAATTTGATTAAATCTATAGATGAATTAGGATTCTATTAATGTCAATTTTCTGGTTTTGCTACTTTTTCAGTGGCTACATAAGATGCAACATTTGGGAAGTTAAGTGAATGGCAGAGAAGTGCTTTGTACTGTTTTTTGCAACTTGGTATGTTTGAATTACTTTTAAAAGAAAAGCCATTTGCCATTTAAGAGTCTAGTTTTTAGAGATGGGATGAATAATATACGAGCAGATTTATAGTATATACTATTAATTTAAGCGATGAATTCAAACATTAAGAAAGATGCACATATGCATATATTTGTAGAAAGACAGACAAAACCAAGATACCACAATGCCTAATTTTTAACAAAATTTTTAAAATTAGCAAATTTATATTTAAAAAGTGTTAGAATTTGTCATATAATGCAGTATTTTGATATTAAGTTATTTTCCTGTGTGTTTCTAAAAGAATCATTAGCACACATTTTGCTAGAGTGGAATCATCTATTTTGTCTTCTCCATTTCTTTCTGGCCAAAGCAGTCTCAAAAATCTTATCTCAAGTAATTCATCTAACCTACACTGATTACTTCTTTCTGATTTCAAGAGAGTTTTCAGGTTTAATGTTATTTACTCTCAGGAAAGAATTAGAAGAAAGCTACTGAAAACCAAGAAGGACTAATAAACCATCAAAATATTGTTTATTGCAATGTATTGTTGTTGTTCAGTACCTCAGCTGAGTCCAACTCTTTGCAACCCCAGTGAACTGCAGCACACCAGGCTTCCCTGTCCTTAACTGTCTCCTGGAGTTGGCTCAAACTCATATCCATTGAGTCATTATTGCAATGACCCCACCACTAACATGTTCATCAGATATGCACAAGTTATTTCAGAGGAGTCATTTCCATAAATATTTGATAAGGAAAATATATTTTCTTAGCAATACTTGTTAAGCGTTACATTTGCTAAATGCACATATTTTGTTGATGATATCTAATTATTAATGGTCTGATGTAGATGATAGCGTCACTGGAGAAACAGAGTTTTTACAAGATCTTCATATTCTTTCAGAAAAATTGACACAATGAAATTTTTATTTAAGATGAATTAGTTGGTTTCCTAAGGAGTAATACAACTAATATAAAAAATACTAGGAAAAACATTGAAGTAGAAAATGCTTTGTGCTCTAAAGGGAGGCTAAGCTTTATAAGGAAAAAGTGTTAGAGCCAAATGCAAGAAATGGAGTCTTAAACTCTTTGCTAATAAGCAAGAAGGATTTTTGCCAGAGGGCAAACTACTTCTCTCCAGTAATAAATTAGGTTGTCTTAACTGTGACAGCATTATGGAACTGAAAGCAAACAAGCAAATGTGTATGTCAACTTATCTAATTGCTTGGTTTTGTAGATAAGATATAGCCATAGAGAGGTTAACTAATTTGCTCAGTTAGGCATCAGAAACTTTGCACTGCCAGATCACACAAAATAATAACACTTCTAGTTATAGCGATGGCTTATAATCATCTTTTTCAAACATTTTCAGCGTGCCCTCATCCACACTTCCTCAGTGGGTTATTTAGTCTGTATGGCTTTGGTCAGATCTCATTTTATATATTTTAAATAACTGGCATAAAAGTGAAGTTTAAAGCTAAAGGTAGCAAATGTTAACTATGCTACTTTTGATATATGAAAATGAAAAAAGCCCTAAGGCTGAGAGAAGTAAAATCTTTTTATTTATAAAGAACAGTGAGGTTAACGCTCAGCTTTGACCTTCTTATTGCTCTTGTATTTAAAGCATTCTGTGCTATTACAGGAGATGCATTTGTAAAATTCCAAGTGTTGGGGTCTGCCTAAACTGCTTGAAACCTTCTATTCTGTCAATGGATGTCAAGACAAACTTTGAAGCATCTCTTGTGCCCAGAATTGTGCTAATTGCCCAAGTTATAAAAGGAAGAAAATTAGACATATCTCTGCTCTCCTTAAGTGTACAATGTAATAGGTGATTGTAAGATAACAAAAAGTCATTGCCACAGAAGCTTTATTTGTGATCTGCTATGTAAAGGACATTGTATCATTGTGTATAGGAAGGGAGCTGGATTTAGTTGACTCTTGCTAAAATAATGATGTATAACAAGCCACTATAAAATTCTATACCTCTATTTATGATGGAACAATTGATTTTGGAGTAGTCCTCTCATCATAGGTACCCACAAATCTGTACATAAAAGATAAAGCAGTGTATTTTAAGGAATTGGACAATAAAATAAAACCCTAATAAGATCGAAGGGGAAGCATAATTTGAAAATTGAATCCTTTGAACACAGAGGGACTTGTGTAACATTCTAGGCTTTCAGAAATGTTTCCTAACATGATAAAACCAAGAATACACTGTTAGAAGTGATCACCCAGTAAAGAAACTGTACATTATGACAAAAACCAACCCTTTTCTGAGGAAAGACACAGATTTCAAAGTAATTTACAATATAAATTAATAATGCCCAATGTACAACACTTAAAAAACCAATTATAAAAAATAACAAATACAGGGCATTTACTCCCACCATAAGCAGTTAAAATAATTAGACAAAATATATGAAATGTCCATTTTTATATTGGCCAACAGGCAGTTGATGAAATCTCCGAACTGAGCAAATATTACCTCTTTGATAGCTCTTTCTGTATGGAGGCACTTTATGGTTCAAGGGGAGTTTGTTGAAAACTAAGTTAAACATGGCAATCTTAATGAAATAAGGAAAGAATATATCAGAGTTCAAGGGAGCCAGGAATTATTCAGGAAAAAATATCTGTGAGGAGAAAGCTACAGGGAAAAGCAGTTCCAGAATTCTTCTTCGATATCTCCTTAAGTTTAGTCTGTAAAAAGTGATGATGGTTCAGAAGACTAAATGACTAACACTTTGCCTTTTGACTTGAGGATTGTTTTTTCTGAAGGTCTTTGAAAATAAGAAGATACAAGAAAAGCTCCCTGCCCTCTACTATTTATGTAAAAGCAGAATATAAATTCACGAAAGGAAAGTATCTCTCCTCTATTTTCTACCAAGAATGATAAAGGCTAATCCATGGAGACAAGTGCCTTACCAGTGGAGAAGGTGCCAACTTACTGTCTAGCAAACTTGGCTCTTTTTTACCATGCTTTTCCTGACTACCTTCCTTCCTATAACTGATCTGCCCCAAATCTTTCTTTTTTCTGTCTTTAACTGAGGGATAGTATTTACATCTGAGGTCCAAACCAACTCTGAGAGCCATTCATTGTTTTCCCCAAGGAATCGTTCATGCATACATGAGGTATACTATTAACAAACTTTCATTAGTCTTTCTCCTGCTAATCCATCCATTGTTAAAAGGGCTTCAGTCAAGAATTCATAAGGGTAGAAGGAAAGTATTTTTCCTCCCTTGCAACTAAATAATAAGTTATGCATTTGTAGACAAAGACAAGGCCAGTAAAATAACAACTGTTGGGATGATCAATTCTTTGAATTCATGCCAAGATCGGGAGATGTTAAACTCTCACCGATTGAAGTGGTGATTCAAACTCCAGAATAGTCATGTCTTAATTATAGTGTTCAACTATTCTATCTACTTTAACCCATGTAGTATAAAGATGGTCAAGAACATAAAGAAATTAAGGAACATACAAAGAGGAGAAATAAAAGGTATAAAAAATTAAATAGAAGTGTTGGAAAAAAACCAAAAAACTTTTTTATCATAGTGTCACACGAGTGTATGTTCCTCGATTCTTTGTCTCGTCACAACAAAGATTTGGAGTGATGGACATTAAAGCCCCCTTGGTGTGTCACAGCTCTCGGGTCTTGGATAGACCGTGTTATAGCTCTTAGACAAATCAGTGTTACAGCTCTATTTTATTTAGAAGATAGCAGGAAAATCCATCTTTGAGGCGTGAGGGCACTTCGATCTAAAAACACGAAGAGAAGAGCACCCCAGCCCAGCGTGCGGGGGTGGGGAGGGAGAGAGAGAGAGAGAGCTGGCTCTGGCTCCTCTATTTATATGTTTATCTCTCCCTGGGCCTGTCCTATGTAAATTGGGCCAGCCAGGAGTGTTGTTTATTTTACCTGAGGTCCTCACTCCGGTCCTCAGACCTTCTTTTGTTTGATTTTCGCGGGCTTTTCCCTTCCTTGTCTGTAGCCACCGCCATTTTGGACTCCTTTTCCCTATTCTACCTACCTATCAATAGGATGGGACCAATGGATAGGACCCTGCAGACCAAAAAATAATTTTGAAGTTTGAGAGTTGAAAACAAAAAACCTGTGAGATAATACAGCTAATACATGTGTACAGAGTCACAGTAGAAAAGGAGGGAAGATGCAGCAAATATACTTGAAGAAATACTGTTCTTACAGTTTTCAAACTTTCATGGAAACTGTAAATCCACAAATCCAAAGCTGTTTAATAAAAGTGAATCAGGGTAAGCACAAAGAAAAAATTACCAGGGCAGTTCATGTTCAAAATGAGAAAGCCCAGTCATAAAAGGAAAATCATAAAATCAGCCAGAGAAGAGACAAATCATTTGCAGAGGAGAAAATGTAAGAATTACTACTTAATTTTCAGAAACAATGCAAAGGCAAATAAAATGAAATGCCTTTAACTTGTTAAAAGGAAAACAAAATATGTCAATGTTGAATTTTTTATCCATGAAAATAGCATTCAGAAATTAAGCTGAACGATCTCTTGCAGAGCAGAAACTACCTAGAGAATGTGTTTCCAGAAGACTTGCACTTTGAGACATATTAAAGAAAGTACTTTAGACTGAAGAAAATGATACAGTTGTAAACTTTGTTATATGGAAAGAACTGAAGAGTATTAGGGATGGTAAAATACATTAAAAATATAAATATACAATTTCTTCATCTTTTAAAAAATACCTTGAAATACAGTTCAGCTACAGACAAATTAATATAAATGCATTTTGAGGGTTTATATCATGTAGAATTCAAATGTCTAATAAATACAGCTCAAAGGGTGGAAGGAACAAATGGAATTAATTTCATAACATATGCAAAGTGGTATGATATTACTTGAAAGTAAACTGTGATATCATAAAAAATGTACAACTGCTAAAAATACAGCATAATAAACAAGCTAAGAGTGGAAACAAAATGGAAGCTAAACATATTTATACAGTTAATTCAAAGTAAGGCAAAAATCAGAAAAATAGATGTATTCACTTCTGGAGGAAACAAAATGATGTAGCAACTTTGGAGAACAGTCTGGCAGTTCTTCAAATAAACACTGTCATAAGACACAACAATTCTGGTAGGTAAACATCTGTCCTCTTCTGTCTGACTTTTAACACTTAACATAGTATTTGCAAAGTTCATCCATGTTGGAATACATCAGAATTTCTTCCCTTTTGAGATTGACTATTTCACTCCATGTATATACCACTGTCATTGGAAAAGTCCCCGATGCTGGGAAAGACTGAGGGCAGAAGAAGAGGATGTCAGAGGATGAGATGGCTGGATGGCATCACACATGATTGATGTGCCCCATATCCAATGCAGTGGACATGAACTTGGGCAAACTTCGGGAGATCGTGAGGGTCAGGGAGGCCTGGAGTGGTGCAGTCCATGGCTTCGCAGAGTAGGACACGATTCAACAACTAACAACAACAATATATCACCATTCTTATCCCTGTGGCTAAACACTTGGCTTGCTTCCACTTTATTAACTATTGTGAATATTGTCTCTGCACATATAGGTATACAAATATTCCTTTGAGATTCTACTTTTATATCTCAAGACATAGCCAAAAGTAAAACTACTGAATCATATTAAGTCTATTTTTAACTTTGTGAGGAGCCATCAAACTGTCTCCAGTAGCAGCTTTACCATTTTACACTTCTACCAACATTGAAAAATATTCAAATATTTCCCTCCTTGTCAAAACTTATTAGTCCCAGTTTTTTTTTTTTTTTAAATAATAGCTATCCTAATGGGTGTGAGGTGAAATCTCGTTTTGGTTTTGATTTGATCCGTGATTTTTTTTTTAAACACCCTCTCCCTTCATTTTTCTTTTTTTTTCAGTTTATGTTCCATGTATATTTTCCCATGTAGTTCTGATGTTAGGTGGGTATATGTTTATAATTATTGTATTTTTCCTAAATGACTGATCCTTTTATCCCATTCTAAAATATCCTACTTTATATGTAGTTACTTTTAAATTTTGTTCGTAAACTGATTTTGTCTGATATTAGTATAGTAATTCCAGATCTCTCATGTCTGCCGTCTGCATTTTATAACTTAAAAAATATTTGTTTGCTTTCAACCAATTTTAAAGTGCATCTCTAATACAAACAGCATAGTGTTGAATTATTGTTTATTTTATTCAGTCTTCTAATCTCTGCCTTTGAACTGTTTAATCCATATATGTTTAGGGTAATTAGTTACAAAGTAGGATTTATTTGTAAATTTGCTAATTGTTTTCCATATGTCTCATGTCTTTTGATTTGTTTCTCTACCCTCCATTGGACTTTGCTGGTAGCTCAGATGGTCAAGAATCCACCTGCAATGCAGGAGATCCGGGTTTGATGCCTTGGCCTGGAACATCCCCTGAGGAAAGGAATGGCAACCCACTCCAGTATGCTTGCCTGGATAGAGGAGCCTGGTGTGCTACAATCCAGCAGAGTCGTACATAACTGAGCTACTGACACATATAAACATACATCCCTCCATTAGTACCTTCTTTTATGTTAAATATTTTCTAGTGTACCATTTTTAATCCAGTTGTCTTTCCTTTTACTGTTTTTTTCAGTTCCTTTTCTTAGTGGAGTACCTGGGGATTTGCAGTTGACTATTTTATTATAATCTAGATTAGATCGATACCATTTTAATTTCAGTTGGTATACAAAAAACTGCTTCTGTAATATTTCCTTTGCTTCCTACTTCCTTTGTGCTGTGTTTCTCATAAAAAAATACATCTTCATTCATTACTTGTGCATCAACACAGATTTCTAATTACTTCTCTGTGCACCTGTCTTTTAAATAAGGTAGGATAAAATAGAGTAATAAAAAATATATTTATGTTGACTTTTGTATACTATGTGATTTCTGTTGCTGATGATTTTTATTTCTTCATGTAGTTTTGATTTATTGTCTACTACCCTTTCAATTCTGTCTAAAGATTTCCTGTGGCATTTCTTGTAGGGCAGTTCTGCTAGCAACAAATCTCTTGATTTTACTTACATGTTAATGTTTTGATTTTTCCATTACTATACCCAATTTGTTGCATATAAAATTCTTGGTTAACAGGCTTTTTCTCTAAGTGCATTGAATATTTCATCCATGGCCTTCCAACTTCCATAGTTTTGATGAAAAATAGGTTGTTAATGCTACTGAAATCCCTTGAAAATGTTGAGTTACTTCTCTCTACTTCTTTTCAAGAGTTTCCTTTATCTTTGGCTTTACATAGTTTGGTTATGTAATACTATGTCTGAATTTCTTTGGATTTAAACAAAACAGAGTCCATTGAACTTCTTAGGTGTTTAATATTTTTCATTAAATTTTGTGCCATTGTTTCTTCAAATATTTTTTTCTTCCCCTTTATCACTTTCTTTTCTTCCTGCAAATGTCTATATTGGCACACTTGATGATGGCCCACATGTCTTCAAATGGTAGGTAAGGAGACATTTTAGTAAAGAGATCTGTAAATGTAGAGGCCACAGGCAGAAACAACAGGAGCACAATGAATATAGTAGAAGATGATGGAAGAATAGGGCCAATATCAAAGATGTACCACTTTGCTGTGATTGGTCCATCTCAGAAGGGCCCCTACTTCGTTTGATGCCCTATATCACTGTCATAAAATCATCAGTGATTTTTGAACAATGACTCAGCGTTTTCATTCGGCATCTGGCCCTGCATATTATGTAACTAGTCTTATGGTAAACGACAGGATTAATAGGACAGATAGGAACCAGAACTCAAAGAACCCCAACACTGAATCTTAAAGTGAGATAGCCAGACATTCAAGTGTATAAAGCAAGGGAAAGTTGTGGTCTGTTTGTAGAGTGGCAAAGTGGTTAAGAACATCAACCCTGAAGTCAAACGGCCTGGGTTCAAATCCAGCTCTGCTACTTAGTTCAGTTCAGTTCAGTCGCTCAGTCGTGTCCGACTCTTTGCGACCCCATGAATCGCAGTACGCCAGGCCTCCCTGTCCATCACCATCTCCCGGAGTTCACTCAGACTCACGTCCATCGAGTCAGTGATGCCATCCAGCCATCTCATCCTCGGTCGTCCCCTTCTCCTCCTGCCCCCAATCCCTCCCAGCATCAGAGTCTTTTCCAATGAGTCAACTCTTTCATGAGGTGGCCAAAGTACTGGAGTTTCAGCTTTAGCATCATTCCTTCCAAAGAAAGGGTTGATCTCCTTCAGAATGGACTGGTTGGATCTCCTTGCAGTCCAAGGGACTCTGAAGAGTCTTCTCCAACACCACAGTTCAAAAGCATCAATTCTTCGGCGCTCAGCCTTCTTCACAGTCCAACTCTCACATCCATA
>SJYT01048523.1:0-11532 GCA_006410635.1 Cephalophus harveyi | reverse complement strand
ACTGAACTGAACTGAATTATGGCAGCCACGGGAAACTAACGTAGGGGTAGAGAGAGGGTTACCAAAGAGGCACTGGGAGTCTGGAAACACAGACTAGACAATCTGAGACCTAGACAAGCACGGGCTCAGAGACACGGGTGCTCACGTCCTAGCTGTGTGAACTCGGGCGGGCTGCTGCACCTCTCTGAGCCTGGACTTCTACATAGTGATGGTCAATAAAGTTTAGGGCCTGCTAGAGCCCTTGGCTGGGAGAAGAAAGCAGGGCGGGGAGGGGACGGCGGATGCAGCCTTTAAACATGAATGCTGTCATGAGGACAAGACACTCAGTCCGTTCCATGTGACAGGAGCCTCAAGAGAGAAGTGAAACCAACAAGGGCAGGACTGAATCAGGGAAGAAGTGTCTCTCAAGGAGACCAGCCCAGCTGTGGCAGGGGCTGCTGGGAGAGGTAATGAGCTCCCTGTGACCAAAGAGGAGGTGACGAAGAGGCCAAAGGAATGACCATCAGTGAGAAATCCTCCCACCACCCCCAGTGACCCTCTGCTATGACACAGCTAGGATGTAACCCTGAGCAACCTGATTTCAAAGCCCATTTTCTTAGCTATTAACCTCAGTTTTCTTATCTATTAAAGAGGCTTCCTTGGTGGCTCAGCTGGTAAGGAACCCGCCCACCAATGCATGAGATGCAAGAGAGGTGGGTTGGATCCCTCAGTCAGGAAGATCCCCTGGAGAAGGAAATGGCAATCCTCTCCAGTGGTCTTGCCTGGAAAATGCCATGGACAGAGGAACCTGGTGGGCTACAGTCCATGGGGTCAGAAAGAGTTGGAGATAACTGAGCACACACACGCAAATGGTGGAGACATTGTGAAAAGTCAGCGTTTGAGGCCCTTTTTAGCTCCGAAGTTTTCTTCTTCTTGTAAAACTCTTCATTTTTTTTTTTTTAAACTTTACAGGGGACTTTATTTTTATTGAAGCATAGTTGATTTATAGTATTAAATTAGTTTCAGGTGTACAACATAATGATTCAGTATTTTTATAGATTACACTCCATTTAAAGGTATTACAAAATAATGGTTATATTTCCCTGTGTTGNTTTTTTTTTTTTTAAACTTTACAGGGGACTTTATTTTTATTGAAGCATAGTTGATTTATAGTATTAAATTAGTTTCAGGTGTACAACATAATGATTCAGTATTTTTATAGATTACACTCCATTTAAAGGTATTACAAAATAATGGTTATATTTCCCTGTGTTGTACAATACATCCTTGTTGCTTATTGATTTTATACAGAGCAGTTTGTATCTCTTAATCCTCTTTTTGCGCTTGCCCCTTCCCCATCTCTCCTCCTACTGGTAACCTCTAGTTTATTCTCTGTATCTGTGAGTCTCTTTCTGTTTTGTTATACTCTCTTGTTTGTTTTGTGTTTTACACTCCTTATTTAAGTGATAACATGGAGTATTTGCCTTTCTCTGATATTTCACTAAGCATTATATTTCTAGGGCCATCCACATTGTTGTAAATGGCAGAATTTCATTCTTTTTTGTGGCTGAGTAATATCCCATTATATATACATAAAATTTGATTTTTGTTGTTCAGTCACTCAGGTGTGTCTGACTCTTTGTGACTCCATGAACTGCAGTATGCCAGGCTTCCCTGTCCTTTACTATCTCCCAGTGTTTGCTCAAATTCAGGTTCATTGAGTTGGTGATGCTGTCTAACCATAATCTGATAGGGACTGCATTAAATCTGTAGATGGCTTTGAGTGGTATGGACATTTTAACAATATTAATTCTTCCAATTTAAGAACACAGGATATCTTTCTGTTTCTTTGGATCATCTTCAATTTCCTTCATTAACGTTTTATAGTTTTCGAGTATAGGTCTCACCCTCTTGGTTAACTTTATTCCTAGATATTTTATTCCTTTTGATGCAGTTTTAAATGGAATTGTTTTCTTGCTTTAAACTCTTTAGCAACTAGAAACTCTTTTAACTAGAAAGTTTTAGCATTTTCTAGTTTCTTCAGGTAACGGGAGGGCTTCTTAAGGCAGAAATCTGATTTTTGATTTTAGATTTCTTTTTTCCCCCTGGTAATATGTGCATTCAATGCTATAAATTTCCCTCAAAGCACTGCTTTTACTGCATCCAATAAACTTTGCTATTTTGTGTTTTCATTTTCATATAGTTTAAATATTTAAAAATTTCTCCTAAAGCTTTCTCTTTTGACCTATGTGTTGCTTGTCTAACCTTCAAATACTTTGGGATTTTCCAGCTGTCTTCCTGTTATTGATTTCTAGTTTAATTCCACTGTGGTCTGAGAACATAACTATAAAGGGACAATAGGACATCTTAGACATTGTGCATGTTTCATTGTAGGGGCTCTGGATACTGTTATGGCCTCAAAATGTGTTGATATTTTTTTAGGCAATTGACTTCAAACTCTGCTCTTTGGATGGCAGCCCAGATCTCAGTTCATTCCTGCCACCTCTACCCTCCACCTCCAGCTGAAGTCACGTCCATGCATTTGTAGTTCAAGAATCAACCAGAGATTTGAACCAAGTTTATACACAGGACCTGAGGTGCTCCCTCTTCGGCTGAGGCTGCCTTCCTCACTTTCCGGTGCCTGTGGTTGATCTGAAATTTGTCCTTTGGTTCCCCAAGCCGGAAAGACTGCAGATTGTCTATCTGTGCTGTGCTGGCTATGTCTGCTCTCAAGTTCAAAGCCATAAAAAATGGCTAACTTCCCCCTTGCTGTTCCCTTTTTCCAGAATCTATTTGCTTTTATTTTCACTCTCCAGTGCCTTGAGGGTGTGTGTGTGTGTGTGTGTGTGTGTGTGTGTTTTGTCAACAGTCGTTATCTGTGGGAGGGTCAGTTCAGTAAGATCACACATGGTCACACTGGAAAACACCAAAACCAAGTCATAGAGAGGTATGATCCCCAGCTCAAGGCCACCAAGCCAGCAAGTTGAAGAATCAGCATTCAACCCTGGGCTAATCCACTCCACTTCCTACGTGTACCTCTTATTATACAGATCTGTTTTCCACCCCTTATTTGCCAGCCAAGGCCCAGGACTTCACTTTTTTCTCCCGCCCTAGAACTTTGTAATGTTCAGGTGACAATGTGGGGCTTTCCAGAGTCTCTGTCTTTCCCTTTGTGTAAAATCCATTCCAGTCAAGAAGGGGATTTTATTCTTGTGCATTTGGGGTTTTTTCATTTGTATTTTGGGTTTTTTGGTTGTTGTTGTTTTTGGCCTGTACATGATCATCAGAGAAAGAATTGGTCATCAAAGTGAGTCAACTTTGAAGAGAAAGTCATCTTCTAGTCCTGCTCCTGATTTGCATGTGACCTTGGGCAATCAAGTCAGTTTCCTCAATATTAAACTGGAGGAAATTAAAAAGATCGTGGTGAAGGTTAAATGAGCTAGTTCACAAAAGGTCAAAGCTCCGTACCTGCTGAAGATAAAGCAGTATGTTCAAAGTATCACCTGATGCAAAGAGCTGACTCATTGGAAAAGACCCTGAATCTGAGAGAGATTGAAGGTAAAAGGAGAAAGGAGTGGTAGAAGATGAGATGGTTGGATGGCATCACTGACGCAATGGATATGAGTCTGAGCAAGCTCTGGGAGATGGTGGAGGCCAGGAAGCCTGGCGGGCTGCCGTCCATGGGGTCGCAAAGAGTCGGACACGACTGGGCGACCGAACAACATACTGTGTCTGAGAGAGAGTGAGTACCTGCCAGGGTTTCCTTCTTCCCTGAGGGAGCGGTGGTCACCGTGGGACGCCACGCGAGGGGCTTCACCGGGGGAGGGTGCGGCGGGAGCCTGGGCCCCTGAGTGGGCACTGCTGGCCTCCCTCATGGTGCAGGGCTTCCATCAGCCCAGCCCGAGTGGCACGGGAGCCTGGAGGGGGATGATCCGGGCCACGTTTGTGCGAAAAGATGCCTAAACCTGGGAAGATATCACCGCCCCCTAAGCCCCTAACGGAGCTGGGAGGTGAGGCAAGCCCCCTGAGGTCCGCTCCCGGCATCAGTGATGTGTTCATTCTAGTGAGAGGCCCCTCGCCCCCCAGGTGGAGTCTCGGGAACAAGGGGTGGGCCCGGGGGGTGGGAGGGCTTCTCGGGGTCCCCGGGCTGCGAGCGCTGACACACTGGAGAGTCTGAGGCGGAGGTTTCCGCTTTCTTCTTCTCCAGAGGTGGTGGTGGGGGCTGACGGGGACGGAAGTGGAGGGGATGCTGGAGCAGCATCTAGAAGGGACACGGAGAGACGCAGGGAAGCCTCTGAAGGAAAAAGGAGAGGCGTGGACGGAAGAGTCGGGGGCTGGTGAGTGGGAAGGGAGGGGGGCAGGAAGAAAGGGAGCGGCTGTATCCACGGCTGGTTGGGGCCTGGACGCGGGCCAGCTGGCAGCAGCCAGTGCAGGGCTGCCAGCCCCTCCTGGGGAGCTGGCACTGCATTGCGACAGGAAGCGAGGGCAGGGAAGGGCACCCGGGGGTGGGGGCAGGTCTGCTCGCCCCTCTGCCTTGCCAGTGTACTGAACACTGGCGTTATGCCATCTTATCCATCAAATTAATTTCGTTTTTCCCCAAACCCTACCCAGACAGTTACTTGCGGTCTCTTTCTTGTATTAAATAGATGGGGATCATGAGGCTCAGAGAGGTTAAATGGGGGAGCCTGAAGTTACCCAGCATGTCGGTATAGAGCCGAGATGCTCCTTGGCCTCCACCAGCGGCCTCTACCATCCCGAGCTGTGGTTTGGCTGGGGGCGAAAGGGACCACAGAGCAAGGCTTTCTTGGTCTTTTTCCTCTGCTTATACCTGGTAGGCTGTTCCTGAAAATCACCCTCTCACATCATTTCCTCATCCATTCATCACTCCTGAATTCTAGACCCTGGGGAGCAAGCTGGAGGTGGCCCTTCCTATCAGAGCTCACAGGCTTGTGGGATCTCACAGGAAATTCAGAGTGATCTGCAGTAAATTTTATTTATTTAAAAATTTATTTATTTTTAATTGAATATTGTGATGGTTTCTGCCATACATCAACATACATCAGGCATAAGTATACATATTTTTTTATTAAAAAAAATTTTTTTTGGCCATGCTGTGTGACATGTGGAATCTTAGTTCTCCAACCAGGGATCGAGCCTGTGTCCCCTGCAGTGGAAGCGTGGAGTCTTAACCATTAGACTGGGGAGTCCCTGGAGTAAACTTTAAACCCAGCCTCCCCAGTTCAGTTCAGTTCAGTCGCTCAATCGTGTCCGACTCTTTGCAACCCCATGGAATGTCCGTCACCAACTCCTGGAGTTCACTCAAACTCATGTCCATTGAGTTGGTGATGCCATCCAGCCATCTCATCCTCTGTCATCCCCTTCTCCTCCCACCTTCAATCTTTCCCAGCATCAGGGTCTTCAAATGAGTCAGTTCTTCGCATCAAGTGGCCAAAGTATTGGAGTTTCAGGTTCAGCATCAGTCCTTCAAATGAATATTCAGGACTGATTTCCTTTAGGATGGACTGGTTGGATCTCCCTGAAGTCCAAGGGACTCTCAAGAGTCTTTTCCAACACCACAATTCGAAAACATCAATTTTAGGAACTTACACACACACACATACAGAGTCCATCTATCCTTTGAGGGTCATTAGATACTAACTTCGGAGAAGGCAATGGCAACCCACTCCAGTACTCTTGCCTGAAAAATCCCAGGGACGGAGGAGCCTAGTGGGCTGCCGTCTGTGGCGTCGCACAGAGTCGGACACGACTNCACCACAATTCGAAAACATCAATTTTAGGAACTTACACACACATACAGAGTCCATCTATCCTTTGAGGGTCATTAGATACTAACTTCGGAGAAGGCAATGGCAACCCACTCCAGTACTCTTGCCTGAAAAATCCCAGGGACGGAGGAGCCTAGTGGGCTGCCGTCTGTGGGGTCGCACAGAGTCGGACACGACTGAAGCGACTTAGCAGCAGCAGCTGCAGCAGCAAGTACTAACTTACTTTAGCCCTCAGCCTGGGTCACGAATCTCTCCGCAGCCACCAGGAGGCGCTGTAAGGGCGGTGAGCAGGATTCCTGGGCTGGAGCCGCGCCCCCCACCCCATTCCCACCCGGGGATGTCAGCCCCGCAAGCTGTGCATCCTGCCCCGCAGGGGCTTCTGGGATTTCTCCCCACCTGCTGGCCTCTCGGGCCTCCATTTCTCTCCCCTCCTTCTCCAGCCCCATGGGGAGGATCTTCATGATGCCAGGTCTTGATGTCACAAAGCCAACCGAGGAAGCTGTTGGATCAAGACTGGGCCCCAGCCATCAGCGGAGGTCGCGTCTTCCCCGCTGAGCTTCCAGAGTTCCTCATGCAGACAACCTCTCCCCCGTCCAGCCCTCCTCCTCACAGGTCCGCATGTCCGCGGTCGCTCAGGCTCGAGTGGGAAAGACTGCTGCCCCCTCATCGACCGGCCAGCTCCAAATCAGGCAGTTCGGGCCAGGAGTCCCCCGTCAGCTGAACCTGAACCCAGACTCTCTTCCTCAAGCTGATGCCCTTTCAGTGGCAAACCTTGGAAACCACGAGGGGCAATGGTTGCAGCTCTTCTGGCCTTCAGTGGTCCAGGCATCTGCGGAGGTTTTAAAGGGAGACAGACGTGCCAGCTTCATGCCAGGCGCTGTGTTGTGGGAGTTCTTCAAACATTCTTAGTCCTGATAGTGACTGCGGCAGGACCAACTTTGTATTTTTACAAGGTAAGAAATGGAGACTCAGAGAGGTTGATTAACTTGTCTAAGGACACACAGCTAGGAAGAAGCAAACCTGAGATTCCAGCACTTGTGGTCCTGCCCCTTCCCCACATGGAGTGGCTTCTGGTCCCCCTAGCCCACTCCCTGGCAATGCAGACAGCACGGTGTCCTCCTCCTCTCCCAGTCCCCCAAGTTATTAGACATTGCTTCTCATCTTTTCCTCTACTCCCAGCAGGCAATCAGGGTTGCCTCTCTCTGTAGTGCTGGGGAGGATTTGAAAGAGAAGCACAGCCCCTTCAGGCTAAGACAGGCCAGGATCCCATGGCACAGGTGACTCCGAAAGAGAGCTGTAGGGAGAGCTGAAATGACCTCTTTTTGAACCGAATCACCCAAGCTACAGAGATGCTGGACCAGAGCCAAGGGAGCAGGAAAAAAGCCAAAGGGATGGTTTGGAAAATGAAATGCTGTGATGGGTGCCAGGGGCCTCTGGGGCTGCCCACGTGATGGGAGACCAGATTCACAGCCCATCCAGCCCCAGCCACGGCTGCTCTAAGCCTGGGTTATAAATAGCTGGGAATAGAAATGGTGGGCAGGGAGAGAAGTGTCCAGCTTGCTCCTGAGCTGAGAAACACAGAGTTGGGGTAGGGGTCAGTGGCTGATCTGGATCCAGACTTGAGGTGTGCTGGAAGGATCTGTCTCCTCTAGTAGCAGCTGTAGGAGAGAGCTAGGTCCCTAGTGGCCCTGGGTGGAGGCCTCCACAGCACCCTGGGTTTCACACGCACCCTGCTCTGGGTCCCCGAAGGTGCCTAACTCCATCCTAGATAAGCGTGGACCCTTCACCAGGATGAGGATGCTCTGAGATCTCTGCTGATGAGGAAGAAACTCACATGCATTGAGTACCTGCTGGGTATTGGGCCCTGGGCTTATCATGATGCCACTGCTGAAGCGAATGCATTAATAACAACAACTTCTGGCATAGCTGCCAAATCAGGAAGCATGTTAAGCCCTGTATGCACAATGATATTGTTGTATTATGATTATAACACAATCAACAGAACCTACAATTTCCTGAACATCTTTTATGCTTCAGACTCTAGTTTGGGTTTTACAGATTATTATCACCACCACCATCATCCACCATCATCATCACCATCACCAGGCTGCCACTGTTCTCTACTTACAGCTGCCGTGTTCAGCATTTATTAAAGACTCTTGTTTGTCTAGTTTAACTTAATTCTTACGTCTACCTTATGAGATAGGTATTCTTACTCCCATTTTAAGTCACATGGCTAGTAAGTGGCAGGTGGAGATTTGAATTTGGATCTCTGACTCCAGAACCTTTGCTTAACTCCAAAACCTTCTCATGACACATCCCTTTCCAAGGAAACATGCTGAGAAGTGCTTTTTGGATGAATGAATGAGCAATAGAACATGTGTCTGTCAGAGGCGATGGGTGGAATTTTTAAGCCCTGAGAGGTTAAGCAGATTCAAGGTCACAGAGCCAGACAGCAGCAGACTGGCTAAGGGGGCTTGGCTCTGGTCTTTTGGGTCGGTTTCCTTCAGAAACCTCTTTTTTTTTTTTTGGCCAGGCCATAGGACATGAGACATTCAGGATGCAGGATCTTAGTTCCCCAACCAGAGACTGAACCCATGCCCCTTGCAGTAGAAGCCCAGAGTCTTAACCACTGGGCCACCAGGGAAGTCTCTTTTACAAACAAACCTTCTTGGTACTCCAAGCAAATGAAGCTTCTTTTTGGCAACCCTTGTGTCCTTGCTCAGGCCTAGGATAAAAGTGGGTTCTGATTTCTAGACTCCATTCCCATCCTTCAAGGAGCTTGGCAGGAGGCCCAGGCCCAGGCCGCCCCTTCCCATACAAGCAATCCAGGGCAACTGGCCGGCCAGTCATGGGAGAGTCATTTTATTATCTCTTCCTTCTCTCAAGGAGCTTCCAGCTGGAGGGATCAGAGTTCCTGCTGAGTGGGGAGGGTCCCTTGGGGTCTTGAGCCTGGCTGGGTACCTCCTGCCATCCAAGTCCTCTGTGACATCTGCCATGGAGCATCTGTGCAGTGGTGTGGGGACCGCTTGGTGGCTTTGGGTAAACCGGAGACCCTGGTGGGGGTTAGTTTTGGCTCATTCCCCCGGATGCGGGGATTGGGCCAGCTGGCCCTGCCAGCCTAGCTCTGTTTCCTGGACTTTTCCATGATGGACTGTCTGCAGCTCCCCCAGCCTCACTCTTGCTTGGAAGTCGGGATGGGGGTGGGGCAGGCAGGGAAGGAGTCAGGGCCTCCTGCCAGGCTCCCTGAAGGGTGGGAAATGAGTCGGCCAGGAAATTAGAATTTTGCTGTTAATCCAAGCATGAGTAAGGGCAAAACGGTTGCCAAAAAGAGGCTGCTTCTGCTCCAAGTAGCAGGAAGGTTTGTGAGGGAAGCCTGCGCCGAGAGACCAGAGCCAGGCTGCTGCCCTGCCCTGATGCTGGGTTCCTGTCCTGTTCCTCAAAGAGCAGACCCCTCCTCCTCCCCTTGCTCAGTCACACTTTAAAAATATATGTATTTTTTAAATGAATTTTTAAATTTAAATTGTTTTGTCTTATATTGGAGTATAGCCAACGGACAGTGTTGTGATAGTTTCAGGTGGACAGCAGCCATGTATGTACATGTGTCCATTCTTTGCTGAGTGGGGAGGGTCCCTTGGGGTCTTGAGCCTGGCTGGGTACCTCCTGCCATCCAAGTCCTCTGTGACATCTGCCATGGAGCATCTGTGCAGTGGTGTGGGGACCGCTTGGTGGCTTTGGGTAAACCGGAGACCCTGGTGGGGGTTAGTTTTGGCTCATTCCCCCGGATGCGGGGATTGGGCCAGCTGGCCCTGCCAGCCTAGCTCTGTTTCCTGGACTTTTCCATGATGGACTGTCTGCAGCTCCCCCAGCCTCACTCTTGCTTGGAAGTCGGGATGGGGGTGGGGCAGGCAGGGAAGGAGTCAGGGCCTCCTGCCAGGCTCCCTGAAGGGTGGGAAATGAGTCGGCCAGGAAATTAGAATTTTGCTGTTAATCCAAGCATGAGTAAGGGCAAAACGGTTGCCAAAAAGAGGCTGCTTCTGCTCCAAGTAGCAGGAAGGTTTGTGAGGGAAGCCTGCGCCGAGAGACCAGAGCCAGGCTGCTGCCCTGCCCTGATGCTGGGTTCCTGTCCTGTTCCTCAAAGAGCAGACCCCTCCTCTTCCCCTTGCTCAGTCACACTTTAAAAATATATATATATTTTTAATGAATTTTTAAATTTAAATTGTTTTGTCTTATATTGGAGTATAGCCAATGGACAGTGTTGTGATAGTTTCAGGTGGACAGCAGCCATGTATGTACATGTGTCCATTCTCCCCTAAACTCCTCTCCCACCAGGCTGCCATGCCAGTCCTGCTTTTCCCAAGGGGGTCTGCACACCCTGCCTTCACATCCTCATTGTTGCCCTTTCGCCTCATGCAATAGAGTGCCTGTCCCCTCTCTCCTGTCCCCCGTCTCGGGTCTCATCCCCTGTGACTGTTCTGTGGCAGCTGGCCTTTCTGATGACGCCATTTCTATTGTAGTGCCCTGCCCTTCCGTCTTCCTTGGATGTTCACTGGCTGCATTCTCTCCATCCCTTCCCAAATATTCACTCTTTTTTTGTTTTTGACTGCGTTGCATGGCTTGTGGGATCTTAGTTCCCTGACCAGAGATTGTACTCGGGCCACAGCAGTGAAAACACCAGGTTCCAACCATTAGACCACCAGGGAGTTCCCTCCAAGTATTCACTCTTAAGTACCAGTCTTCCCCAAGTCTGTGCTCTCACCTGACTTCCCACCCCTCAAGTCTCTCATTCACGCCAAAGACTTAACATGACCCCCACGATTCTGCCTTCAGCCCATGGTTGCTCATCCGAACTCTGGACCCAGGAAAACTCTGATCTCCCCACTTTTTCTGAAGGATGGCTCATAGCTTCTCAGGGCCAAGCTGTCACAGCCTGAACTCAGCTTCTTCCTCCCCAACCCCGATTGCTTTCTGAGGGCTCTGTCATCCACCTGGCTGCTACGGCAGAATCGTGAGATGCTCTGGGTCCTGTTGGGCCCCTCACTGCTTCTCAGCCTCTCTCCCACAGTCAGAAATGCTTGAAAGCCTCTGCTCTAGCCCATAGGTGTCCAAACTGTGTATGTTTAATGATCAAAAGAGCAAATGAGTGGCCTGGCTGTGGCCTGGCAAGGTCTCCCAGTTTGCTGGATTTCTCAGGATCATGCCATTTCAGCTCAGAAAACAGTCCCTCCCATGGCATCAGCAGGAGGAACCCACCCCCTATCACCCACTGCCTTTCAGCTGAGATTCCAGGTTGGCAGGTTCTCTTCAGTCAGGTCTCTGTCTTCCCAAGTATATATCTTGACACACCAATCCTTGGGATTTCTCTGTGTGAAAGACTATGAAGGAAATCTGGTTGCACCAGGTCAAGTAAAGATGAATAGTGGTCTTTACTGCAGGATTTCTCAGAGCCTTTAATATGCTAAGAGATGTTGTGAATCTAATGAGGGACATAGAGCTGCTGACATCACTCTTCAAATTTATGTGAACATCAAAATTTTCATCAATCATAATAGCCAACAAGTGGCAGTAACTCAAATATCCTTCAACTGATGGATGCATAATCAAATGTAAGATACCCACACAATGAAATATTACTCAGATGTAAAAAGGAAAGAAGTGCTGACTCATGCTACAACATGGTGGAACTTCGCAAACATTATTTAGTGAAAGTGAAAGTCGCTCAGTCGTGTCCGACTCTTTGTGACTCCCATGATCTATGTAGTCCATA
>SJYT01048513.1:28745-76235 GCA_006410635.1 Cephalophus harveyi | reverse complement strand
CTCTCCTCCACACCTCCCACTCTGGGTTCTGTCCAGCAGGGCAGGAACAGGGGCAGAAGCCTCAGCAGAACTGAGCTCCTGTAGCCAAGACAGAGACTGCTGCTTGAATCCCAGGTGTGATCAATAATTGATTCAGAGACTGATTCCAATTGCGATGGAAATGCTGAGTGCAGACCTGAGTCCCAGTGCCCAGCGTCAGGATGGGTGGCTTCAGGCAATGGATCCTGTGCAGACCTGTTAATAAGTTCAGCTCATTTCATGTGCATGGTTTGTTTCACCTCCCAAATAAATTAATTATGGAGACTTTAAAGGATTTTCAGAGGGAATCTTATTACTAACGGCATGTTCGGCCCTACCAATCAATAGTCCTTTTATTTTTACATAGCAAGTGGGAGAGTAAAAGGGTTTAGGGGAAAAAAAAAAAACCTCCTTCCATTTCTCATTTCATCATCTCCAGCCTTGACATTTAATGCATTCTCTGAAACATGTTGAAACTCCCAATGCTCACTGTGTGAACTTGAGCAACTGAGTTAACCTCTCTGGGCCTCAATATCTTTGCTTTGCCCTCCACCTTTGATGCCCATCTCCTTTGTGGTATGGGTGAGACACTCCTATTCACTTTACAAAACCCTGCTGCATTCACAATGGGCAAGAGTTTGACCTGGTGATGAGAAGACCAAGCTTTAGAGTCAGACCATTCTGAATTCATGTGATGCTCCAGCAGTCAACTAGCTAGGGTGATGGTGGGCACGGGACTTAAGCCCATCTTCTCATCTGTAAAACAGTAGCAGAATACATAACTCAACCCTGAATATTCACTGGAAGGACTGATGCTGAAGCTGAAGCTCCAATACTCTGGCCACCAGATGGGGAGAGCTGACTCACTGAAAAAGACCCTGATGCTGGGAAAGACTGAAGGCAAAAGGAGAGGGGGACAACAGAGGATGAGATGGTTGAGCATTCCCAAGAATCCCATGGAGGGAGGAGCCTGGTAGGCTACAGTGCATGGGGTCGCAAAGAGTCGGACACGACTAAGCGACTTCACTTCACTTCTGTAGAGATTATACACAGTAAAGGATCTGCTTTCAATGCAAATCCATCACACAGTGAAGAAATCAAAATAATAATTAATAGCCATAATTTCTTAAGTTTGTATATCATATTTATGACTGCAACATGGCATTGTCAAACCTGTAATGTTATGTACCTTTTAACATATGTGTGTGTGCGTGTGCTCAGTCATTCAGCTGTGTCTGACTCTTTGCAACCCCATGAACAGTAGCCCACCAGGCTCCTCTGTCCATGGGATTCTCCAGGCAAGAATATTGGAGTGGTTTGCAATTCCCTTCTCCAGAGGATCTTCTTGACCCAGGGATCGAGCCTGGGTGTCCTGCATTGCAGGGAGAGTCTTTACTGTCTGAGACACGGGGGAAGCCCATACTCAACTTACTGGTAAGGAAACCAGTCTTGTGTGTGTGCGTGTGCTCAGTCATTCAGCTGTGTCTGACTCTTTGCAACCCCATGAACAGTAGCCCACCAGGCTCCTCTGTCCATGGGATTCTCCAGGCAAGAATACTGGAGTGGTTTGCAATTCCCTTCTCCAGAGGATCTTCTTGACCCAGGGATCGAGCCTGGGTGTCCTGCATTGCAGGCAGAGTCTTTACTGTCTGAGACACGGGGGAAGCCCATACTCAACTTACTGGTAAGGAAATCAGTGATGGAGCTTGGACAGTGAACGTTTCTTACTCTTAAATCTATATGCATTCCATTAAAAACATTAAAAGACCATAATTCAGAACTGACCTAAACAGACCAGCCATTAGAAACCTATAAAGGTTTTCTCCAATTCTTTGAAAAAGGAATTGAAAATAAATATCAGAAGTCCACTGTGTCATAGTTATTGGATAAAATGATCCTCACACTGACTTCCTTCAGTTCTTGCTCCAGAGAATGGGGTTGGAAATTCTCAGCTAAACCATTTAAAGTCACCAAAGAATATCTTGGATTTTACTGCAGTTAGAAAATATAACTTGCATAGCTGTGGTACAGAGTAGCCATTAAGAGCACAGATTTTAAAGGTGCCTGGGTCAAACTCTCAGCTGTACTGCTTATCAGATATGTGGCCTTGGGTAGGTTATCTTCATAGCTTAGTTTCCTCTTCTGTAAAGTGGAAATGTTGATGATCTTATTTCCCTTATAAGCTGTAGTAAAGGTTAAATGATATATAATAATATATATAATAATTAATATATATAATATATATTAATATTATAATATATAATAATATATATAATAATATATTAATATATATAAAAGATATAATAATATATATATAAGATATAAGATAATATATCTTATATATATTATATAAGATATATATATAAGATATATATATTATATCTTATATAATATATATAAGATATAATAATATATATAAAACATTCAGAATAATATATGTAGTCAGCATAAGTATAAGCCAAAATATTATTACTCCAAAATATTTCTATACCTAAATTGGTGTGTTACACTTGGATTGTCCAACTCATTGGAAAAGACCCTAAAGCTGGGAAAGATTAAAGATAAAAGGAGAAAGGGCAGCAGAGGATAAGATGGTTAGATAGCATCATCAACCCAATGGACATGAGTTTGAGCAAACTCCAGGAGATAGTGTAGGACAGGGGAATCTGGCGTGCTGAAGTCCATGGAGTTGCAAAGAGTCGGACACAATTCAGTGACTGAACAACAACGAACAACACCCGGATTGGCATAACATTATGCCTAAATCGATGTCCCACCGAAATCCTGGCATTCCAAAAGAGCAACTGAATAAATCATCAAGTGATTTATAGAAGTTGCTTTCACAAGGGGTGTTTCTGGTTAAGGAGCAGGGTATCACCCTTGTGCCAGCAGAGATATACTCTGTTCATCCCCAGGCATACTTATCAGCAAGCAACTTTTGAAGCATGAGATGTAAAGGGATCTCAGAAATCAGAAATCATTCTGTCACTCACATACAATCCAGTTCAGATTTTAAAATACCTTGTTTATAGAAGCTCAACTCTGAGTTCACTTAACCTTGAATGAATACTTAAAACATTATTTTCTAGTGAAAGAAAAGTGATAAGTGTTAGTGGCTCAGTCGTGTCTGACTCTTTGCAACCCCATGGACTGTAGCCCGCCAGGCTCCTTTATCCATGGAATTCTCCAGGCAAGAATACTGGAGTGGGTAGCCATTCCCTCCTCCAAGGGGTCTTCCCAACCCAGGGATCGAACCCAGCTTTCCTGCATTGCAGGCAGATTCTAGACTGCCTCACGTTTCTTTTAAGTGGCATCAGAGGAATAACCTCCAATTAAACCTGACCGTGTAGAATGGAAATGCTCAAGATCAATGCCCGCTCTTTTTATTACTTTATAATTAACAGTGACTGCTCTGCCTTGACAATTACAGCTTGCTTCCGGAGGGGAAGCTCCTCCCCCAGGATGGGCAGGGGGGAAAAGCAGGTGAGATAGACTGTAATCCTTCAGAAAACGTCTTTCAGAGTCTTCTCATTTTCCTGAGGCTTTGTCTGAAAGCTTCTGCTGCTGCTCCGTTTCAACTCATGTTGCATTTATACATTATGAATTTATTTTGCAATGAACTGAGAAGTGATTTGGGGCTGCCCTGGTGGCTCAGATGGTAAACAATCTGCTTGCAATGCAGGAGACCCAGGTTCAATCCCCTGAGCCTGGAAGATCTGCCGGAGAAGGGAATGGCAGCCACTCCAGTATTCTTGCCTGGAGAATTCCACGAACAGAGGAGCCTGGCGGGCTACAGTCCATGGAGTCACAAAGAGTCGGACAAGACTGAGCGACTAACACTAACTTTACTGCAGTTTTTAGAGCTGTTGAAAGATGAAAGCTCTTGGCCGCTGTCAGAGCATTGAAGGCAGCTGTGCTCTCTGGAGCTGCCCTGAGGGGCTGGCAGACAGAGGGCTGAGGGGAGCAAACGTTAGAACCCGAAAGAGGAGAGGAGATGGAACATGAGATTTGGTGCCAGAGCGTCAAAGGAACCTGAGCCCTGGTACCTGGTACCTGGAACATGGGTGTTCACAGCTGGTTTTGTCTGCCCAGCAACTTGTATTTATTTCCCTTCAAAGAGTCCCTCATCTCTTGTTCTCAGTTTGTGGATTTCCAGTGGGACTGATCACGCCCATCCCAAGAATTACCATAACATTTATCCTTCAAATAAATTTTGGGGACATTTTTAAAATTAATTAATTATGGATGAGTCAGAGAGATGATGTGGGGTGGGAGGTGGGAGGGGGATTCGGGATTGGGAGCTAATATACACCCATGGTGGATTCATGTCAATGTATGGCAAAACCAATACGGTATTGTAAAGTAAAATAAAGTAAAATAAAATTAAAGAAAGAGAAAAAAAAATTAATTAATTAATTTTAATTGCAGGATAATTACAGTATTGTGATGCTCTTTGCCACACATCAGTATGAATAGGCCATAGGTATACATGTGCCCCCTACATCCTGAACTCCCCTTCCACTTCCCTGCCCACCCTATCCCTCCCGGCCGTCGCAGAGAACCACTGTACATGCCCCGCATCACACATCAAACCCTCACTGGTTACCTGTTTTACATATGGCAAGGCGCATGTTTAAATGCTGTTCTCTCAAATCATCCCACCCTCACCTTCTCCCACTGAGTCCAAAAGTCTGATCTTTATATCTGTGTCTCCTCTGCTGCCCTGCATGTAGGAACGTCGGTACCAGCTTTCTAGGTTCCATGCTGCTGCTGCTGCTAAGTCACTTCAGTTGTGTCTGACTCTGTGCGACCCCATAGACGGCAGCCCGCCAGGCTCCCCCGTCCCTGGGATTTTCCAGGCAAGAACACTGGAGTGGGCTGCCATTTCCTTCTCCAATGCATGAAAAGTGAAAGGCCAAAGGGAAGTCGCTCAGTCGTGTCCGACTGTTAGTGACCCCATGGACTGCAGCCCACCAGGGTCCTCCGTCCATGGGATTTTCCAGGCAAGAGTACTGGAGTGGGGTGCCACTGCCTTCTCCGTTCTAGGTTCCATATATGTGCATTAATATACGTGTACTTTTTCTTTCTGACTTACTTGACTCTATATAATAGGCTCTAGGTTTATCTATCTCATTAGAACTGACTCAAATGCATTCTTTTTTATAGCTGAGTAATATGCCTGGATAGGGTGTGGAGAAAAAGGAACCCTCTTACACTGATACAATCACTATAGAGAACAGTATGCAGATTCCTTAAATAACTAGGGATAAGACCACCGTACAACCCAGCAATCCCACTGCTGAGCATGCACCCTGAGAAGCCAGAACTGAAAAAGACACACGCACCCCAGTGCTCACTCCAGCACTGTTTGCAACAGCTAGGACATGGAGGCAACCTAGATGTGCTTCGGCAGGTGGATGGAAAAGGAAGTTGTCAGGCATTTCTTAAAGTAATTTTTTTTAAGGTGACCTTATATAATTTTGAAATATTTATTTACTGACCAGCAAACTGGTTTTCTTCAATCAGTAGACCTATAAAATTGTTCTATTCAAAAAACTGTTTTCAAAAGTAAATATTCTCTTAGATAATTAATGAAAACCTACTGCATAGCACAGCGAACTCCATTTGGTGATCTGTGGTGACCTAAACTGGAAGGAAACCCAAAAATGAGGGGAGATATATATATATATATATATCTCCAGCTGATCCACTTTGCTGTAGGGCAGAAACTAACACAACGCTGTAAAGCAATCGTATTCCAATGAAAATTAATTTTAAAAAGGACACTGCCAATAAAATATGACTAGAATTTTAAAAATCAAATATTTCTATTTTGTGTAAAATATAATCTTTTACATTTTCATTGGAGTAACGTTTACAATGTTGTGATAGTTTTAGGTACACAGAAAAGTGAATCAGTTACACATACAAATATATCCACTCTTTTCAGATTCTTTTCCCATATAGATCAGAGTATTCTCTGAGCTACACAGTAGGTCCTTATTAGTTTTATATTTTATAATAGTAGTGTGTATATGTCAGTCCCAATCTCCCAATTTATCCCTCCCCCTAGAATCACAGATGTATTTTTTCTCTGTAACATTTTCTAAGTATGCAATATTTTCTAAAATTAATTGTGATGAGTAGAGTAAAATGGAAGAAATTTTCTTTACATTGATTTTCTGAACATTCAAAATAACAGAATAATTATTCTTAACGCATTGAGTACTTCAATTCCTTAACCATGTCTGTCTCTAGTAAAATGTCAGTTATTTTCTGAAGAATGGATGGTTTTATCAGTTTTAATGGTTTCACACAATCGCCTGTCCTGCTTTTCCAAACTGTATTACATATTTCATAAACTTTGAAACTGTTGAAAGCTTCAATTGACATTTGTTTGTAGATTTAAACATTTCTAATATCTGCTTATTAGTGGGCACTAAGGGAGAAAAAAGGCATGTTCTGACATGCTGAGGGTTTTTTATATCTGACACTAGTTTAATTACAATAAATTGTGTGGTTCAGTTACTCAAGCTGCACGTACAAAAAAAAATGTTTAAAATTTGACAGGCAAAGCTCTATTTTCATTAGTAGAATATTACAGTTTATTTGGATGCAATTTTGAATTATGTGTATAATTCAACCAATCCCAAGTAAAAAACTGCAATATAGGTTTTATAATTCAGCCTTCATAATTAAAAAAATACTATTATACTTTGACATTGTGTTGTACCAAAAATTGCATTTGTTTTATTATTGTTAGACAAATAATTTTATTTTTAATGTTTGCTTTTTGAACGTAATTTACAAGAGTCTCCATAATGCCATATAATTCACCCTCAATAGAATTTCTGAATTTATTTAGTTTCTAATATTTGGGTGAAAATTTAAACCTTTATAAAATTTAGCTAATGTCATCAGTATTCCAGAAACAGTCTGCTCCAATTCCTGGGTCCTGAAGTGAAAACACAAAACAAACCTTTAAGCAAGCCATGCAGACAGGTAGTGCCGGCAAGCAGTAATGCGTCCTCATGGTGTAAGCCCCTGACGTTTTGTAGACATTTGCTTTCAAGGCGTAACTAGCCTGATGGTTCTCAAAGTGTGGTCCTCAACCCCGTGAGTGCCCAGACTCGAGTGTCCGAGAAGTCAAAACTGCTTCGATAATCATACGAGGACGCTGTCCGCCTTTCCCACCCTGTTGACCCATTAACGGCAGAACAGCAACGGCGGGTGGCGCCCCTGGTCCTTATCCGCAGTCACGTGGCGCCGCCGCTCTGTGCCCGCGCTCACTGCATTTTGTACCCATGCAGCCAATGTTTGTTTAAAAAGGCAAATTTCACTTCATCACCCAATGAAACAGAAAAAAAGGGCTAATTTTATAGGTCTCACTCTTGAGTACACATCTTCTCAATACTCTTTGTGATGAAATGGAAAGCGGGCAGAAAGCTGCTCACTGCTGTGACATGAGGGAGGTCACTTGTGATTGAGTTACAAGCTGACTTAGCCACTTTCTCATTCAAAAAACTGTTTATTTGAAAGGGTAACTGACAAACTATGGTTACTCAGACTTGGTCAACTGTCAAAGACTTTCTTGCCAGTGCTAAACTTCAGTGAATATTAGAATTCAATTAATATTAGAATGTTAATGCTAGCATTAACATTAAAATATTAATATTCAAGTGAATATTTTAATGTTTTTAATCATGTTTTTAATATTTTAATGACTTGTATCTGTCATTGTGATCTTGGCACTTTCTAATCAAGATTTTTTTCCCCGATGGGATCAGTGGTGATATTAAAGAAGGTGGTTTTCTGATATTATGTAATGAAATATGTCACCATTCAGAAGATCGATATAACTCAGTGAACCAGAATTTTCCAAATGACCAATTCTGAAACTGAAAATTTATGGGTAAAAGACACTCAACATACAAAAGAGATCAATGAATTGTAATTTCAGATTCCACATTGCAACTAACCTCTTGAAAACTATCAGTTGTTGAATTTTTGTGTTGCATCAGAGAATATTCACAAGTGTGTTAAATACTCCCCACTTTCCAAACTTATGTATCTTTAAGAAGCCAATTTTTCTTCATAAATTTCAAACTGATATGTCACAATGGAGAAGATGCATTTAGAAGAACTAAAAAGCAAACAAACAGAGATGAACGATACACTAGAAAGAATCAGCAGCAGAAAAGCTGAGGCAGAAGAGTGGATAAGTGACCTGGAGGACAGAATGCTGGAAATTACTCCCACAGAACAGAATATAGAAAAAAGAATGAAAAAACATGAAGACAGTTTAAGAGACCCTGGGGACAACAGTAAGCACACCACATTCTCATTATGGGGACCCCAGAAGGAGAGGAGAGAAAGGACCCAAGGAAATATTTGAAGAGATAATAGCTGAAAACTTCCCTAACGTGGGCAAGAAAACAGTCAATCAAGTCCAAGAAGCACAGAGAGTCCCAGGCAGGATAAATTCAAGGAGGAACACACGGAGACACATAGTCATCAAACTGACAAAAATTAAAGATCAAGATAAAATATTAAAAGAAACAAGGGAGAATGACAGATAACATGCCAGAGAACTCCCGTAAGGTCATCAGCTAACTTTTCAGCAGAAACTCAGACCAGAAGGGAATGGCACAACATACTTGAAGCAATGAAAGGGGGAAAAAGCTAAACAACTTGGCCCAAGAGATTGCAGAAGCAGATATGAGAACCCAGCTGTCTTCATTAAGTCAGACATGAAGGATATTTGCAGAAATGTAAATCCATACTACTCTTCTCATTAATACTTCTGGGTTGAAAAAGAAATATTTTTCAATATGATTTAACACATAATGGGTTTATCATTTTATAGGAATTAATAAATACATGTGTTTAAATTTTGTTTCACTTTTATATGGAAATATCAAGAGATATAACATACTTGAACAAAAGCTCTTTGGAGTCCTCAATAATTCTAAGAGTATAGAGGGGGTCCTGAAAATCGGTGTTTGAGAACTATGGCTGGACTGTCACAGTCCCAGGAGGACCAGTGAGAAGACAGGAGCCCCACGGGAACTTGAACAGGGAAAGCTTAATATAGAGGTTACTGACTGTAAAGAATTTCCCAACATCATAAAGGAGTAACTATAAAGACGAACCTAGAACTCTAAATAGTGCCCTATGGGGCTTCCCTGGCCATCCAGTGGTTGACCGACCACCTTCCAGGTGCAGGGGTGGGTGTGAGTTCCATCCCTCCTCGGAGAGTTAAGATCGCACATGCCCCATGGCCAAAAAAAAAAGGGGGGGGGGGCATAAAACAGAAGCAATATTGTAACAAATTCAATAAAGCCTTTAAAAAAATGGTCAACATTAAAAAAAAAAAAAATCTTTAAGTAAATAAATAATATCCCAGGGCTGCACAAGAGGAACTAAGCAAGGATAAAACCTTGCAAGAGAGAGCCCCTCCCCCATGGCTGGGATGCCAGAGGACCAGGTGTGGCTGCAGCCCACTAGATGGGCCTGTAGGTGAGCTCCACAAGGCCCAGGTGAGCAGGAAACACACCTCCAGAGCACAGGAGGGCAGGCTGCAAGGTTGTCCGGGCAGCACAAAGCCTGAGTGCCCGGCGTGTTCTTCAGCAGGGCTGTGTGAGGAGGTCTCCAGGCTGCGTGGGGGCTGCGAGCTTGCAGAGCAACCGCAAGCTCTGGACTTGCAGCGGAGGAACAGAGCTGCTGACAAGGCCGCATCTGAAGCAAGAAGAAAACAGCGCCTGGCCCCCGGAAGAGCATCCTCTTCTTCCTGCGGTGTCTCTCCCGCGCCCTCTACTGACAAATCCTAATACACTCTCTACAAAGGAGAATTACTTAACGCTTCATCATGGAGCTGGTAATATTCAAGGTGCATTTGGAGCGAAGAGGTGATAAATCGATAGTTGACACACTGACTTAAAACACTCAGTTCGGTTCAGCTCAGTCGCTCAGTGGTGCCCGACTCTTTGCGACCACATGGATTGCAGCACGCCAGGCTTCCCTGTTCATCACCAACTCCCAGAGCCTACTCAAACTCATGTCCATCGCGTCGGTGATGCCATCCAGCCATCTCATCATCCTCTGTCGTCCCCCTCTCTTTGCGCTTTCAAACTTGCCCAGCATCAGGGTCTTCTCCAATGAGTCGGTTCTTCGAATCAGGTGGCCAAAGTCCTGGAGTTTCAGCTTCAGCATCAGTCCTTCCAATGAATATTCAGGACTGATTTCCTTTAAGATTGACTGGTTGGACTTCCGTGCAGTCCAAGGGACCCTACACACTACACAGACCTTTTTTTTTTTTTTTTTACCTCTGTGAATCTTTCCAAAAAGAAATAATGTTCTGGGCACTACAGGTTAAGAAGCACTGATCTTTGTATATCATAGATTTATTCTGAGCCTTTTGTCCTCCTTATACGTATTCATCGTTGCTGAATTCCAAAATCACATGTCAACAACCACATCTGGAAAACACACGCTGCTTAGGAAGACTGCCAGGCACCAAGAGCTGGGTGTGTAGATATGCGGGTTAAATTCTATAGCAAGATTGTTTTTTAGTGCAGGAAGGAAAAAAAGAGTTGATGAATCATTAATAAGGGCAATTTAGCAAAATATATCCACAAGTTCTTGCATTCAGTGACAATGTTATGACTATGTTCCCATTAGCCCAGAAATCTGGTTACATCGGCTTTAAAAAGGCCCAAATCACACATCTCCTGAACTCATGTTTCCGCAGCCTAGGAATAAAAATCCGAAAAGCTAGAGATACAGCACTGGCCAGTGTTCATTTCCCACAGAAAGCTGTCAAGGTCTTTCTCGTCCTTCAAGCACGAGCTCAAACACACAGTCTTCCCACCATCCCTTTGCCCCCACACCAGGGGAACTCTCTCTCCCCTGGACCCCGGCCTTTCCTGTTCATGCCTCCACTGAAGCACCTCCCCAGGCTAGCTTGTTTGCAGCTAGCTTTGTCTGCATCTTTCTCCCTGCACTGTGAGCTCCTCTAGGGGAGGGTCCCCGCCTCCCAGAGCCAGACACACACGACTGGGTGCGGTAAGCCTGCCACCCGTACGTCTTGAGCCAAACTTCTTCATTTCAAATGAACAGGAGCTGGAAGTCTGGATTGCCAAGGAGCCCAGCCACAGACAGGCACTCGGTTGCTTTCTACCATGAGCAGTCTTCAAGGCATTTTGAAAACAGAGGTCTTCAGGGGGAGTCTTTGGAGCTAGGCAAAGAGTAAACAGAGCTTATTTGAGAATTCTGGAATGCAGAAAGTTTCTAAACGAATTCAAAGCCCAGAAAATGTACTCAGGCACTATCGTATGCTGTACCTCTCCTGCAATTTGTCTTGATCCATTGCTTCCCTTCTTCTCACCTCCCACCTCAAACCTCGATCCCTCATAAGCTAAGAAAGGACTCTTTGTCTGGCAGAATCTTAAGATATTTTGCTGGAAGCATGCGATGCTCCTCATGCCATTTGAAACTCTCCTAAAGAGTCTCTGCTGGTCAGGATCAACTAGGTGATGAGGCAATGGCAAGTTATCAATAAATTTCAGTGCTTTAATGCCTTAATAGTTTATTTCTCACTTCTGTAAAGTCCACTGTGGGTCCTGGCAGCTCTCCAGGACATTTGTGACTAAGGCATTAACTCAGTGGTGCAGGGGACTCACCTGGTTCCTCTGAGGGAAGGTGAAGAAGAGCATGGAGATTTCATGTCTGCACATCCTTTGCTCTGACTCAGAAGTGCCACACGCTCTGTCAGCCGCAGCGCCTCACCCAGAATGAGACCGGTAACCCCACTAACAGGCAAGGAGAAGGCGAGGAAACCGGTGGTCATGAACTCTGCTTCTATCTACTTCCAAGGCTTCACAAGGACTTTATAAGTCAAGGCAGAAGGAAGGCAGGCTGGAAGGGGCAGCTTCTTCTCCCCACTTTGCCTTCTGTCCTAAGACACATCTAAGAAACCAGGAAAGGCGTCCTCAGCACTGGACGGCTCACCTGCTCAGAGCAGACAGTGGCAGGGCATCCTCTTCCCTTTCTCATCTGCAATCTTATTTCCTGGAGGCACGGGCTTCCCTGGAGGCTCAGATGGTAAAGCATCTGCCTGCAGTGCAGGAGAACTGGGTTCAGTCCCTGGGTTGGGAAGACCCCGCAAAGAAGGGAATGGCAACCCACGCTGGTATTCTCACCTGGATGGACAGAGGAGCCTGGTGGGCTACAGTCCACAGGGTCGCAAAGAGCTGGACACGACTGAGCGACTAAACACGAAGGCCCGGATGTTCTGAGAGGTCATTTAGTTAGAAACAAAGAAATTAGGCCGAGAATTGGCCATTTCAGGACAACTGTCCTTGAAGAGTTCCATGACTAGCAAAGGAAGAGAGAGTTAGGTCTGAACGGTTCCAGCCCTCTTTCCAACTTCAGCAATTTGATTTTCATTTTATACCCCATTTTGACTATTAACATCATGACATCTTCCACAGATAGTCATTAAATACTCACAATATACCTGACTGCAGAAAATGGGGACCCAGGTATTTTTTGAACCACTGTGCTGTTTGAAATTTCACACTATATGCTCTTTATAAATCATAAATTACTTTACCCTTTTCACAACCTTTGGGGGCATTGTCATGATTGCTCCCATTTTACAGCCAAGTAAACTGAGGTTCAGAGAATTAAATCATATGACCGAGGTCATGGCAGGTAATAGTGAGGAAAGGAGATCTCAACCCACATCTTTCTGGCTAATAATAAGGGAATCCCACATACTCACTCCTAATTAATTAGAACTTAGAGGTTTGGGGCTTCCAGCCTGATTTTTTAGACTTTATGTATTTGAGGAGTATAATCAAGAGATTATTCATTAACTGAAATAACCACAGTTCTATCTGAAATTTGAAAGAATGTTGATCATAGCTTTTGTGCACTATTCCTTATGTTACAATAATCTTTTAAACTGCATCAACTTCCCTTTCTCTCAGACAAGGCGTTGAACATTATGCCTTTCTGTTACATGGCCCAGACACGCAAGGGAAACCCTACCCCAGGATTAAGTGCAATCTCGCTCACTTAACAAAGTGTCCGTAACAAAGTTAAGCAGTTTATTTAAAAACAACAACAACAAGATCAACTATTGTTTGGCAAATTTTTAGAAAATTGGACCTTTATCTCCTAAAATGAATAAAAATCTGAAAAAAAAAATACTAATACTCTGGTAGATGTGCAAATATTACAAACTGAGATGGAGGTGGAAATCCTTATATGTGCCTCTACAGCAGCAAATCTTGAGCTTCAAACACATACTCGTGAGCTTAACATAAGCACTGGTGGATTCAGTTATGGAAGCCACAAAACAAAAACAAATTTACAAACATCTTAAAATACTGGAAATTACTGGCAAAACTTGCAACCCAGAGACAAGGTGTAAATTAAGATATCATAATATTTGGGGGCTTTTTGAGAACAAACCCTCCCTTATAAGAGATAAGCCTTCTATTTAGGCCTTCTTACATTTGATTTTATACATATTTTCCTTAGCTATTACACACAAACTTAGGATCCCAGCATCTGAAGCAGTGTCTGGCACACAGGAGGCTCTCAGCAGACATTTGATGAATAAACAAGAGACCAGATCAACGGAAGAGACTAGACATGGCAGCGAGGGGAAATATTTCAAAAGCTGGAACACAACTCTTCTTGGGGAGACAACTGTCTTTTTCTGGATGATACAGTGATGGCAGCTTTTTTTATTCCAGTGGAATACAATTTATTATTGCTCTGTGGACATCAACCAAATTTGTCAGTTTTGTACCTATGCTCAGACGGTAAAGAATCTGCCTGCAACTCGGGAGACCCAGGTTCGATCCCTGGGTCCGGAAGAATGATAACCCACTCCAGCATTCTTGTCTGGAGAATTCCATGGACAGAGGAGCCTGGCGGGCTTCAGCCCATGCAGTCTCAAAGGGTTGAACACTGCTGAGTGACTTTTTAAGCTATTATTTATATTAATTTTTTGGTTGAAGATATTTGTTATCTATATTGGAGCATGATTGCCTTGCAATGTGGTGTTAGCTTCTGCTGTACAAGGACGTGAATCAGCTGTATGTGTACATGTATCCCCTCCCTCTCGAGCCTGCCTCCCGCCCGCTGCGTCCCGCCCCTCTCGGTCACCACAGGGCTCCGAGCCGAGCTCCCTGTGTTACAGGGCAGCTTCCCAGCAGCTGCTTGCTTTGCGTGTCGCAGTGTATATGTCGGGGCCGCCCTCCCCATCCACCCCTCACATCCCTTACCCCTGTGCCCCGTGTCTGCTCCCCACATCAGCATCTCTTTTCCTGCCTGGAAATAGGTTCATCTGTACCATTTTTCTCGATCCCACATAAGGGCATTAATTAATATACTATATTGTTCCTCTCTTCCTGACTTACTTCACCTTGTATTTCTGGCAGGATGGCAGACCAGGTACTTTGAATTACATTTCCAATGAAGAATCACTAAAATATGGAATGATATCTTTTTTTAATAACATGATACCCATTTTCTTTCATTTATGGTTTGGGCCTCACCACGCGGCTTGCAGGACCTTAGTTCTCTGACCTGGGATTGAACCCTGGCCCCTGGCAGTGGAAACTTGGATTCCTAACCACAGAACCACCAGGGAAGTCCCTGAAATGAAATATTTAAAAAGCATCTTTTAAATGCATCACCAGGCAAACTGGGATAGAGGTAGGGTGTGTGGAGGGGCAAAAATGCACAAGGCAAAAGCAGGAGGTCATGGAGCTCTGCGGCTCCCTTTCACTGGTGTTTTCTGCCACACCTCCAGAGCGTGAACTTTCCTGGGCGGGGGGCTGAAAAGTAGGAATGCGACCGAAAACAGAGACTGCTCAAGGTGGCCAGTTCTTGTTATTTTTACCCCTTTCTAAGGTTGACTTCCAATTCCTACATATAAAGCTGGCATTACAAAGGGCTAGAACTCACTTGTAAAGAAGAACTAGAAATTAATTTGCTGTTCAGAAGGGGAGTATCTGAAATGGGGAGCAGGGGAGTGGAAGGTCTTACAGCGAGACCCAGCTGTGTGACCCGTTTTCCCGCCGGGTAATGAAGCCTACTTGCTTTCACATGTTCTGAGCTCATTCCCCAAAATGGAATGGGGTGTGCTTAAATGTTAGCTCCACGGAGAAGAGATAGAAGTCCCTTGATCAAGTAGACTTCTCATTCTTTACCATTGACTAGGAAGGGTATCGGAGAAGGCAATGGCACCTCACTCCAGTACGCTTGCCTGGAAAATCCCATGGATGGAGGAGCCTGGTGGGCTGCAGTCCATGGGGTCGCTAAGAGTCAGACACGACTGAGCGACTTCACTTTCACTTTTCACTTTCATGCACTGGAGAAGGAAATGGCAACCCACTCCAGTGTTCTTGCCTGGAGAATCCCAGGGACGGGGGAGCCTGGAGGGCTGCCGTCTATGGGGTCGCACAGAGTCGGACACGACTGAAGCGACTCAGCAGCAGCAGGAAGGGTGTGGCCTGTTTGTTTGTCTTGAGGCAGCCCTCTTCTTACTTGTCCAATCAAAGTCATTCTTTAACCTAAGAAGGGAGGCATTCAGAGAAAGGAAACCAGCATGTTCCTGAGGTCTGGCTATGTGTGTGCAGGAGCTAAGAACATACCTCAGCTCTTCGCCCCACAAAGGGCCTGCGAGGTAGGCGCCACTGTGCTGTTCAGTCGCCAGGTCATGTCGGATTCTTTTCGACCCCAGGGCCCTTCACTATCTCATGGAGTTTGCTCAAACTCATGTCCATAGTGTTGGTGATACTGTCTCACCATCTCATCCTCTGCTGCCCTCTTCTCCTTTTGCCTTCAATCTTTCCCAGCTTCAGGGTCTTTTCCAATGAGTTAGTTCACATCAGGTGGCCAAAGTACTGGCGTTTCAGCTACAGCATCAGTCCTTCCAATGAATATTCAGGATTGATTTCTTTAGGATTGACTGGTTTGATCTCCTTGCAGTCCAAGAGACTCTCAAGAGTCTTCTCCAGCACCACAATTTGAAAGCATCATTCTTTCACACTCAGCCTTCTTATGGTCCAACTCTCACATCCATACATGACTACTGGAAAAACCATAGCTTTGACTATATGGGCCTTTGTAGGCAAAATGATATCTCTGCTTTTTAATACACTGTCTAGGTTTGTCAAAGCTTTTCTTCCAAGGAGCAAGCATCTTTTAATTTCATGGCTGCAGTCACCGTCCACAGTGATTTTGAAGCCCAAGAAAATAAAATCTGTGACCGTTTCCACTTCTCCTGTTGGCAGGCATCAGTGCCCCAGTTTCACAGATGAGGAGCCTGGGAATCAAGGGCTGCAGTAACGAGTCCAAGTTCCCGTAGACAGAAATGGAAAAACTTGGGAACTGGAGGCTGCCGTCCACTTCAGAGTCATGTTCCACCGTAGGTCTTCCCCGCTGCTCTGGAATCTAAGATCCTTGAAGGCAGGACCCATCTTCCAGCACCAGGGCATCATGGAGCTCCAGGGCAGGAGGACTGACCAGTAACCAGTAACAAACCTCTGATTCCCAGTGCTGCCTCATGTCACGTCCCTGACAGCTCTGTAGACGTGCAACTCTGCCTTGTATTCACTTCCCATCCCAAGACAAGTCTTGATGGGTTTGTTCCCTTGACAAGTACATATTGTCTTAAAACTCAAAGTTCTCTTTCTCATTTTACCCTTGTGTCCCTGGAGAAAGGTTTCTCATTCCCCTACTCAGGCCGCCAGTTTAGGGAAATCACACAGGAAGGAGACCTGCTTGTCCACTGAACTGCCAACCAGAAGCGTGAGCTATGTTTGGAACTCACAGCCCAGGAAACCATCCAACCTGCTTGCAAAGCATCAGCAGTGGAGGCTCAAAGAAAACCAGGTACAACATAATCCTCTTCTTGTACTCTCGTTTACATCCTCACCATATTAATTTTCTTTGTTTCAACCTGAACTAAAGTCAAGGAAGGCTTCTTAGGCAGTGTTATTCACATGCATTAGACAACCCTAAAGTGACAAAATGCTCTAATTCCATCCGCTGATAAAAGTAAATTTGACACGAACACTAAGCTGTTATTTTTCAAATAACAATGGTAACATTTAATTAGAATTTAACCTGGCTGCTTGCTTTCACTTAACAATGTACAGTACATTTCCCTGGCCAAAGGAAAGATTGACATCCAGTGTAAACACTGAATTTTAAAAAGAGCTGCTCACTAGTCTAATTATGCATAGTATCCTGCCATTAATTGCTAGCATTTCAAGTGGCTTGAAGGGTCAGCTGGTCTTTAGTCTTTCTTATTAAGATTGCAGGTTAGATTAAGTCTTTGTGGGGCTATTGCAGTTGCCTATCCGTAGAGTTAACGCTAGGGTTTTTCCAGTAGTCACGTATGGATGTTAAGAGTTGGACCTTAATAAAGAAGGCTGAGTGCTAAAGAATTGATGCTTCCAATTGCAGTGCTGGAGAAGACTTGAAAAGTCCCTTGGACTGCAAGGAGATCAAACCAGTCAATCCTCAAGGAAATCAACCCTGAACATTCATTGGAAGGACTGATGCTAAAGCTGAAGCTCCAATACTTTGGTCACCTGATGTGAAGAGCTGATTCACTGGAAAAGACCCTGATACTGGGAAAGATTCAGGGAAGGAGGAAAAGGGGATGACAGAGGATGAGATGGTTGGATGGCATCACCGATTCAGTGGACATGAATTTGAGCAAATTCCAGGAGCTGGTGATGGAGAGGGGAGCCTGGTGTGCTGCAGTCCATGGGGTGGCAAAGAGCCAGGCACGACGGAGCGACTGAATGACAGGAAACACACAGTTGCCTCGTAAAGATTACTTCTGTAGGGCTTCCCTGTGGTCCTGTGGCTAAGAGTCCACCTTGCAAAGCCGGAGACACCATTTCAACCCTGGTTTTCCCAATCCAGAGGTCAAACCCAGCTCTCCTGCACTGGCGGGTGGGTTCTTTACCACTGAGCCACCTGGGAAGCCTGGCATCAAGACCACCCCACCTATAAAATAGAGTAAGCAGGCGTGTTTGTCCATGACAACAAATTTGAGAACTGGCCTTCAGTCAACACAGCCATGACTAAAATGCCAGCTGGTCCATTAACTCCACTGCATGACCTCTCTGGGTCTCAGAGTGTCTGGTGGGGATTAACTGAGATGATATACAAGGAAGACGTACAAAAATTCCACTGAGATATTTGCAAAGACTTTACTCTCTTGGGTCCCTCCAGCTGGACCAGCTTCTAACAGTGTCCCGATGCATGTTCTGTTCACAATCTGTCCCCTCAAGACCTGGATGTAGAAATCACTCTTTCCCCAATAGAGGGGAAGAGGGGCCAGAGATAAAATGTCAGCCAGTGTGAAAAAAGCAGAGACATTACTCTGCCAGCAAAGGTTCATCTAGTCAAAGCTATGGTTTTCCCAGTAGTCATGTGCAGATGTGAGAGCTGGACCCATAAGGAAGGCTGAGGGCCGAAGAATTGATGCTTTTGAACTGTGGTGTTGGAGGAGACTCTTGAGAATCCCCTGGACTGCAAGGAGATCCAACCAGTCCATCCTAAAGGAAATCAGTCCTGAATATTCATTGGAAGGACTGATGCTAAAGCTGAAACTTTAATACTTTCTGTCTGATGTGAAGAGCTGACTCCTTAGGAAAGCCTCTGATGCTGGGGAAGATTGAAGGCAGGAGGAGAAGGGGGCGACGGAAGATGAGATGGTTGGATGGCGTCACCAGCTCAATGGATATGAATTTGAGCAAACTCCAGAGACAGTGAGTCAGGGAAGCCTGGTGTGCTGCAGCCCCTGGGGTCACAAAGAGTCGGATACAACTTGGCGACTAAACAACAACAGCAAAACTGCCTCCTAGTGTGTGGAGGTGATGGGGCCTTTACAGAGATGTGTGACGTATTAATAGGGGAAGAGTCCTTTCTGGTCTAAACAGTTGTTTTTCATGTATGTGTTGTCATCTGTCCACAGGAGGATCATGCTTTTAAAGTGTTGCAAGCTCCGTCATGTTTAGGAAGGATCTATAGTAAGTCCACTACACACGAAGTTTCAAGTCATGAGCTTTCAAAAATACGGACAAGCTTTCCATAATGACATGCATGCATGGTAAGCCGCTTCAGTCGTGTCTGACTCTGTGCGAGCCCATGGACAGCAGCCCACCAGGCCGAGTGAAATCGCAGCTTGCCCTCCATCTCCTATTGCTGACGACCCTTCATCCCTACCATCTCCCACCTCCTCTCCCTCCTCCTTCTTGCCTCTCACTCGACGCCAGCCGCTGGGTACCAGCCGCTGTACTGCACTGCTGGACTTTTCAAGGTACTGTGCTGTAAGATTAAGAGTGTTTTCTTTATTTTCGTGTGTTTGTTCTTTATGCATCATTTGTATAAAAAGTGTTATAACCCCATTACAGTACAGTACTATATAGCCGATTGTGTTGGGCTCCTAGGCTAACTCTGCTGGACTTTTGTAAATAAGCTCTCGGAAGGAAACCCATTCGTCTGTGGGGCACTTACTGTGCTTGTTTTTTTAACCTGACTTTCCACTTCAGTGAAGAAAGTTCGCAAGAGGAATCCAGAGGAGAAAGGGTGAGAGGAGAGGAGGAAGGAAGGCAGGGAGGGGGAAAGGAGTTGGAATGAACAGCCGCGAGTCTCCAGTGCCCGAGGTTATGTATCGATCTTAGGCCTACTCAGAAAGCTGAGCAGAGGCCCCGCGAGAAAAAGAAAATCGAACCAGTTTCACGGGCTGCGTTTCCTATACGTCTTCTCATCTGTTGCTGCCGCCTGCCCCCCTGTGGACATTCTTACCATCGCTTGGATTTTCACAAATGGAAGGGCTCACAGTGGAAAACAACGTTTTCAGTTTTCAGAGCGTCCCCAGGGCCTGCAAGATAAAACTCACTAAACAAAGAGCGTTCGGGATCCAGTCCCTGCCAAGACAGCCTCCTCTTCGTGTCCGCCCGCACCAGCCTTCATAGTTCCCCAATAACAGCTTTGATCAGAGACCAACCCTGGGATCAGACCAGAGTTCAAACTCCAGTCTTCCTTTCCTCCTCAGCTGTGTGACTCTGGACAAGTCACCTAACCTCTCTGAACTTGTTCCTCATCTGTAAAATGGGCACAGTAATAGCACCTGCCTCCTGGAGCTCTTGTAGGGTTAAGTGCCATAAAGCATGAAAACTGTCTTACAGGTTACACACCTCGATGAACTTCAGCTGCTCTGCGCTGTGTGCCAAGTCACTCAGTTGTGTTCGACCCTTTGGGACCCTATGGACTGTAGCCGCCAGGCTCCTCTGTCCTTGGAATTTCCCACGTGAGAATGCTGGAGTGGGTTGCCATGCCCTCCTCCAGGGGATCTTTCTGACCCGGGGATTAAACCCATGGCTCTCACATCTCCTGCATTGGCAGGCAGCTTCCTTACCACTAGGGCCGCCTGGGAAGCCCTCTCTGTAAACTCATTCTTTCTGCCTCTAAGGATTAGTCACTAAATCGTGTCCAACTCTTCTGACCCCATGGACAGAGGAGCCTGACAGGCTACAGTCCATGGGATTCTCCAGGCAACAATACTGGAGTGGGTTGCCATTTCCTTCCCCAGAGGATCTGCCTCTAAACCATTCATTTAATAAGAATTTTTTTATGAACTACACGGATGACAAATAAAGCAGCCTTTAAAGACCTATAGTCAAATGGAAGAGAAAGAAATATAAATAATCATGATATTTTTTATTTTGACAAAGGCAGTGGTAGAGTTTAGGGTAGTTTTGCGTCCTTAGCTCAGTCGTGTCTGACTCTGCGACACCATGGACTGTAGCCCACCAGGCTTCTCTGTCCATGGGATTCTCCAGGCAAGAATACTGGAGTGAGTTCCCATTCTCTTCTCCAGGGGATCTTCCCGACCCAGGGATTGAACCCAAGTCTCCTATATTGCAGGCATGTTCTTTATCATCTGAGCCATGAGGGAATTTGAGTTCCTCCAAAAAATCGAACGCAAGATAAAGAATTGTAGGCATTGATTCATCTGGGGAAGTGGTCCTAGGGAACAGGGCTGGGGGCTTGGGAGGAGTGAAGAGGAGCAAGGAAGAAAGCCCACAGAAGGCGCTTTATTGAGTGGAATCTTGTGGACAATTGAGGCTTGAGCCCATGGGGACTCTCTAAGGAGCCACAAGGAATGTGACTCACATTGACTGCCTGGAGGACTGAAAAAGGGGACATTTATCCAGCAGCTCTTATGTCTCAGCCGTCGAGATTGTCCCTTGGAGTGCTGACTCCCTCACTCTCCCAGGTCTGGGCGCCTGCAAGCACCCAGCACATCTCTGCGTGCTTCCTGAGCCCCAAAGCCAGGCAAGCCTGGAGGCAGAGAGCAAAATTAGCAGGACAACTGAGGACGCATGGGCAACTTGCACCAGCACCGAGCGGGTGGCCCAGGAATGGCTGGAATCAATGAGGGCAGGTAGGACTCAAAGAATTGATGCTTTAGAACTTGGTGCTAGAGAAGACTCTTGAGAGTCCTTTGAACAATAAGGAGATCAAACCAGTCCATCCTAGGGGAAATCCACCCTGAATAGTCATTGGAAGAACTGATACTGAACCTGAAGCCCCAGTACTTTGGCCACCTGATGCGAACAGCTGACTCATCGGAAAAGACCTTCATGCTGGGAAAGACTGAAGGCAGAAGGAGAAGAGGGTGGCAGAGGCCTCACTGATGCAATGGATGTGAACTTGGGCAAACTACAGGAGACGGCGAGGGCCAGGGAAGCCTGGCGTGCTGCAAACCATGGAGTCGCAACGAGTCAGACATGCCTTGGCAACTGAGCAACAACAGGCTGCAGGGCTGGGCGCCAGAGGTGTCCGACGCTGGCCCAGGAAATCGTAGGCGTGGAGGACAGACCCTGAGCACAGCTCAGCCTTTGGTCAGGGAGCTGGGGTTTCATCACACAGGGCTTCCTGGAGTGAATGGCTACCCCAGGGCTAGATCACACTGCCCTCATCGGGGGTGGAGGGAACAGACTGCTGAAGGACTGAGCTGGGGCAATGCCAGGAGGACTGAGGGCAGAGGGAGAGGGAGGGGGCGGTCAAGGGGTCTCTGCAGGAGGTAAGGGGGGCACGGTTCGGTGAGACAATAGTCAGCGTGGTCGGTGACTCTGGGCGACCCACGGTTCCAACCCGAATGCTACCGTCCAAGACAGAAAAGATTTGCCCCTCGTGGATTGCTATGGTTTCAATGACTGAGTACTCACACCCTCCCCCCAAATCCCTATGCTGAAATCCTAATGTCTGATAGGATAGAATTAGGAGGTGGGACCTTTGGGAGGTGGTTAGATCATAAGAGTGGAGACTTCCCGAATGGGATGGTTGTCGATGTTCAGTTGCTCAGCCATGTCGCCTCTTTGTGACCCCACAGACTGCAGCAGGCTCCCTAGTCCTCCACTAACCCCCTGAGTTTTCTCAAACTCATGTCTGTTGAATCGATGATACCATCCAACCATCTCAGCCTCTGTCGTCCACTTCTCCTCCTGCCTTCAATCTTCCCCAGGATCAGGGTCTTTTCCAATTAATTGGCTCTTCACATCAGGTGGCCCACATATTGGAGCTTTAGCTTCAGCATCAGTCCTTACAATAAACATTCAGGACTGATTTCCTTCAGGGTTGACTGGTTTGATCTCCTTGCAGTCCAAGGGACTCCCAAGAGTCTCCTCCTCCACCACAATTCAAAAGCATCAGTTCTTTGGCGCTCAGCCTTCTTTATGGTCCACCTCTCACACCCGTACATGACTATGGAAAAACCACAGCTTTGACCAGACGGACCTTTGTTGGCCAAGTGACGGCTCTGCTTTTTAATATGCTGTCTAGATTCGTTATGGATTTCCTTCCAAGGAGAAAGCTTATTTTAATTCCATGGCTGCAGTCACCAGCCACAGTAATTTTGGAGCCCAAGAAAATGAAGTCCGTCACTGCTTCCGTAAGGGCAGAGCCTTCGTGACAGGGATTAGTGCCCCTGAACGAGGGCCCGCAGAGCTCCCTAGCCCTCCTGCCATGTGAGGACACATTGAGAAGTCTGGGACCCAGAAGAGGGCCCTCCTCAGTCCTGTTGGCACCCTGATCCGACCTTCTTCCAGTCTCAGGCTCTAGGAAATAAAGTTTTGTCCTTTGTAAGCCCTCAGCAGGCTGGTGTCTCAGCAGCCAGAATGGACTAAGACAGGGTTGGATGCTGAGCTCTGACGTAACACGTTCAAGTTCCCTCTGGACACCGCAGTGGAAAGGGCCAATAAGCAGATAGGAACCGGAGTCTAGTAATTAGGGAAGCTTTGGCACTGGGATACGGAGAGATGGAACAGGAGGTTGAAAGGGACCTGGTGAGTCAGTTTTCCTGTTGATGATCGCTCCCCGGTGCCTGCGACGGTGTGGGCCCCCGCTAGAGTCCTTGCACGCCTGCCTCCAGCTCGCGACAGAGCAGAGGATGGAGAGGGAGAGATGAGCTGCTGAGGAGCTGAGGCTCGTCCCCGCCCTCCCGTGCTAGAGAGAGGAAGACCCAGACTCGCGGGGCGAGCCAGAGGCGGCCATGTGGGAAGGAGCCAACGTCAAGGCCTCTTGGGAAGGACGCTGCCCAGGAGAAGTGGCCTGGCGGGACGAAGGAGCCAACACAGAAAGGCACCGTGGCACCAAAAGGTGATAACTACGGCAGTTTCTTCCCTGGTGGCTCAGCTCGTAAAGAATCTGCCTGCAACGCAGGAGACCCAGGATGTGCGTTAGATCTCCAGAGCTTACTCATCTTCTCCTTGCAGGTTGTTTAGCTATGACTGTAGAGTCTGTGTTTGAAGGAGCTGGGCAGTGTTCTGAGAGTCACTGAAACAGCTCTGGAGGAACCTGCAGATAAGCCAGTCACACTTCCAGCTAAGCTCACAGCCCCACCAAGTGGACATTTTAAAATATACACTGTGTTGTTAGTTGCTGAGTCTTGTCAGACTCTTCGTGACCGCGTGGACTGCAGCATGCCAGGCTTCCCTGTCCCTTGCTATCCCCTGGAGTTTATGCAAACTCATGTCCCTCGAGTCGGTCGTGCTACTAACCATCTCACTATGTATAAAACAGATGACTAAGAATAACCGACTGCATAGCAAAGGGAAATATACGCCCTGTGGTGATCTAAATGGAAGGAAATCCAAGGAAGAGAGGGTATATGTATGTGGCTGATTCACTTGGCTGCACGGCAGAAACAAACGCGACGTTGTAAAGCGGCTACACGCCAGTTAAAAAAACACCACCACCACCTCTCATCTCAGTGGTTTCCTTTTTGACACCTGCAGCCACAGGCAGCTAAAGCCCACCGTCACCACTGGCCGAAATGCAGAATCAGAGCCTGCCTGTCTCTCTCCTGCCGACCAGCTTTGTTGTTGTTTACTCACTAAGTCGTGTCCGACTCTCTGTGACCCCATGGACTGTAGCCCACCAGGCTCCTCCGTCCATGGGATTCTCCAGGTAAGAATACTGGAGTGGAGAGCCATTCCCTTCTCCAGGGGATCTACCTGACCCACAGATCCAACCCAGGTCTCCTGCATCAGGTGGGACAGCTAGTGGCCTCCTAAACAACAAGCCCCACTCCTCTGCCTCCTGAGAAGTCTGGTTTGGAAAGTCATGTAGGAAAACTGTGAATTCAGGACAAACAGCACCAAAAAAGTGATGTTGGAAAAGTATTTTCAAAATGTTGAGTCAGCTTCTGCCCATGGAAATAAACTTGTTTAAAAAAAAAAAAGAAAGAAGAAAAATCATTCTGCGTGAAATTTTTATTAACAAAAGTCTGCTTCTCCGCAACGGTGTTTATCACATGCCATGAGGATTTTCTCATATAAGAACTGTTTGAAATGTCATCTTTAATAGTGATATTAGGTTTGTCACTAGCATAGCTAAGTTGTGCTGGTCGAATGGCTTATTTGCAGGCTGCTGTAGTATAGTGACTGAGAGCACAAGCTCTGTAGTCTGAACGCCTGTTCAAATGCTGGCTCTCACTACATCCTGTGTACACGTGGGCAAGTAACTTCTCTCTATGCTTCATTCGTCTCAGCTGTAAAATGGACACAAACACAGGAGTTTCTTCAATAGAATCGTGAGCACTGGTTAATCCTTGTAAAGCTGGAAGTAAAGAAAGTGCTTGCTAATGTTAGCTACAGTGATTCAGTTCAGTTCAGTTCAGTTCAGTCGCTCAGTCGTGTCCGACTCTTTGCAACCCCATGAATCACAGCACACCAGGCCTCCCTGTCCATCACCAACTCCCAGAGTCCACACAAACACATGTCCATCGAGTCAGTGATGCCATCCAGCCATCTCATCCTCTGTCGTCCCCTTCTCCTCCTGTCCCCAATCCCTCCCAGCATCAGGGTCTTTTCCAATGAGTCAGCTCTTTGCATCTGGTGGCCAAAGTATTGAAGTTTCAGCTTCAGCATCAGTCCTTCCAATGAACACCCAGGCCTGATCTTCTTTAGGCTGGACTGGTTGGATCTCCTTGCAGTCCAAGGGACTCTCAAGAGTCTTCTCCAACACCACGATTCAAAAGCATCACTTCTTTGGCACTCAGCCTTCTTCACAGTCCAACTCTCACATCCATACATGACCACTGGAAAAACCATAGCCTTGACTAGACGGACATTTGTTGGCAAAGTAATGTCTCTGCTTTTGAATACGCTGTCTAGGTTGGTCATAACTTTTCTTCCAAGGAGTAAGCGTCTTTTACTTTCATGGCTGAAGTCACCATCTGCAGTGGTTTTGGAGCCCCCCAAAATAAAATCTGACACTGTTTCTACTGTTTCCCCGTCTATTTTCCATGAAGTGATGGGACCACAGTGATTACTGAACAGTATTTCATTGTTGGTCTTTTGAGTTGTTTCAAAGATTGCAGAAATTAATCTATTTGTTATAATTGCTTGTTCTTTTTTCTGTTTCTCTTTTGGCTGTGCTGGGTCTTAGCTGCCGCTCGGGCTTCTCTTTAGTTGCAGTCTCACTGCGGCGACTTCTTTTGCTGCAATTCCTGGGCTCTGGAGCGCAGACTCAACAGTTGGGGCACAGAGGCTTAGTTGCTCCGTGGCCTGTGGGATCTTCCCGTACCAGGGGTCGAAGCTGTGTCTCCTGTATTGCCAGGTGGATTCTTTGCCACCGAGCCACCAGGGAAGCCCTCCTTGTGTCTTTTTATCTTATTGAAGTATAGTTAATTCACAATGTTGTGTTAATTTCTGCTGTGACAGCAGAATGATTCGGTTATATATGCGTGTGTGTGTTCTTTTCCATTATGGTTTATCACAGAATATTGAATATAGTTCCCTGTGCTGTACAGTAGGACCTTGTTGCTTATTAATTCTATCCTGTTTCTGATTATTTCACAGAATCTAAGATACGGGGCTACTAGATCAAATGCTGTAAAGTCTTAAGAGTATTGATAGAGATCTGATGACTCTCCTGAAAGCTTTGACGTGACCCTCCGATCAGCAGGACTGGAAAACACATGTCAGCACACGCATTGAAAATAGTTGCTGGTTTGTGTCAGGGAGGAAGTTGCTGGTTTGTCCCCTTCTCCTCCCACCTTCAATCTTTCCCTGCATCAGAGTCTTTTCCAATGAGTCGGTTCTTAGTATCAAGGTGGCCAAAGTATTGGAGCTTCAGCATCGGCATCAGTCCTTCCAATGGATATTCGGGACTGATTTCCTTTAGGATAGACTGGTTTGATCTCCTTAGGCTAAGGGAGAGGTCAAAGGAATGAAGTCCTAAATCTCATTCTTCTTAATCAGCCTAGGAGTTCCCTAGTGGCCCAGGGCTTAAGGCTCTGGGCTTCCAATACAGAGGGCGAGAATTCAGTCCCTGGTCAGAGAACTGTGATCCCACTTGCCGCCAAAAAATATAAAAACAAGAAACAAAGTTCAAATAAAAAAAATAGATAATCAGCCCAAAACAACCCTCCTGCCAAAGAGATACATGTTGAGGGGACAGATCTTGCCCCCTTAACGCTTAACGATCACTCCTGCTATCTTGCTGATTCTATTTGCATTTCTTCAATAATGAGTAAGGTGGGACATTTAATTTTCCTCTCAGTCAGATTTCTAGTTCAAACTACTTTATCCAGAGATAAGCTACTTTGCAAAACATTTTGGAAAGAAACTTCTCCCTGAAGATGGACCTCATATCCCGGGCTCTGTGACAGCCTAGAGGGGCAGGATGGGGTGGGAGGTGGGAAGGAGATCCAAGAGGGAGGGGACGTGTGTGTACCTGTGGCTGAAGCGTGTGGGTGTATGGCAGAAACCAACACAGCATTGTAAAGCAATTATCCTCCAATTAAAAATAAACATTTTTTAACTTAGAAATTCTCCCTGAAAATGTCTAAATCTCATTCTTCTTAATCAGCCTAGGAGTTCCCTAGTGGCCCAGGGCTTAAGGCTCTGGGCTTCCAATACAGAGGGCGAGAATTCAGTCCCTGGTCAGAGAACTGTGATCCCACTTGCCGCCAAAAAATATAAAAACAAGAAACAAAGTTCAAATAAAAAAAATAGATAATCAGCCCAAAACAACCCTCCTGCCAAAGAGATACATGTTGAGGGGACAGATCTTGCCCCCTTAACGCTTAACGATCACTCCTGCTATCTTGCTGATTCCGTTTGCATTTCTTCAATAATGAGTAAGGTGGGACATTTAATTTTCCTCTCAGTCAGATTTCTAGTTCAAACTACTTTATCCAGAGATAAGCTACTTTGCAAAACATTTTGGAAAGAAACTTCTCCCTGAAGATGGACCTCATATCCCGGGCTCTGTGACAGCCTAGAGGGGCAGGATGGGGTGGGAGGTGGGAAGGAGATCCAAGAGGGAGGGGACGTGTGTGTACCTGTGGCTGAAGCGTGTGGGTGTATGGCAGAAACCAACACAGCATTGTAAAGCAATTATCCTCCAATTAAAAATAAACATTTTTTAACTTAGAAATTCTCCCTGAAAATGTAGCAAATACATTTTTGGGACACTGAGGCAGAGGGCAGAAAGGGACTTAGGAGTATTCCCCAGGACACAGTCTCTCAGTGCTAAGAACATTCTAGAAACCCATCAGGTTTCTATCTGTAATCCCCTGCACATAGTCTGGTCTGGACCCCCAGATGGCAGATGCCTCTGGCTGAGATGTGCTTCTCTTAGCCTCCATGATGATTTGTCCTTCTTTCTTTCTCGCTAGAATGCCCCAAGTAGTATTTATTTTAACCATATTAAAAGTCACAGGCATCACTTTGCTGACAAAGGTCCATCTAGTCAAAGCTGTGGTTTTTGCAGTAGTCACATAGGGATGTGAGAGTTGGACCATAAAGAAGGCTGAGTGCTGAAGAACTGATGTTTTCAAACTGCAGTGCTGGAGAAGACTCTTGACAGTCCCTTGGACTGCAAGGAGATCAAATTAATCAATCCTAAAGGAAATCAACTCTGAACATTCATTGGAAGGACTGATGCTGAAGCTGAAGCTCCAATACTCTGGCCACCTGATGCGAAGTACTGACTCATTGGAAAAGACTCTGATGCTGGGAAAGATGGAGGGCAAAAGGAAAAGGGAGTGGCAGAGAATGAGATGGTTGGATGGCATCATCAACTCAATGGACATGAATCTGAGCACACTCCTGGAGATAGTGATGATCAAATGCTGTAAAGTCTTAAGAGTATTGATAGAGATCTGATGACTCTCCTGAAAGCTTTGACGTGACCCTCCGATCTGCAGGACTGGAAAACACATGTCAGCACACGCATTGAAAATAGTTGCTGGTTTGTGTCAGGGAGGAAGAGAGTGTCCTCCACCCTTCTAGGTTCTTCTGGCTGGTCTAGAATTAAATTGACATGAGACAGATTAACAGGAGAAAAGTAAATAAAAGTTTATTGACATGTGCGCATGGGAGAGACCCAGGAAAATGGCCAAAATGGCCAAAGTCCTGACCTTGAGTACCATCTTCAGCTAAAGACAAAAGAGGGCCTTGTGGGCAGTGGTTTGGAATATGGAAGGGGAGAAAGACAATCCATGTGAAGATGGAAAAGAATAAACAGATGATGCTTGCTGGACCCTGCAGAGACGAGGGACCCGGAGTGGATTCTGGTCTCCCCCACCACACCCAGCCCAAATTCTTCTCAGATCTCTCTGAAGGCGGCTCTGTTCTCAGAACAAGCTCTTTATCTAGATTCTTTAGGCACCTGATTCTTCTTGTTGTTTTCCATCGCTAAGACGTCTGATTGTTTGCAGCTCCATGGACTGCAGCTCACTAGGCTTCCCTGTCCTCCACTATCTCCCAGAGTTTGCTCAGATTCATGTCCACTGGGTTGATGACGCTATCTGTCCTCTGTTGTCCCCTTCTCCTCCCACCTTCAATCTTTCCCTGCATCAGAGTCTTTTCCAATGAGTCGGTTCTTAGTATCAAGGTGGCCAAAGTATTGGAGCTTCAGCATCGGCATCAGTCCTTCCAATGGATATTCGGGACTGATTTCCTTTAGGATGGACTGGTTTGATCTTGCTCTCCCAGACTCTCAGCTGGGCCACCTGCCACGGACCACAGTCACACTGGGAAGGCCTCGCTCCAGCGCCTGGTCACCCAGCTGCACTGATCCCGCCCCTCACGCGTGTCTGGAAGCGCAAGCGATGACATTGCCACCACCTCCCTACAGTGAGGAGCGGACACTGCGAACCTGAGCACCAGTGACTGCGGGGGCGAATTAAAACTGCAACAGGCCCACTACTTCCCCCTGAAATACGGTGCTTGCATGCTAAGTCGCTTCAGTCGTGTCCAGCTCTTTGTGACCCCATGGACTGTAGCCCACTAGGCTCCTCTGTCCGTGGGATTGTCCATCCAAGAATACTGGAGTGGGTTACCATTTCCTTCTCCAGAAATATGGTAATAAGAGTAAATAATCATGTTCTATCTTATTGAATAGGAGCCTCCCTTGTGGCTCAGTGGTAAAAAACCCTCCTGCCAATGCAGGAGACTTAAGAGTCGTAGGTTTGATCCCTGGTTGGGAAGGTCCCCTGTAGGAGGGCATGGCAACCCACTGCAGTATTCATGCCTGGAGAATCCCATGGATAGTGGAGCCTGGCAGGCTACAGTCCATGAGGTCACAAAGAGTTGGACATGAAGCAACTTAACACGGCACCCAGCACACAGCCCTCTAACCAGAGCGTCTAACAGGCAACACGGGGCAGGGGATCTGCAGAGAGCTGGCTGCCTCACCTACTTGCATCTCACCCTGGGAGCACACAGGTTAGTTAGCTAACTGCTACGAGCCAGCCTTCCGTCTACTTATTCATTTACTGAACAGCTGAAGATGTGTTTACCTGTGTTAATAGCTCTGTTGCATCCTACTCTTTGCAACTGCATGGACTAGAGCCCACCAGGCTGCTCTGGCCATGGAATTCTCCAGGCAGGAAGACTGGAGGGGGTTGCCGTTCCCTTCTCCAGAACACTGAGGACGGGAAAAACAGGATGGCAAACAATGCCGTCAGGGCCCAGGGGCATCGGACGTTCACGCCTCCCCTCCTCTACCTTCTTCCATCAGGAGCAGGCAGCAGGAGAGGAAAAGGCCAGGGTGGTGCAAGTCAGCTCCTTGAGGGCCAGGGAGGGAGGGCAGGCGGGAGGGAAACACATATGGCCCCAACGCCATGCAGGGCCCTGGGCCCTGGTGGCTGGTCACCCTTCACACCAGCCTCTCCCGTTAGTTGAGTCCCTTGTCCTCCTCATCCTGGGGTGAGGGCCTGAGGAGAGGGACAGACAGGCTCCTGTGGAAACCGCCCCTGGGTGTGGGCCCTCTTCAGGATACGTGAGGAGGGGCGGCCAGGATGCTGACCTCTGAGCTGGTGAGAGCCCATCGGGGACAAAGCAGAGCGTGGAGCATGGCCGGAAATGGGCACCTGGGCCCGGGGACCCTCAGGTGCGCTCCGGTGAAGGCAATCGGAAAATGCCCCCAAGCAGGCTGCAAATTACACGCCTCCGCGTAGCTCTCCAGAAGAGACTTCAGCCGTAAAGTAAAGCTGAGAGCAAAGCAGAGCCAAATGCCTGGTAGACTTTGCCAGATTCTGTTCAAGAAACAGAACTCCCATACGAGCCAGCAATCCCACTGCTGGGCACACACACCAAGGAAACCAGAATTGAAAGAGACACGTGTACCCCAGTGTTCATCGCAGCACAGTTTGCAATAGCCAGGACATGGAAACAACCTAGATGTCCATCGGCAGATAAATGGATAAGAAAGCTGTGGTACATATACACAATGGAATATACTCAGCCATTAAAGAGAATACATTTGAATCCGTTCTAATGAGGTGGATGAAACTAGAGCCTATTATACAGAGAGAAGTAAGCCAGAAAGAAAAACACCAATACAGTATACTAACGCATATATATGGAATTTAGAAAGATGGCAACAATGACCCTATATGCGAGACAGCAAAAGAGACACAGATATAAAGAACAGACTTTTGGGCTCTGTGGGAAAAAGCGAAGGTGGGATGATTTGAGAGAATAGCATTGAAATGTGTATATTATCATATGTGAAACAGATCGCTAGTCCAGGTTCGATGCATAAGACAGGGTGCTCAGGGCTGGTGCACTGGGATGACCCTGAGGGATGGGATGAGTGGGAGGAGGAGAGAGAGGGTTCAGGATGGGGAACATATGTACATCCATGGCTGATTCATGTCAGTGTATGGCAAAAACCAGTACAATATTGTAAAGTAATTAGCCTCCAATTAAAATAAATAAATATTTAAATAAAAAAAGAATAACATTTAAGAGACTCCAACAAAATACCTAAACTGAGTTAGGGACTTCCCTGGCAGTCCAGTGGTTAAAACCCCACCTGCCAATGCAGGGGACGTGGGTTCGCTCCCCGGTCGGGGAAGTAAGATCCCACAGGGCAGCTAAGCCTGAGCGCCGCAACTGCTGAGCACTAGAACCCGTGCTCCGCAGCGAGAGAGCCCGCGTGCCAGTGACAGGCGCTGCAGGCCGCAACCAACACCCGGCGCAGCTCAGCACAAACACGTAAAAAAGGAAACAGACAGAGGTGTCTACACACTCACTCCCTCTCTTCCCTGCTCTCCGACATGGAAGTCAGTCGCCCAGTCGTCTGATTCTTTGTGACCCAAAGAACTGTAGCCCTCCAGGCTCCCCTGTCCACGGGATTCTCCAGGCGAGAATCCTGGGGAGGGTGGCCATTCCCGATCTTCCCGACCCAGCGACTGAACCAAAGTCTCCTGCACTGCAGGCGGATCTTTATTGTCTGAGCCACCAGGGAAGCCCTCTCTGAAGCTTGCCCGAATCTCTGACCCCCACCGCTCCACTGGAAGTGCTTGCCAGCGTCATCCAGGACCTCCCTGCCGCTAAGTCCAGTGGTCTGCCTCTAGAGGTCGTCTTCCTTCTCAGCAGCATCTGGCCTGTGCGTTCTTTCCACCTCAATATGCTTCTTCACTTTACTCCTAAGATAGCACATTCCGCCAATCGGTTGTTCCTTCCAGTGTCCTTTGCTGAGTTTCTCTTCTTCCCAGTCTTAAGAGAGCTCAGTTCCTGGTCATCTCCATCTTCTCTGCACACATTTTGTTTTGCTAGTGTCTTAGTTCAGGCAGCTGTAACCAACTACCTTGGATGGGGTGGCTTATAAATGACAGAAATATGTGTTCTGGAGGTTCTGGGAGCTGGAAGCCTGAGACTGGGTGGCCAGCATGTCTGGGTCCTAGTGTGGACCCGCTTCTCAGCTGCAATGGCCAGCTTCCCGTTGAGTCCACCCGTGGTGGAGATCAGAGCAGAGGGAAGCGAGGTGTCCAGGACTCTCGTAAGGACACTAATCATGTTCATGAGGGCTTCACCCTGTGACCTCATCTCATCCTAATTATGGCAGCTTGTTGGTCTAGGGGTATGGTTCTTGCAAGAATTGGGCTCATAAAATCGTCTCCCGAGGATATGAACTTGACTGTGTGACTAAGCACACGTGGTGGATGAACCCTGAAAACACGCTAAGGAAAATACACACGTGTGCTCAGTCACGTCTGACTCTTTGTGATCCCATGGGCTGTACAGGCTCCTCTGCCCATGGGATTGCCCAGGCAAGGATGGGTTGCCAGGAGTGGGTTGCCATTTTCTCCTCCAGGGGATCTTCCAACACAGGGATCCAACCCATGTCTCCCACGTTTCCAGCACTGGCGGGCGGATTCTTCATCCACTACCACCTGGGAAGAAAATTAGTCAGACACAGAAGTCTACACCGTGCACGGCTGTATTTACATTCTGAAACATTCGGAACAGGTAAATTCACGGAGACAGAGAGCAGACTGTTGGTTGCCAGGGGCTGGGGGCAGGAGGAAGAAGACTGACCGCTTAGTGGCTAAGGAGCTGGATTTGGGGATGATGAACACGTTTGGGAACTTGACAGAGGAGGTGGTTACAGACCACTGTGAACATAGTGAATGCCACCAAATTTTTCACTTTAAAATGGCCAATTTTATGTTTTATGAATTTTACTTCAATGAAAAAAAATGTCTTTGAAAGAATTAAGGAGAGGAAAAACATGGTAAAGGCCTTTGTGAACCACAACCATCTGGAGACTGGGGTTCTGGGCTCACTCTGATACTGACCGTGAGGATGACAAGGCATTGCTGTGGGCCTCAGTTTCGCCACCTGTAAAATGGGTTGCACTACACCACCAGTTCTCAGAGCAGCCCGTGTGAAGTCACACGGAGCCCTGCTTCCAAACGCACGGGCCACCCTGCAGATTCCGGTACGCCCGCGAGGGCATCGTGCCTCTTGCCGCTGTGCTGAAAACACTTATCTCAGACTTTGAATCCAACCCCCTTTCTAGAACATCAGGCTAAAAGAGCACTGGCAGGCCACGATTCTCATGCAGGCAGCCATGACCGTTCATAAGATGCGTTTTGATTAGAGAAGACAATACCATAAATGAAGTGCATTTATTAGGAGGATAAATGCCACACCATCACAAGTAGTTCCCTTGGGCACTTGGCAACTTCATAGGAAAAAGACACTTTGACAGAGTCCACAGGATTTCGCTTATACCGCAGAAGGAGTTTTAAGGCAGATGAATTCGAGGCTACGAAAACTACATCTGTGATACAGGCACAACGTTCAGAAACAAGTCAGGCTCCAAATGTCCCCGTTCCCAGCAAATCTCTGAACAAGTCGGTCGACAGCCACTGTCAGGGACTCAGACGCAGAGTCTCAAAAGCAATTCAATACGACACTGATGCAGAGGGGGTCGTCCTGAGACCTCCCAAAATCTCGTGGATAACACTGACCCACGGCGCTCTCTGTGAGCCTCACATGCTTATATTTCACACAAACTTGGACACTGTCCTAGGAGAACAAACGCACATTAGGCGAGAGGAAAACAGGACTTAGAATCACGTCCCACAAACAGGATTACAGAAAACGAGGGCCACACTCGGCCGCGCGGATGGACTGATGACCTTTCTGACAGATGGCGAAACAAAGCTTATAGAGAAGCTACGGTAAGCTCCGTCTTCCCCTCCGTGGTCACCACCTGGATCAGGCTTCCTGAGCTTGGTCGATTCTTCTCTGTGATCCAGTCATGGAAGGTTCTAGAACAAAAGGAAGAAAAGCTTTACACTCTAAAAGCAAAAATCTGGACACAGGCTTATCTTCACATCAGAGCCAAGCTGCAGCTATAAAAAGAGCCTCCAAGGCCTCACGGACACACACCCAGGTCCCNTTCCATTAGGGTTTATCACAAGATATGGACTCTGTCTCTTATACACATCTTCATGGAAGGTTCTAGAACAAAAGGAAGAAAAGCTTTACACTCTAAAAGCAAAAATCTGGACACAGGCTTATCTTCACATCGGGGCCAAGCTGCAGCTATAAAAAGAGCCTCCGAGGCCTCACGGACACACACCCAGGTCCCCAGCGACTCTAGGACTTCACGGACTGCAATTCCTGAGTGGTGAGGATTTGGCAAGATTTTCACTTGGCTATTTTCCTGTGTTGTTGGAATCTGCATTGTTGGAACACAGTGATTTTATGTGATTAAAGAAAGATTTTCATGAGTTCATCCTAAGAGACATGGGCACCAGCCTGGCATTCTGTGATGACCAGGAGGGATCGGAAGTGGGGAGGGGAGGGAAGGAGGGGATGATCTGCGTTGCTGTTACAGCAGAAACCAACACATTGTAAAATTTTTTTAAATATATATTTAAATTTAAAAAAAAAAACAGAATAAATGGAGAAAGAATTCGGAAAAAAAAAGAGAGACATGAGGAGAATACTTTATACTTTATTACCTCCCAGAAAGTTAAAAAGAAAGAGAAAAAAGTATTATTATTTTCTTAACAAACACTTATGGAGCATCCACGGCTGTGCCATGCAATGGTAAAAGATATAAAAAAAAAAAAAAAAAAACAAACACATTACTGCAATAAAACACATTCGGTGCCAGGATGGGGCATTTAATAACCAGCTGTGTGTGGGGAGGGGTGTGGGTTGCCTGGGGGAGTTGTGCTTCAGTGTGTGTGTGTGTGTGTGTGTGTGTGTGTGTGTCAGTCACTCAGTCATGTCTGACTGTTTGTGACCCCATGGACGGCAGCCTGCCAGGCTCCTCTGTCCGTGGAATTCTCCAGGCAAGAATACTGGAGTGGGTTGCAATTCCCTTCAACAGGGGATCTTCCTGAGCCAGGGAGGGAACCCAGATCTCCCACATTGCAGGCAGATTCTTTACTGTCTGAACCACCAGGGAAACCCTTTCACAATGTATATGAATATAAAAACTAGGTCCATCTAGTCAAGGGTATAGTTTTTCCAGTGGTCATGTATGGATGTGAGAGTTGGACTGTGAAGAACGCTGAGCACCAAAGAATTGATGCTTTTGAACTGTGGTGTTGGAGAAGACTCTTGAGAGTCCCTTGGACTGCAAGGAGATCCAACCAATCCATTTTGAAGGAGATCAGCCCTGGGATTTCTTTGGAGGGAATGATGCTAAAGCTGAAACTCCAGTACTTTGGCCACCTCATGCGAAGAGTTGACTCATTGGAAAAGACTCTGATGCTGGGAGGGATTGGGGGCAGGAGGAGAAGGGGACAACCGAGGATGAGATGGCTGGATGGCATCATGGACTCGATGGACGTGAGTCTGAGTGAACTCCGGGAGTTGGTGATGGACAGGGAGGCCTGGCGTGCAGCGATTCATTAGGTCGCAAATAGTCGGACACGACTGAGCGACTGAACTGAACTGAACTGAACAAAAGACTGATAATTTTTATTTCTTTATTTTTAATTTGGCCACACCATACAGCATGTGGGATCTTAGTGCCCCTATCAGGAACTGAACCTGTGTCCCCTGCATTGGGAAAACATAGTCTTAACCACTAGACTGCCAGGGAAGTCCCCTGGTCATTTTTAAAGCATTAACTCCTGCTGTTGACAATACTGTCCCCTCTGACATCCCCCATCCCACAGGTGGGACGGTGGCCCCTCCTTCACTGGAAAGTCCTCAGGAGCTCCTGAGGTCTTTAGTGCCAACGAGTAACCGGCTGGACCAGAGCTGACCTTCCGCTGTCCGGTCATTCGAGCTGCCACTGACCAGAGGCTGAGCAGGTACAGGGAAGCTGTTGCTGCTGTTGTTCAGTCGCTCAGTTGTGTCTGACTCTTTGAGACCCCATGGACTGTAGCCTGCCAGGCTCCTCTGTCCGTGGGGTTTCTCCAGGCAAGAATACTGCAGTGGGTTGCCACGCCCTCCTCCAGAGGCTCTTCCTGACCCAGGGATCGAACTCGCATCTGCTGAGTCTCCTGCATTGGCAGGCAGATTCTTTACCACCGAGCCACTGAAGAAGCCCCTGCTGCTGCTGCTGCTGCTGCTGCTAAGTCACTTCAGTCGTGTCTGACTCTGTGCGACCCCATGGACGGCAGCCCACCAAGCTCCCCCATCCCTGGGATTCTCCAGGCAAGAACACTGGAGTGGGGTGAAGAAGCCCCTGCTATAAGCATTTAATAAGACCAGGGTTATAAAGTCAAGTGGTTTGGCACATAGGTGCTACGTAAGTGCTTGCTCCAAACATAAAGGTTCCAACTATCTCCCGAGTCCATCTAAATGAAAGGCAGCCTCAGCCCAGAAGCACATCGCAAGCTCTACAAACATCCCATATGAACACAGCCATCCAGGTGGCTCACCACTCACTCTGCTGGGCGAGGTGGTCCCTGCTCCCTCATCATCGTCCCCAGGCCCAGCACAACCCCCAGCCCCAGTGGGTGCTCAGCAAACATGTGCTCAACACCCCCTTAAACAGAAGGGTCTGGGCGAACTGAGATCCAGGTGAACACAAGCGAGCAGAAAGCACATCCTCTCCTGACCTTCCAAAGCCACTCATATTCACAAAGGGCCTTGGGGGCTGAATGTGATCTGGGGGACAAAGGACGCTTTTCTGAGGCTTGGCACTAACTCAAGACATGTGGGCCCAGCGGTCCCACCCAGGTCAGTGGCTCACTCCACGCAGCTGTGCTTGTTAACAGAGAGAGCCAGTGTTCCGGGCGCCAGGCTCACCCAGAACTTCTGTGGGTCAGACATGGCCTGAGAGCCTGTCCCACTCTACGACGGCTTACCCTCCCGAAGGTCATCATGGACCCCCATTGTACAGACTGAGAGACTGAGGCCTAGAGGAACTGAACCACTCCTGGTGGAGCAGGAGGCACCATCAACCCCTCCAGCCTGCGAGGCTCACACGGAGTTGCACGGCGCCCTCGGAGGTCAGGACCTCGTGGAGCAGCCGGGTTGACTGATAAGCCAGGAGAACACGGGCCTGTCCTTTCCCCCGCAAGAGGGAGGTATGGGGGCCAGGAGCTGCTGAGTCGGTGACGCGACTGCGATACTCACTCGACCAGGAACTCCAAGGGCGTCCAGGAGCTGAAGTCGGCTTCGGGCATCGACTTCCTGTTCACGGGGGTGTCCAGGGTGACCCTGCAGAGCGGAGGCAGGCCTGTCACGCGTGTGTCCCCACTCCCGGGAGACGGCACCAAGGGTGACCGCGCCGACGTGACCAGACCACTCGAAGCCCACCAGGGAGGCCGGGAAGCCACCCCGGTCAGAGACCACAGCCCAGCCCAGCCCTGAGCCAGCAGGCGCTTTGGGGAAGAGCCACGTTTCGCCTTTTTCTAAAACAGTCTTTACTGCAGTAAACTCTGTTTCTGCCTGTGTCTCCATTCCCTCCCCAAAATGCAGCAGACTCATTTCTAAGGATTTTTTTTAAGTGTAACAATAATATTTCTTTAAATATGGGGGAAAGACAGACTCATCCTTCATTGCATACTGTTTTCCAGGGAATCATGACTTTCAATAACAGAATACAGAATTCTGAGATGAATGACTTTCCCCAGAACTTTCAGGCCTGGGAAATCACTCAAAATAGTAGCCCTGGGACCAGGTCACAGAATCACAGAAATGAAAGGTGAGAGGACCATCCAGTGCCCCAGCACACCGACATCATCTTTCAGGACTAAAGCCAAGAGACAAGGTCTTTGGTCCAGAAATCCTTCCAGAAACATCTCCCAGAGTTCCCCAAATTCTCTTCCCACACCCACAGACCAAACAGGAGTCTTTCTTCTATGCTGACCTTAACATGACTTGAAAGACAGAGCTACAGGTATTAAGATTAAATGTGTCGACTATTTCTTAATAAAGAGGGACAGAAGGACAGAAAGTGAGGAAGGCGCAGGCCAGGAAGACCCATCCCATCAGCTAAGCAACCATCCGGGAAAGCCCAGGATCATCCAAAAGCCGAACAAGTGTCGTCGGGGCCTCTGGCGACTCTCGGGGGCTGAGGGGACAGCACGCACTCACCCCTGGTGCGGAGTGACTCCAGGACTGACGTGAACCCTCGGCGGGGCTCAGGCCTGGAGGGACCCCCAGCCACTTACGGGAGCAGGGTGACGGCCGCAGCGCCGGGCGGCAGGCCGCTGTTCTTCCCGGCCAGGCTCCGGCAGAGCTGGTGAACCGCGGCCTTGGCCATGCCGTAGCCGATCATTCCTGGGAAACGAGGAGAAAACATTTCAGGGACCACTGGCTGCCACTGGCACGTCCAAAGGGCAGCATGCCAGGGTTCCAAGGAGGCCACGAAGAGAGAACTAGGGAAATTGGGAAGGATATAACCTGCTCTTCACCTGGCACTTAATGGTTATCAGAGAAGCCACGAGGCTAATCCTAGTTCTACCGCTAAGGAAACGGAGGCTTGGACAGGCCCAGGCTCACACACAGACTCGTACTGAGGCCAGCGGAGAGGTGAAAAGCCAGGCAAGGGTTCTGAACCCTGGAATCCATACCAGCTTGTGAGCAGCCAGCACACACCGCTGGGGGCCCTGCGGGTTGGCAAAATCAACCAGTAGTTTGAAGTACAGGCTTTCAGGTCAGGCTGGGCAGGTTCAAAACCCAGCCCTTCCCATTTACCACTACAGAAATCCTGGGCAGGTTCTCAAGACCTTTCTAACCCTCAGTCTTCCCATCTGTAAAAATGGGGATAAAGTACTCAATTCTAGGCTCAGAACAGGGGAGGGCCTCTATACATGCTGCCCATCATGGTAACATAAGTGCTGTGCCCTGGAGTCCAGCTCCCATTAAAGGACGCCATTTGAATCATATGAGACTGCTTATACGTGGAATCTAAGAAAAGTACAGGGTTGGCCAAAAAGGGCCCTCAGGTTTTTCTGTAAAACGTTATGGAAAAACCCAAATGAACTTTTTGGCCAACCCAGTACAAATAAATGTATTTACAACACAGAAATAGACACAGATGCAGAAAACAAACTTATGGTTACCAGGGGAGGGAAGCTGGGGTGGAATACATTGGGAGATTGGGATCAATACGTACATACTATATACAAAATAGAAAAGAAGGACCTACTGTGCAGCACAGAGAACTGGACTCATTGCCCTGTAATGGCCTATAAGGGAACAGACGCTAAAAAGCAATGGCTATATGTATATATTGGGGCTTCCCTGGTGGCTCAGAGGTTAAAGTGTCTGCCTGGAATGCAGGAGACCCGAGTTCGATCCCTGGGTCGGGAAGATCCCCTGGAGAAAGAAATGGCAACCCACTCCAGTACTCTTGCCTGGAGAATCCCATGGAGGGAGGAGCCTGGTGGGCTACAGTCCATGGGGTCGCAAAGAGTTGGACACGACTGACCGACTTTCTTTCTTTTCTTTATGTGTGTATATATATGTATATAACTGATTCACTTTGCTGTATAGCAGAAACACAACACTGAAAATCAACGATACTCCAAAAAAAATTAAAAAATAAACCACACTATTTGAGCAATCGCAACATATGTGTATACTTGCTTCCTATCAGCCTTCCTTTCCTCCCACCAGTCAGTGAACGCTTGCTGACAGAAGCAAGGCATGCCTTTCTCTTTTTTTAACTGAAGTATAGTTGATTTATAATGTGTTAGTTTCTGCCGTGCAGCAAAGTGATTCAGTTACATATACACACACACATATACACACACACACACACATATACACACACACACACACACGGTGGTGGTTTAGTCGCTAAGTCATGGCCAGCTCCTGTGACCCCACGGGCTGGAGCCCACCAGGCTCATCTGTCCATGCGATTTCCCAGGCAAGAACAGTGGAGGGGGTTGCCATTCTCTTATCCACGGATCTTCCCAACCCAAGGCTGGTACCCTTGGTTCCTGCATTGCACTTGGATTCTTTACCAACTGAGCCACCAGGGGAGACACACACACACACACACACCCTCTTCCATTAGGGTTTATCACAGGATATTGAGAGAGAGAGAGAGAGAGAGAGAGACACACACACACACACAAACACACACATACACCCTCTTCCATTAGGGTTTATCACAGGATATTGAGAGAGAGACACACACACATACACACACACCCTCTTCCATTAGGGTTTATCACAGGATATTGAGACACACACACACACACACACCCGCTTCCATTAGGGTTTATCACAAGATATGGACTAGTTCCCTGTGTGATACAGTAGGATTCTGTTGCTTACTCAGACTGTATGTAACAGCTTATCAGGTCAGGGCTCCGTCTGTGCCACAGACACACGGCAGGCGAGGTCTCTCTCGTCTCAGAAGCACCCCACAGCACCCAGCTGTAGGTGCGTTAAATGCAGCCATCACAACAACAAAGAACGGCTCATTGCTGCCAACACCCCCCCGCCTCCAGAAAACCACTACTTCCAAAGGTCGGCCGCTCCCTAAAAACCCCGGCAGGTCGCTGTTTAAAGTGTAACAGCTCAAGAGGCACCGGTCTGGTGGGAGGTGGGACTCACAGCCCAGGGAAGCAGCCAATCACCGAACCGCCTCCACCGTGACTCAAATTGCACAAGAGGGTCAAGGTCTCAAAAAGTCATTTAGAAGCACAAGAAGACTATTTCACCATGCCTGGTTTTCTTGGCTTAATTAGGGGCAGAAGGCCAACCATGGCATGAAGACCTAACAAACTCTGTAGCGATTAAAATAAACCAGTGGCAGGGCTGGGATGAGTTGGGAGGCTGGGATTGACATTGCATATACACTGCCGCTGCTGCTGCTGAGTCGCTTCAGTCGTGTCCGACTCTGTGCGACCCCATAGATGGCAGCCCACCAGGCTCCACTGTCCCTGGGATTCTCCAGGCAAGACCACTGGAGTGGGTTGCCATTTTCTTCTCCAATGCATGAAAGAGAAGAGTGAAAGTGAAGGTTGCTCAGTCGTGTCCGACTCTGTGCAACCCCATGGACTGCAGCCCACCAGGCTCCTCCGCCCATGGGATTTTCCAGGCAAGAGTGCTGGAGTGGGGTGCCATTGCCTTCTCTATGTATACACTACTATGTATAAAATAGACAACTAACAGAGAACCTACTGTATAGCTCAGGGTTCTGTGGTGACCTAAATGGGAAGAAAATCCAAAAGAGAGGGGGTGGATGTATACGTATAGCTGATTCACTTTGCTGTGCAGTGGAAACCAACACAACATTTTAAAGCAACTATACTCCAATAAAAATTATAACAAATAAATGAGTGAAAAATCACCATTCCAACAGCTTTAGACAAACTAGCACATGAATTTCATCCGACCAGCCCATCCCCAGCACTCTCTCTTCTCCCAGGACTCTCTCTTCATCCCATTCAAACAGCGTGAAAGCAAGGAATCGGATAAGGAGAGAAATAAGCAAGCAGCGACCAGTGGCCCTAAAGGATGAATTCCACAGAATTCTGTTCAGCGCTGGTGAGGATCATGTGCAAAATATGGGGAAAGAATGCACTTCATGAAGAAGATAAACAAGTATAAAGTGATCAGTGTAGTCCCTAAAGACTGATTTCTAAACACAGCTCAGATCCCTAAATGGTACAGGAGAGAGATCACCATCTCTTGGATACCGTTTATCCTCCAGTGGACTGTCCACAAATAAACAACCTTGGAAATAGGAGGGGGGTGGGGGGTTTCTCAGTGTGTTTCCACATGAAAAACTTTTCATTTTTGAACACCTCTTCTTGGGTTTTCAAGGACTGTTAAGCCTGTTCATCGCCTGCTTTCACAGACTTCCCCAGATTTTTCTGGAGTCTAAATCAAAGTGAAAAGATCTCATGATTCAAATAAGTTTAACAACATCTAACTAAAGAGCTAAAAGAGGAACAAACTTATCAACATCTGAAGGAGTAACTGAGCAAAAAGAAACCTGGAGTAAATAATGACAGTTCACATTTACTCCTGACTCTCTGCAATACCTGTCTTAAACCATTTACATCCATTAAGATGTTTGCAAGTCCCAAGCACCATATAAAGGAGGTATTACTGTTTCTTCTCACTATGCAAATGACAAAACTGAGGCTCAGAGAGGTTAAGTAATTAGCCAAATATCACACAGCAACCAAACGGCAAAACTACAATACGAAACCAACCTGTATAGTTCCAGATCCTATAGTCTTAACCAGTATCTGAAACTATAAGCAAAGAATGATACTAATAAAGCAAAAGCAACAGTAGAAAGCTGTTTCGTCCTTCAGAAAAATTAGTGTTTCAGTCCTAGGGTTTTCTCTTTTCAATGTGAAGCTATTACTCATTTCTATATTTACTCTCTAGAGTCTCTGATTTTAACAAAAATCAGATCTCAGCCAGACTACCACTGAACATTTACACAGTGTGAATTACTGCAAGAGCCATGGATTTATAAGATCACTTTTTCTGTGAAACCTAATGAAATGAGTGGCAAAAAATTTATTAATTTGTAAAAGCTTCACAGTTCAGTTCACTACATGAAAACTGAAAAAGATGCTCAAGGTTTCACCACTTACTAAAGAGGTCCTAAAACACTCCCCCTCTTTTGGTGGTGGAGACAGTTTCTGGCTCCCTGAACTATGTTCCCCCCTCTCTGCTTAAATCCCTTTATCCCAGTCCAAAGGGAGAGTGAACTGTGCCCAACCCTCACTAAATTCAGATGGTGAAGCCTTAACCATCCCCCACCCGCACTTCAGTAAAAGTGTTAGTCGCCCAGTATTCAGAGAAGGCAATGGCACCCACTCCAGTCCTCTTGCCTGGAGAATCCCATGGATGGGGGAGCCTGGTGGGCTGCAGTCCATGGGGTCGCTAAGTCGGATATGACTGAGCGACTTCACTTTCACCTTTCACTTTCATGCATTGGAGAAGGAAATGGCAACCCACTCCAGTGTTCTTGCCTGGAGGATCCCAGGGACGGGGGAGCCTGGTGGGCTGCCGTCTATGGGGTCACACAGAATTGGACATGACTGAAGCGACTTAGCAAATCAGTGTTATCCAAATTCTCCAGGCAAGAACACTGGAGTGGGTTACCATTCCCTTCACCAGGGGCTCTTCCCGATCCAGAGATTGAACCTGGGTCTCCTGCGTTGCAGGTGGATTCTCTACCATCTGAGCCACCAGGGAGAAGCCCATATTAACAAGGTGAGAGTCACCGCAACACCATCCACTCCCGGGGTGCGTCCCAGACACACACACACGAGACGAGCGGGTGCCAGAGGACAGCGGTCCTTGGCCAGCACGACCGTGAGGACAATGCATGTGAAAAGACAAGGGGCGCTGCCCCTAAGAAGATGTGAGCCTAACAGGAAGCAAAGCCCACCCAACTGCAAACAGCCCTGGAGGGTAAAGGGCTCTAGTATTCCCTCTCCCATGGAAGCGCTCAGCACCCCAGCGAGCGAGCAAGTGTGAGTGTTCCCATTTCACAGAAGGGGAAACGGAGGCTCACCGGGCGTCCCGTCCAGGGCGGCCCTGGCCCCCGCCAAGGTCAGGAGCCCTCCTTCCTTGAGGTGCTTGGTGGCCAGGTGGCTGGAGATGGTGGATGTCCACACGCTCTGCTTCCACATCAGGTCACAGTTTTTAAAGAGCGCTGAGCAAAGAGACACACGAGGTCAGCATTCACAGGGAAGAAACTGAAGGGTGAGCTTGACCCCCAGCACCCACCACTCCAGAAACCCCCACGGCCACTCTGGGTCTGCAGGGAGATCTAACACACACACACACAGACACATACACAGACAGACACACAAACACATACACACATACACAGCCCAGGGCTTGTGCTCAGGGATGCAGGTTCAAACCCAGGCCACGTGATCAGCCAAGTCTCCGCCTCCTCACCTGTAAACTGGTTAGTGTTAGTCGCTCAGTCGTGTCCGACTCTTTGCGACCCCATGAACAGTAGCCCACCAGGCTCCTCTGCCCATGGGATTCTCCAGGCAAGAATACTGGAGTGGGGTGCCATTTCCTTCTCCAGGGGATCTTCCCGACCCAGCTCTCCTGTATTGCAGGCGGATTCTTTACCGTCTGAGCCAGCGGGGAAGCCAAACTGGTAAACATCAACCAATAAATGAGGGCTGTTGACAGACAGGTGGGACTGGCTTTAATTCAAACACTGCCCTACTTTATAAATGGCCTTAGGGGACTTCCCTAGTGGTCCAGTGGTTAGAACTCCAAGCTCTCACAGCCAAGGGTCTGGGTTCGATCACTGGTCGGGGAACTAAGATCCTCGCAAGCCACGTGGTGTGGCCAAAAAAATAATTTTTAAAATTACAAATATAAATAAAAGACTTGAGATCTTTAATTAGAACCTATATGTCTAAGTCAAGTTTTATCTGTGTTAAAGATCTCAGGGACTATGGCGACATAAAGAGGGCTTTCACGGAGTGACAGTGTTTCATGGCTGAAAGTTTAATGCCAACTTTGAAGACTCTTTAAAAGAAAGCTAAACTAGCAACTACCTCACATTTGTTTTAACCCTCTGGCCTCGCCAGAGACGTGAGGAGGAGCAACTGGTAAGGGAGGTCACATCACCCGCTGAACGACCATCCCCTTCCCCGCTCACAGGATACACGGAACCCAGTGCCCCCGTGACCCTGAGACAGAGCCCTCCTGGTACAGAAGGAGGGTCTGCAGGGGTGATGACCAAGGCTCTGCATTTCCCCGTTAAGAAGAACTAGGGGGAAAAAGGGTGGACCCACAATTACCACTTCCCGTTCCCCAAATACGCAAAAGGCCATCAGGTGCTCTGCCAAGCTGATCACCGACAAACTGACAATTTCACATTTAGGTGTGGTTCGCAGAGAAGGAAAAGGAAATGGCCACCCACGCCAGTATTCTTGCCTGGAGAATCCCATGGACAGAGGAGGCTGGTGGGCTACAGTCCATGGGGTCGCCAAGAGTCAGACACGACTGAGCACCCACACGTGTGCGCACACAGAAAATCAATTCCTCTCCAAATCACTTTGGCTGATAAATGTAGAAGGAATGATGGATCTGGAAAACTACCATTTTCCAAGCCCCCGTGGAATGACTGATTCAGGTAGATCATCAATGGATGTTTACAACCACTAGTTTTGGGGAATTTGGATTTCTCAAGGTGTTTGGGAACAGGATACTCATACACGCTGCCAAAGCACCATCCCATGGGTCACTTACTAATTGCAAATAGAAAAATGGACTTTACGACGGAGATCTATCACCTTAAGCCTGATCCAGCATCAAAGTTGGCATCACTCCGGATGGACGGTGGAGCAGGCCGTGGGATATGGTGAGGACTCACAGGGGTGCAGAGTGAAGTCCACATCACTCAGGAAGCATCCTCACCTCCAGAGTATTTAACCTGAATCTGAGCAAGTCTCCAGACCTACCTTCCAGTTCACAGGAAACACCAGGGACAGAGGAACAAGGAAAATGATACCTTAAAGCAACAGTCTGACACATTCAGGGTGGGGGGCATTCTACATGGAACCTGCCTTGGACCTGCCAAGCCTATCACAGGAAAGAAAAAAAGATTCTAGATTAAGAGACTCAAAAATAATACAATAAACCCTGATTAGAATAAATCTAGGAAAAACAGCTATGGAATAGACTGAGGTAATTGGAACATGGGCTGATACTATTAATCTTACAGAATTACTGGTAACTTTCTTAGGTATGAGAATGGCATTACTCTTAGGTAAGAGAATGGCCTAATCCTTGGAGACACATACTGAAATACAGTCAAGTGTCAAAGCACTTTCAAATGAATAACAACAGCAGCAAAAATACACACACAGAGGACACACGTGCGAGAAAGCACGAGAATGCACGTATGGCAAACATTAACAAGGACTGAACGGTTCTTTCATCTTTTCTGTATATTGGAAAATGTTCACGATAAAAAAATAGCAAATAAACTCACAGCCTCAACAAAAGCTCAGCTGTGAACTTTTGAATGATCTCTCCATTCCATCCACTTTCCCAGTTCCCAGTAACGAGCCCGGAAAGACTGCGGTGGGGACCATGCTGACGCCGTCCTGTCTCCTCTTTAGTCTCAAGGCCCCTCTGCCCTAACTCCTCTGAGCGTCCGTGCGTGCTAAGTCACTTCAGTCGGGTCTGACTCTTCGCCCCCTGTGGACTGTACCCGCCAGGCTGCTCTGTCCATGGGATTCTCCAGGCAGGGATGCTGGAGTGGGTTGCCATGCCCTTCTCCGGGGATCTTTGTGACCCAGGGATGGAGCCCAGGCCTCCCGCGGCTCCTGCCCTGCAGTGGATTCTTTACTGCTGACCCCCTGACCTCCTTTATGGGAGGTTTTTGCTTCCTCTATAAAACGGGGTGTTGATCCCCACCTTACAGCGACTAGAAAGGTTCTGGACAGCAGACAGGAAAGTGTCCAGCCTGGCACACAGTACAGGCCCGACCCGTGCACGTGGACAAACAGCAGAGCAGGTGAAAGATTAACTCAGAAAAGGACTCACACTTGGACTTGGCATTGCCCCCAGCCCATCCTCCAGCCACACAAAGGATCGCGTCCACCTTCTCTGTACCCAGGAGTTTCCCCACCTCAGCTGTCACCTGAAACAGAAGGGCCAGAAAAGATGCACAGATTGTCAGGTAAACCTCGACAGGCTGACGCCTGACATTGCTATCGTC
>SJYT01048513.1:0-28214 GCA_006410635.1 Cephalophus harveyi | reverse complement strand
TTTTTTTTTTTTTTTTTCACTTTTTCCAAATTTCCCTCCATGAGCACAGTGGCTCTCATAATTAGAGAAAAAACACCTGAGAGAAGGAGAACACATCGCCCGTGGAGCCCTCTCCCCAGGGCTCCCCACCCCGCGTGCACTGCTTCCCTGGAATCACCTGGTCGGCTTGCTCCGTGAACGAGTCTGTCATTTTAACCACGACGTTGGCACTGGCCTCTTCGTTCTCCTGCACGTCGATGCTGGCAACCCACTGGAGCAAGGAGAAAACAGGTTTGGTCAAGAGGCAGTCAGGCATGACAGATTCAGGCGGGAGTTGGAGACAGGTTAGAGGCTTCAGCGAAAACCCACTAGAGGAAGGACCAGCAACTGACCTCGAGCAAGGCTTTCCAGCTTTGGCCAGCACACCCCTTCCTGATCCCAGGCCAGTCCACTGGACCTCCAAACACCTCCTCCCCTTCCACTCTCACCTCTGAAAGCCAAACCCTGCTGGTGCAGAGATGCCCGAGACCGGGATTTGCAAACCTTTCCTTAAAGAGCCAGAGGCTAAGTCTTTCAGGCTGTGATGGCCATGCGGCCTCTGCTGCAACTACTCAACCCCGCGATCACAGCTAGAGAGCAGCCACGGGAAGCAGCCCAGGAATCGATGAGAGAGCTCGGCTGTGTGCTGAGAAGACATCCGCCGAGGAATTATGAATTTTATATAATGTTCACATGTGGCTACTCTTCTTCTGATTTCTTTTCACCAATTAAAAATGGGGAACTCCTTTTTAGCTCTTGGGCTCTGTGATTACAGGCGCCAGGCAAGATCCAGCCAGTGGAGAACTGGAATTTTCCAACCCCTGTCCCAGAGCACAAAAGGATGACTGTGGGCATGGATATCAGGTCAGAGTTTGAATCCTGGTTCTGCCATACAGCAACTCTCTCATCCACCCACTCGGCAGAGGCTCCTCCCATGCAAAATGAGGGCTGTCAGCAATCAGCTGGGTTAGTCAGAGAATTAAATGAAATGCAGGATGCTACGGTGGATGAGTGGCATCACAGACTCAATGGATACGGGTCTGAGCAAACTCTGGGAGATAGTGGAAGACAGAGGAGCCTGGCATGCCGCAGTCCATGGGGTCCCAAAGAGTCAGACATGACTGAGTGACTGAACATCGGCTGCTAACACTCAGTGTTGACTCAGAACACTCCAGGGCCCTGCAGTCTGAAGGCCCCAGAGATAAACATCTCCCCCACAAGCTCTGAAGAACAGAGCATCCATTCAAACCACTCACTGCTCTGTGTTACAGTGAGGAGGGTACTGAGACAAAGAAACAGCTCATCCCAGAGCCCCCAGAGCTCCCAGGAAGGAAGGGATGGAAAGACANGAGGGTAAGATGTGTATAAGAGACAGGAAGAACAGAGCATCCATTCAAACCACTCACTGCTCTGTGTTACAGTGAGGAGGGTACTGAGACAAAGAAACAGCTCATCCCAGAGCCCCCAGAGCTCCCAGGAAGGAAGGGATGGAAAGACAAAGTCACGGGTAAGTCAGCTCTCCAGATTCACCACGTGAAAGGACACCCACCGTACACCCCCCTCCACCCCGCCCGAGAGGAAGCACAGCCCTTGCAACTGTAACACATGGATACAGAAGCCCTGTATTTCTTTTTTAATTGGAGGATAATTGCTTTACAATGTCGTGTTAGCTTCTGCTGCACAACAGCGTGAATCAGCTGTTTGTTTTGTTTGTTCAGCTGCTCAGTTGCGTCCTACTCTTTGCAACCCCACGCACTGTGGCACCCCACGCTTCCCTGTTCTTCACCAACTCTCGGAGCTTGCTCAAACTCGTGTCCACCTAGTCCTCTGTCGTCCCCTTCTCCTCCTGCCCTCAGTCTTTCCCGGCATCAGGGTCTTTTCTAATGAGCCAGCTCTTCGCATCAGGTGGCCACAGTATTGGAGCTTCAGCTTCAGCATCAGTCCTTCCAATGAATATTAGGATTGATTTCCTTTAGGATTGACTGGTTTGATCTCCAGGAATCTGTACCATTTTTCTAGATTCTATATATACATGTTTTAACTCTATATTAACGTTACTGGAAAGACTAAATGGAACTAAGAGTATGTAGGGGCTCTGATGTGCAGGAGCTTAGTGCCTGGCCCTGGGCTGGCAGTCCTTAAATGTTCCATGGTCACCACCCCCCGCTGCAGACCTGGGAAGACATCTCAAGACAGGTAAATGGTGGGTATTCAGAACCCTTCGAAGCATATTTCTATACTAATACGAGATGAACACCCTGGCTGCCTTTCTCCCTGGTCCCAGGCTGCTGCTGCTGCGGGCAGGTAAACCCCCAGGAAAGCTCCCGGAGCTACAGCGGGGTCTCTGAGCAAGAAGCAGCTGCAACGGAAGACACTGTGGGCGGAGTCTCCACCTGGAATTCGAGGGGCAGGCTGGGGGCAGGGTCCCTGGCTCGGTGACAAGCGCCCCTCCTACCCATGATGCCAAGTACCCCAAGTAGTCTTTGCCAAACAAAGGCATTTGCAAGCTTTCAAAATATCACATACAAGGGAAGCTAATCGAACAGGGGTATATATCAACAGGGGGTTTCCCACGTGGCGCTAGTGATTAAAAAAAAAAAAACACGCATGCCAATACAAGAGATGCGGGTTTGATCCCTGGGTCAGGAAGATCTCCTGGACAAGGAAATGACAACCCACTCCAGTATTCTTGCCTGGAGAATTCCATGGACAGAAGAGCCTGGCGGGCTTCAGTCCACGGGGTCGTAGAGTCGGACACGACTGAAGCAATGAGCAGGTGTATATCAATAACATATGTGTATCAATAGTAGCTAACATTTAAATAGCTTTTACCAGCATCAGGTAATTTACAGCTTATGCGTGCTAAGTCATTTCAGTCGTGTCCGACTCTGTGCGACCCCATAGATGGCAGCCCACCAGGTTTCACCGTCCCTGGGATTCTCCAGGCAAGAACACTGGAGTGGGTTGCCATTTCCTTCTCCAATGCAGGAAAGTGAAAAGTGAGAGGGAAGTCGCTGCGACCCCATGGACTGCAGCCTACCAGGCTCCTCCGTCCATGGGATTTTCCAGGCAAGAGTACTGGAGTGGGGTGCCATCGCCTTCTCCAATGCGTAATGACACCAATTGTTTAATCCTCATAACACCTCTAAGAAAGAAATACAATCAGTACCCGCATTTTACAGGTGGGGAAAGTGAGGCTCGCTAACATGAAGCGGTCAGTTCAGGGTCACAGGGCTAGTAACCCCAGTGGCCGTGAACAAGGCAGTGATTTCAGATCCTTCCCTCCCGTGACCTCTCCCTCCGGTTCTGGTCTGTCTGGAATCACGCTCGACACTCCGGACCCCGCAGAGGCCGGAGAGCAGAGCAAGGCCCTGCACCTCGGCCCGGGTGCGCACGCAGACGGGTAGACCTGGGCCCCTGCGAGCACTCAGGTCTCGGGGGCTCCAGCGGCCCCCAGCTCCCTCCCAGACCGCCCTCCAGCGCGGCGCCCGAAGGCTCCTCCGCGCCAGCCCGCCGAATTACCCAGCTGCGGGCCCGGAAGGCCTGCACGCATCGCGAGCCCAGCGCGCCGCGGCCGCCGTACACCAGCACCCGGCGCGCCTCGCCCGCGGCCGCCGCCATCCCTCCGCTGCGTCCGGCTGCCGCTGCTGCCGCCGCCCCGGGCGAGAAGGCGGCGCCCGCCCGCCCGCCCTGCCAAGAGAGGCCCGCGCCGCGGCCGCGCCCCGGCCCAGCCCGCTGCTGCCGCCTAGCGCGCCACCCGCCCCGCGCGCAGGAGGGCCTCCATTCAGTAACGCCCCGGCGTGACACCCGCTGGGAGACGTGATCTCCAAGGGCTGTTTCATTTTCCTTTGCACAACAAGCCTGGGACAGGTTGTGAGTGTGTGCGTGATGTGATCTCCAAGTGGGGTGTGTGTGTGTGTGTGTGTGTGAGAGAGAGAGAGAGACAGAGAGAGACGTGATCTCCAAGTGCTGTTTCATTTTCCTTTGCACAGCAAGCCTGGGACAGCTTGTGAGTGTGTATGTGTGTTGCTCGGTCGTGTCCGGCTGTTGCGATCCCATGGATTGTAGCCCACCAGGCTCCTCTGTCCGTGGGATTATCCTGGCAAGAATACTGGAGTGGGTTGCCTTTTCCTACTCTAGGGTAAGAGGAGAAGGGAGTGACGGAGGACGAGATGGCTGGATGGCATCACCCGCTCAATGGACACGAGTCTGAGCAAACAGGGAGACAGTGGAGGACAGGGAAGCCTGATGGGCTGCAGTTCACAGGGTCGCCAAGAATCAGACATGGCTTAGAGACTGAAAGAAGAACAACTCTAGGGGATCTCCCCCAGCTAGGGATCAAACCTGTGTCTCGTCTGTCTTCTGCACTGGCAGGTGGACTCTTTACCACTAGCGCCACTTGGGAAGCCCTGTTATATGAGTTGTCAGGTAAAAAATATTTTCACAACCTGAAATTAGATAGCTATTTTATTTGGTGGTCAAGTTTAGGACTCAGAACCTGGGAGACAGCATCTCAGGAGCTCTGAGAAAACTGCTCCCAGGAAGGAGGAGGGGAAGTCAGGCTACATGCAAGTTTGCAACAAGGGAGCAGGCAGTCTGAACATCAAAGATCAGGTATCAAGTTAAGGAACTTGACTTTCTATGTCTGGGAAGAAGCAAGCCTCTGTACTCACTGAATTCATTCTTTCATATGCACCTCAGCTACCGGGGGCCAGTCCTGTTTCCTTATTCACCTTGCTTCTTGCATTCTCCCAGCTCCTCAGCAACTGGGGCTGGGGGAATCCTGGGGGGGCCGCCACATCCACTGGATCACATGGATCACAATTACTTTTGGGAGCCCTCATTCACCTTTGGAGGCCAGCAATGGCTGATGGCTGTTTCATTCCTTGTTTATTGATATGGCAGGAGATATTTTCATTTTACAGTATGTTGTTCATTACCAGAAAGAAAAGAATTGCTTTGTCAAGGTCATTGTGATGAAGAAGCATTTCAAAGACCTGATCTCCAGCCCCAACCCAGACCTTCAGTTTCCTCAGGAAAGAAGTGTCTGGAATGGCCTGTCCCCTGCCTGCCACAATGGGTTGCGGCACCGGCAGGGGTGAGCCTGGTTCCCTGAACTCCTGTTGGTTAACAATGCAACCCCCAGAACCCCCTCCAGAGATCTGAGACCAAAGGAGGAGTTTCACTGGGCCACTTCAACCCCACTCTGCCCCCAAACCTATCCGACTGGCTGTTGCCAGCCTCACATGACATGAAGTTGACATTCGGTGATTGTCTACAAATTAAAATTTTAAACGCACAGTATAAGATAGAAATTAGGGAATATTGCATTCCTTGTGCCTGTAAGTGAAAAGAAAGTGACATGTCTTCACCACTGTGTGCTCAGTCTTTCAGTCTCGTCCCACTCCTTGCGACTCCATGGACTGTAGCCCGCCAGGCTCCTCTGTCCAAGGGACACTCCAGGCAAGAATACTGAAGTGGGTTGCCATTCCCTTCTCCAGGGGCTCTTCACTATCAGAAGACACAAGGACCCCAGCAGGGTGATGGGAGAAGATTACTTGCTAAAACATTAGAAAACCACTTTCCCATTCAGATGACATGACCTGTGAGGGATAAAGAGGGTGAGTGTGTGTGTGTGTGTGTGTGTGTGTGTGTGTAAGTGTTGCGGGTCCAGGCCGCCCCAAGCCATCTCAAAGCTGCAGTTTTACCCACAGCGGATCCACCCAGTGATAAATTCAAGAATCATAAAACCTTGCTTACGCATTTCAATTAAAAGGGTTGGAAACAGAGGTCATTTCATGGCGTAAATAACACTTCTAGGGGTTCTGGCAGCAGTGACATTTCAGAGCAAGCAATGCCCAGGCACGCACGAGGAGACCAGCATTTGATACTGGGCATTGCTGGCAACATTCCAAGGCTCGTCTTTCCATCTTTGCTTTCCTTCTACCGTTTGCATTTTGTGAAACTGCTTGTTGTCTCTTTTAGACTCATATCTACCTGATTTTGCCTGCTAATAGCTCCTTCGTCATTAAGAGAGCCGCAGTAGGGTTATTCAAATACTCGAAATGAAGAACAGTTAAACTCTCTGCTGAAACCTTAGTCTAGTGGGAGATATAGGGTTACTTCCTCCGGTAACACACTCCTCCACCTGCAGTCAGGTGAAGACGTCTCTGTAGAGACTTCCCATGTGGTTGTAGTAAACATGGGCTATGGGGGCAGGTGCTGAGGGAGGACCAGGTGACGCACCTGAACTCGAGCCGGTGTGTCTGGGAGAGCCGACCCCGAAGCAGTGGATCACCCAGTGTCCGGAAGATGCTGAGGACCCCCGGGGTTGCTGGGACCCCTGGGGCATGACCGGCACCCAGCAACATGCCTGGATGGTTCAAAAAGGTGTGGTACGGGCTGGCCTCTCTGCTCAGCTTCTCCTCCTTCATCCTGACCATCGTTGCCCTGGCACTGCCCCACTGGCTGAGTGGGAAAATCCTCTGTCAGACGGGAGTGGACCTCGTCAATGCCACGGATCCGGAGCTGGTCAAATTCATCGGAAACGTTTACTACGGACTCTTCCGCGGCTGTAAGGTGCGGCAGTGCGGGCTGGGGGGCCGCCAGTCCCAGTTCACGGGTGAGTATACTGCGGCCACAGAGGCTGCTTTAGAACACTTATTTGTAAATACTTGTATGAGGTGCGTGCACCGCGCTCAATCACCCCGTCAAACTCTTTGCGACCCTATGAACGGTGGCCCACCCACCAGGCTCCTCTGTCCATGGGGTTTTCCAGGCAAGAATACTGAAGTAGGCTTGTGTCTAAATGCAGAATTGAAGAGCCGCTTCGGTCTAAGGCATGATGACAAAATCCACAGTAAGCCAAGGACTTACTCTTGTTCAGCATCAAGAAAAGATCTTTTTTTTTTTTTCCTTTCTGCGGAGGTTTGTAGATCTTTGTAGCTTACCTCTATGAATAATCACTATTAATATGTTGAGTGCTTACTTGTGTCAGACATTCTAGGAAATGCTTTCCATGGCTTGTCTCTGTTAAGCCTTGTAACAAATGTATAAGGAAGGCATTATTAACATTCCCATTTTGCAGAGGGTAAGTTACACGGACACTCGGAGAGTTTATTACCTAACTTGCCTGAGGTCAACCAGCCGGGAAACAGTGTCGGACTGTAGATGCAGGCCATGCCGCTGGGGTGCGCTCAGCCAGTCTGGCCTGCGAATGTAGACCAGCAGCAGAAATGACACTGACACTTCTGTTTATGTTAATATAAAAGCCTCAGAGTCTGAGAAAAAGCCAGAGAGCTCTACATCCGAACACTGGAATCAGACTGCCTGGGCTCAAAGCCCGAACTCGTTTCCTGGCAGGGAGAGCTCGGGCACAGCTGCTGTCTGTGAACGTGAGCAGGTACTGACCTGGGCAGGCGGACATCCAGGTCACGGCAGAGCTGCTCTGCGTGTAAACAGAGCAGGCTTCCAAGCCCAGCATGTGGAGGGTCCTCTGGGAAGGAAAAGCCAACCCCCAAAGGCCAATATTCTGCACGTCTTCAGAATGAAACAGATTGCCGGTGAGAACAGCAGCCTACAAACTCAGAAGTAACCCACAGCATGGAAAAACAAGGGGATGAGGAATTGTATTCAGTATTTGATTTCTATATGCCAGGACTGTAGTGGAGAAGGAAATGGCAACCCACTCCAGTACTCTTGCCTGGAAAATTCCTTGGAAGGAAGAGTCTGGTAAGCTACAGTCCGTGGGGTTTCAAAGAGTCGGACATGACTGAGAGACTTCACTTTCTTTCTTTCTTTAGCCAGAGTATCTTCTTAAACATACAAAGAGAGAAAACTGGAACCACTGACAAATAATACAAATTGGCTTCATTTATATACATGAAGGATATATATATTAAAAATTATTAGGTATAGCAATTAAAAAAAATCTTGGGGAATATTTATGTTTACCCAGAAATTAAACTGGACAAGGATACTGAAAGAATAGCTAGGTCTTTTAAGAACATGAGGGGATAAAATATATCAGCAAATATGATTGTGCTGTACAGGAGAAACTAACCACCACATTGTAAAGCAACTATACTCCAATAAAATGCAATAAAAGTTACATAGAAAGCTGAAAACACATTTAACATGAATAAATAAATAAATATAACAAAGAAATAGGACAAGCTGAAAGGAAATGGTAATAACTGTGTGCAGTACTTGGTTCTGAGCTGGGTCCATTTACTGTAAAGGACGTCACTAGGATAATTGATGGAACTTGAACCAGGCGTCAGGACTAAACAGCAGTCATACGCCCATGTTAACCTAATGACTTTCATAGTTGTATCATGGTTGTCAAAGAGAATGCCCTTTTTGAGGAAATTGCCCCTGAAGTACTCAGGGTTGAAGGAGCAACATACCCTCATATGGTTCAGGGGGAAAAAATAATTATTGGTAGCCTTAAGGTTATTTCAAAACCACTTATACAAAAAAAAAAAATTAAGTGGGAGATGGCACAATTTTTAAAACAGTTGTAGATAATTTGCAAAATTTTTATTCTGTATTGGATATTCTCATCATCAGAAGCGAGTCTCGCTACCTTTAGTAAAAGGCGAAAGATTTATATGATTTGAAGAGAAAGCAGAGTCTATTTCTCCCTACCTTTAGATGTACAGCTCCTAGAGCTAACGTCACCTACCTAGGGGGCGCATCAGAGCCCACCATCCCCAAGCCGGAATCAGGATTTGCCTGCTACTATCCACAGACATTTTAAAAAATCCTGCTCCTAGGGCCTGTGTGCAGATCAGGAGAATTGGGGGTGGGTGTGAAAGTGCTTCGTAAACTGGAGTAGGAAGGTTTGGTTAGGTCTCATAAGACAAACAGCCTCCACTCCCACCTTCATAGGGATCTCCCCTAGAGTCACCCAGGAAGGCCAATTTCCAAATCAACCAGGGAGAAAAGCAAAGAGCTATATATACAGGATGACTTCCCAGGTAGTTCAGCAGAAAAGAATCTGCCTGCCGATGCAGGAGACTCAAGAGACCTCAGGTTCAATCCCTAGGTAGGGGAGATCCCCTGGAGAAGGAAATGGCAACCCATTCTAGTATTCTTCCTTGGGAAATCCTGTGGACAGAGGAGCCTGGTGGGCTACAGGCCATGAGGTTGCAAAGAGTTGGAACAGCTGAGCGACTGAGCACGTATACAAGCACTCACATATGCAGCACAATCGTGATTAAGATCCTTGTTTATACCCAGACTTTCTGAAATAAAAGCAAAACAACCTAGCCATTTGAGTGGAAATAAAGAGACAGATGCTTATTTAGCCGCGTTCACGTATTCACCCATACTGTAGAGTGTTTGTGGGCCTGGTATTCGAGGAAAACAGGGATGAACTAAACAGAGGAGTGTCTGCCCTTAGAAGCTTTCCATCCTGGAAAGAGAAAGGCAGTAAGTGATCCCGGTGTCACAAGCTTCCTTCTTTGTTCTTTTCCTTCATCCATTTCTGTGCTGGAGAAGAAATCTTACTTATGCCCATCTAACTGATGAGGAAACTGAGGATCAGAGAAACCAATAAAGAAAACAATTTCTGTAAAAGCAGCTGATGCAGTGCCTGAAAGCTAGTATGTGCTGATCATTTTCAGTTTGCTGGGACCCTCGTCATCTCTCACCCCCAAATATTCCATCCACAGCCAGACCCGGAACTGACTTCAGATCTCACACTTTTCCTGTTACTGTCTATTTTAGATAACAGGCCTCTCTCAGATGTGTCTTTTGCAAATATTTTCTCCTGTTCAGTGATTGTGTTGTTGTTTTTGTTGACACTGTCTTTCAAAGGGCAGAATTTTTTTCCATTTTAATGAAATCTAATGTATCAATTATTTCTTTTTTTTAATTATTTTTTGCCTTACTAGGGGTAAAAAGGACCTCTGGATGTCTCTAGATATTACAAATCATGTAATAATAAGGTAATTATCTAATTTGAGATGCTGATAGGTTGATTAATCACTTCTGGGATTCAAGCAAGGTAGCTTTTGTACACGATAAGAATACTTATTCAAATTCAGGATTTGCCTGGTGGTTCAGGAGCTAAGACTCAACACTCTCAACGCAGGGAGCAACTAAAGAGGGAAGATCCCACGTGCTGAAATGAAGATCCGATGCAGCCAATAATAAATATTTTTTTTTTTTAAGGAATATTCAAATTCAAAATAAAGCTTCTAGAATTTCAGCTCTGCAAGAACTAAATTTTTACATTTTTGCTTATCCAAGTTATCTGATTTTCCTGCTATGCTGTGTGTGTGTGTGCTAAATCCCTTCAGTCATGTCTGACTCTTTGTGACCCCATGGACTGCAGCCTGCCAGGCTCGCCTATCCATGGGAATCTCCAGGCAAGAATACTGGAGTGGGTCACCATGCCCTCCTCCAGGGGATCTTCCCAACCCAGGGATCGAACCTGCATCTCTTACATCTTCTGTGTTAGCAGGTGGGTTCTTTACCACCAGTGCCACCTGGGAAGCCCCCACATCACTTCATATGCCCCCAAATGCCCTCGCCCATCAGAGTAATTAGTTATTTCTCAATTTTTTATTAGATCAAATCTGGAGATGGTTTCATATCGCTACATGGATATGATTAATTCTTTTCAAAAGCTATATTGTGTGGATTGTGCTTTAATTAATTAAATCAGTCTCCTACTGATTCATGGGCTTCCCAGGTGGTTCAGTGGTAAAGAATCTGCCTGCCAGTGCGGGAGATGCAAGAGACATGTGTTCTATCCCTATGTTGGGAAGATTCCCCTAGAGGAGTAAATGGCAACCCATTTCAGTATTCTTGCATGGGAAATTTCATGGACAGAGGAGCCTGGGGGGCTACAGTCCATGGAGTTGAAAAGAGTTGGACAGGAATCAACACAGCACCAATGTGTATTTTCGTTTCTCTCCAACCTTTTGCTACTTTAATGAATATCTGATACACAGACACACACACATATATATACAGCTTTGAGCACATGTGGGAGTGCTTTTCCTAGAAGTGAAATTGCAATGAGACATGCTGCCAAATTCCTTTCAAAGAAAGTTGTATAAATTAATATCACTACCAGGTTTGACAGCATCTCCTTCCCTATACCTTCATCAACACCAGTATTAGTGAACCTTTGGTCTTTGCCAATCACATAGGTGATGATTTTCTATTTTAAGTGTTTGGTGAGGGTTATTATGCTGGTCATATGTCCTAAGGATTGCATGAGCAAGTAAGGGGATAAGGAAACAATTAGGTAATCAGGCACAAGCTACCTCATCTGGAATGGGAAAAAAAAAAAAATGCTGAGAGTTTGCAATAAAAAATAAAAATCTAAAGGACACTAAGATATGAGGAATGGAAATGAAAACGAGAAGTCCTACAGGGGAAAGTCCCATGGGAAGGAGTTCAGAAAAGTTCAGAAACTTTTTCCAGGGTAAAGTTTCTCAGGCCAAGGAGATAACCACATGAAGATAAATACACATGGAAAACTAAAAGGAAAATTCGATCAGAACTAAAGATGTAACTGTGCTGTGGCTGGAAACTTCTGAGTGGAAAGGACACTTTAAAGGGAGAGAGACCAAAATTCTTGTTCTCAGACTTGGCAGACACCAGCCTTCTCTGAGTAAAAATGGGCAGGTAAGCCAGCAAAGGAGCGGGGGAGGGAAGGGGACAGGGTCAGGCAGAGAGTGGAGCCGGGAAAGCTTTGAGTCCTGGATCTGAGTTGGGGTGGGAGACGGGCTGGTCAGTTTGGTGCCAAGTAGTGAAGCAGGGAGGCGGGAGTGCGCAGGACGGACCCAGGTTAGACCAGGAAGTATTCAGTAGGAGCCTCAGAGCAGTTGCAGAGGAAGGGGTTTGCCCAGGTGTTTTTGTTTATTTTTTTTAGCTTTCATCATTTTTTTAAGTCTTTATTGAATTTGTTACATCATTGCTTCGGCTTTATGTTTTGTTTTTCTGGCCATAAGCCATGTGGGGTCTTAGCTTTCCCAGCCAGGCATTAAAGCTGCACCCCTGAACTGGAAGGCCAAGTCTTAACCTACTGGACCACCAGGGAAGTCCCCGTTTTCATTGTTTCAGATCATTCATATATAGTAACTGAAACCAGTGACTCTCAACTCTACATGCCATATGGTATAAAGGACTATGGGGCTTCCCTGGTGCCTCAGACAGTAAAGAATCCACGTGCAATGCAGGAGACCCAAGTTCGATCCCTGCGTCAGGAAGATCCCCTGGAGAAGGAAATGGCTATCCACTCGTCTTCTTGCCTGGAGAATCCCATGCACAGAGGAGCCTGGTGGGCTACAGTTCATGGGGTTACAAAAGATCTGGACAAACAACGCTCTGACCCTGATGAAAGCTTTGCGATCGGCCTTCTTAGAGTACTTCTCGTGCCAGGCTCCTTTGCTAAAGAGACACCCCTGGGGCTTGTGTGGATCAACTCACACCAGATCCCAGAGCCGCAAGGCTGATGCAGCTTAAACACCCAGCTGGGGTATATTCCGATTTTGCATCCACCCTAAGGAAGTGAAGGTTGTTGGGCAACTGATAAGGGGTAAATTTATCTGGGAAGTCTCTTGCTTTCTGGAAGCCCAGCGCTTGCTGCCTTGCCCTCACTTCGCTGTGCTAACGCCTTCCCGGCAGGCAGCCTGGGCCGTGTACCTTGAGCTGAGCTCTGAGGCTGACGTGTTGGCTGGGTCTTGTCTCCGCAGTCTTCCCACACCTGGTGAAGGAGCTCAACGCGGGCCTCCACATCACGGTTCTGCTGCTCCTCTTCTTGGCCTTGGCGCTGGCTCTGGTCAGCATGGGCTTTGCCATTCTCAACATGATCCAAGTTCCGTACCGGGCAGTCAACGGCCCTGGGGGCATCTGTCTATGGAATGTTCTTGCAGGTAAGGGAGGCCCCATGGGGAGAGAGATTCCTGCCCACGTCACCAGGAGGCTGAGTTCCAAGCAGGTGGGCAGAAGGTGTGGAGGAGTGAAAATACCCAGCCTCAAGCTTCCCTTCCCTGGGCTTGTTACCTTCTTGATCGGCCCCAATGTCCTCCTTACTAAGAGTTGAAGAATAGCTGTCGTCATGAAAAGTCAGGTCTTAGTGTGTGTGAGTGGCTGAGGACTTGGAGCAGCAAAGAGGTTGGGATGAGAGACAAGGAAAGGAAGAAAGATGAGGGTTGGAGAGATGGGGATCCTGGGACCAGTGGTAGGGGAGCAGCTGCCATGAAGCTGGAGGAACCTCACAAAGAACAGAGGAGAGGGAACCTGGGGGCTCGCAGTCCTTATTTTCTGTAACCCTCCCAACCTCCCTATGTTTGTTGTTGTTTTTCAGTAGCTAAGCCGTGTCTGACTCTTTGGGACCCCATGGACTGCAGTCCACCAGGCTCCCCTGTCCTTCGATATCTTCTGAAGTTTGCTCAAATTCATGCCCATTGAGTCCATGGTGCTATCTAACCATCTCATCCCCTGCCACTTCCTTCTCCTCCTGCCTTCAATCTTTCCCAGCATTAGGGTCTTTTCCAATGAGTCACCTCTGTGTATCAGGTGGATAAAGTATTGGAGCATCAGCATCAGCCCTTCCAATGAATATTCAGGGCTGATTTCCCTTAGGATTGACTAGTTTGATATCCTTGCAATCCAAGGGACTCTGCCATATTATTAGACCCATAGTTACAGATGAAGAACCTGAAGCTCAGAGATATTAAAAGATGCACTGAAAGTCACATAGTCATGAGTAATAGAGGCAAGATTCCAACCCAGGTATAACTTCCCACACCTGGTGAAGGAGTCTAAGCCTTTTGTCTTTTCATTAGTCCATGGTGTGATCTATGAGTACCATGACCTATTTTCCAAAACAAAACCCAAGTCAAAAGATGTGTGCAGGTGTGTTGATTTAGGAGAGTATCTGGTATATAGAAATTAATTTACCTTTAGTTCAGCACTGAAAAAAATCACCTGTAGTGAAAGTAACAAAATCCCAAAAAATGATTTCAGAAAATCCAGGTCAAATGGTGAAGGTGTCCTGATGTCAATAACCCCTCACTACCTCACTACCTTATACAGGATGACCAGCAAGTATAAAAACAAGTAATGTTGGTTTTCTCCAATTTAAAAAAAAAAAAAAGAAGGCAAAATTGAAGGCAAAAGGAAGCGACGACAGAGGATGAGATGTTCAGATAACATCACTGACTCAATGGACCTGGATTTGAGCAAACTTCAGGAGAGAGTTAAGGACAGAGGAGCCCAGTGTGCTGCCCTCCAGGGGGTTGCAAAGGCTGGACATGACTTAGGGACTGAACAATGACAACAACGTTGCTTTATCATGCATTAGAACCTAATGTCAGTAAATCAGTTATTGCATACTTGCCTATATTTGCAGACTGTAGAACTTCTTATAGACGTGGCTCACTCCCATCTAGACTTGCATATCTCTGCCTGAATCCTCACAGTGACAGGCATGTAGAAAGTGTTCAATCTCACTCTTTCAATAAATGCGTATCTAGGTCAATTTCCTTCCTTCTTGAGGCAGTACTCTCAAACTCAGAGTATTTTTAACAAGGCAATTTGACAAAACTTGACTCTCAAAAGGCATAAAAATATGAATAGCCTTTGATTAAACAACCCCATACAGTAATTTATGCTAAGAAAATAATGGAAAAGAGCACAAAAATATACATTAAAAGGTGTTTCCTACAGCACTTTATAATATAAAAAATTGGAAGCAATCTAGAAATCCAGAAATTAAGTTACCCTTAATTAAACTTAATTAAGTGTGTCACTGGAATGAAGCATCATAGATCAATTTAAAGTGGTGCTGTAACAGAATATTTAGCAACATGGAAAAAAATTTTTTTCAAGTTAGAAAAAAATCAAGTGTAAAACAGTAGAAGTACCATAATACTAATTCTGTTAAAAAGAAAGAAATGTAAAGAAATACACTAAAATGTTCCAAGTGTTTTCATTTGACTCTTAGGGGGGAAAGCAAATTTGTCTTTTCATCTTTATGATTTTCTTGGATGTCCAAGGTTTTTTCAAGGAAAGAATAATAATCTAAAGAAAGAGAATAATAAATGTGTTTTTAAAATATTAATTAAAATCAGAGTAGGAGAAAAGTTGAGCAAAAGAGAGAGAGATGGGGAGAGAAAAAGAAACAGAGAGAACCCGGAAGGTCCAAGTCCAAAGCAGCAGGTGGGGAAAGACATGAAGTCGGCCCCTCTCACCTCTCCTTTCCTCCTTCTCATCTCTTCTTATCACTAAGCTTGGAAGGAGGATACTCAAGAGGAGAGAACTGTCTAGCCCTCTGTTGATCCTCCAGTCCACCCCATAAGATGCTCTTGTGTCTTTCCTTATAGCCTCAGGGTCTGCATACACAGGCTGAATTAGTTAGAGATTGAGCTTATCCAACGTGGGTAAGTGCCCTGCACTGGGTAAAGAAAAAAGTAGCTCAGACGGTAAAGCATCTGCCTACAGTGCAGGAGACCTGGGTTTGATCCCTGGGTTGGGAAGATCCCCTGGAGAAGGAAATGGCAACCCACTCCAGTACTCTTGCCTGGAAAATTCCGTGGACTGAGGAGCCTGGTAAGCTACACCCCATGGGGTAGCAAAGAGTCGGACATGACTGAACAACATCACTCCACTTGAGATTCAAAGTTGATCTGATAGGAAGCTTATGCCCACACCTCTTGCCCCTCACACAGTGAACTATCTGCCGCTTTTAAAAGCAAATTAAAATTTGTGTCACCCTCAGAATGTTTTAAGGGGCTTCCCTGGTGGCTCAGTGGTAAAGAATCCGCCTGCCAGTGCAAGAGACCTGGGTTTAATCCCCAGGTTGGGAAGATCTCCTGGAGGAAGAAATGGCAATCCGCTCCAGCATTCCTGCCTGGAAAAATCCCATGAACAGAGGAGACAGGAAGGCTACAGTCCATGGGATCCATCGCAAAGAGTCAGACACAGCCAAGCAACCTAAACCTCAAAAGTTTGTTGCTTGTGCCCCAGAAAAGACACCTCACCTCTAGGAGTTGAACTGCAGAAAAAAAGGGCTGTGATGAGGGTGTATTTTCCGGGTTTCAGGCGGAGTCATGGCCTTGGCCATCGCCAGCTTCATGACCTCGGTAAAATTTCACAACCTGACAGAACGAATCGCCAACTTCCAGGAGAAGCTGTTTCGCTTCGTGGTGGTGGAGGAACGGTACGAGGAGTCCTTCTGGATCTGTGTGGCCAGCGCCTCAGCCCACGTCACTAACCTGGTTGTGGTGGCCATCAGTCAGATCCCCCTGCCGGAGATCAAGGCCAAGATCGAAGAGGCCACGGTCACGGCTGAGGACATCTTGTATTAATAACCTGCACCTAAAACCAGCTTTTGGTGTGAATGGAAACCTCCCTTTCCATTTTCCAGGTTTCACAGTCCAGAATGTCTGTGTTACTGGCAGAAAGAATAAGGAAGTGGAAGAGGGAAGGGTAGTACGTGCACCAGAAAAGAAAACTTTCTGAATTTATAGCATCTCTGTACTTCTTTCTCACTGATCTTGGAGTTAGAGACTGCCGCTTGCCGCCTGTCTGTGATGCTGGACGATTCACTTAATATCTATAAAATGGGAATATTAATGACCTTGCAATGTTGTAATGAGTTTTTTGTTGTTGTTCAGTCACTAAGTCATGTCTGACCCTTTAAACCCCATGGACTTCAGCATGCCAGGCTTCCTGTCCTTCACTGTCTCCTGGAGTTTGCTTAAACTCATGTCCATTGAGTTAGTGATGCACTCCCCACCTCACCCTCTGTTGCCCCCTTCTCCTCCCACCTTCAATCTTTCCCAGCATCAGCGTCTTTTCCAATGAGTTGGCTCTTCATATCATGTGGACAAAGTATTGGAAATTCAACTTCAGCATCAGTCCTTCCAATGAATATTCAGTGTTGATTTTCCTTAGGATTGACTGGTTTGATCTCCTTGATGTTCAAGGGATTCTCAAGAGTCTTCAACACCACTGTTCAAAAGCATGAGTTCTTTGGTATTCAGCCTTCTTTATGGTCCCACTATCACATCTGTACATGACTACTGGAAAAACCTTACCTTTGACTATGTGGACCTTTGTCAGCAAAGTGATGCTACATGGATGATAGTGTTGCCAGCCTTCGTGTCCTGGCTGGCACCCTGTACATATAAGACAGTACACATTCCAAGAAGTGTCTAGAGACTCTTGGTATATTTAACTCAATACTAGGAAGGATGCTAAGAGGAAGATGATAATATGCCTGACCTCCAGAGACACCTAGTCTTTCCACAGGACACAGGAATCAGAGAGCAACAATAACAGTAAGGATGAAAATAACCACCCTTCTTTGGGGGCTTCTCTTGTGGCTCAGCTGGTAAAGAAACCACCTGCAATGTGGGAGACCTGGTTTTGATCCCTGGGTTGGGAAGATCCCCTGGAGAAGGGAAAGTCTACCCACGCCAGTATTCTGGCCTGGAGAACTCCATGGACTGGCTACAAAGAGTTGGACGTGACTGAGTAACTTTCGCTTTCACTTTTCACTCTTCGCTGGAGTGGCTACTGCCTGCATTTCTAAAAGTTTTACATATAGTAAGTCATTAGGTCCTCAGCACAAGTTTGTTGGTATCGTACTACTTAAGTCCCTTTTCATAGATGAAGAAACTAAGGCATAAAGAGGTCGGATCACTTGCCAAGGTCAGGAATTAAATGGAGGGAAGTCTGAAGCCAAAGCGTACATGTTTAACAACTTGGCTAATCTGATGTTTGGTGTACAAACAGTCGCAGAGTAATGGGATCAGTATTATAACAGCATATGGAAAAAGGACCCAAGAAGGAGTTCATGCTTCAGGAGGGGATGCGATGTGCATCCCAGAGTTGACACTCGATCTAAACTTTGAAAGAAGAGGAGACTTTTTCCAGTGGTAAAGGAAGCAAGGTTGAAGGATTCCAGGTCAAGTCAGTAATGGTAAGGAGGCACGGCATATGACATTACAAGTGTTAAGTGTGTTAGGCGCTCAGTCCTGTCTGACTCTTTGCAAGTCCAGGGACTGAATCCCCTCAGGCTCCTCTGTCCATGGGATTCTCCAGACAAGAATACTGGAGTGGGTCGCCATGCCCTTACAAAGGGGACTTGAAAGTATGTGCCCAGCAGGGTTAGAATATTGCTTTATTGCAGCTGTTGGACAAACCCCGATGCTTTGTATTGTTTTCCTAAATGGTGCTGTGATAATGGTTAATTTTATGTGTCAACTTGGCTAGGACATGGTACAGAGATATTGGAGAAACACTACTCTAAATGTTGTTGGGAAGGTATTTGGCAGGGGGTGATGGGGTTAAACAGTAGATTTTCAGGAAAGCAGATTGCCATCCGTAATAATGGAATGGTCTCATCCAATCAGTTGAAGCCCCTAAGAAAGAGACTGACTCCCCCAAGGGAGAGGGCATTCTGCCAGCAAACTTCCCCTGGACCCAAACTGCAGCTCTTCCCTTGGTCTCCAGACTGCCAGCTTACCCTATAGATTCTGGATTTGCCAGTCTCCACAGTCATGTGAGCCAATTCCTTGTAATATATATCTCTCTCTCTCTCATACACACAGACACACACAAACACATACAGACACACATACAAAGACACACACACACAGCCTGTTGGTTCTGTTACTTTGGCACATGACTCTAGTGCACAACTGTTTGTTGTTGTTCAGTCACTAAGTCATGCCTGACTCTTTGTGACCCCATGAACTGCAGCACACCAGTCTCCGCTGTCCTTCACCATCTCACGGAGTTTGCTCAAACTCATGTTCATCGAGTCAGTGATGCCATCCAACCATCTCATCCTCTGCCACCCCCTTCTGTTGCCTTCAGTCTTTCCCAGCATCAAAGTCTTTCCCATGAGTCAGCTCTTTACACCCAGTGCCCAAAGTATTGGTGCTTCAGCTACAGCAACAGTCCTTCCAATGAGTATTAATCAGGGTTAATTCCTTTAAGGTTGACTGGTTTGATCTCCTTGCAGTCCAAGGGACTCTCAAGTGTCTTCTCCAGCACCACAGTTCCCAAGCATCAATTCTTTGACACTCAGCCTTCTTTATGTTCCAACTCTCACATTGTACATGACTACTGGAAAAACACAACTCTGTTAACTCTGTTAATTCATTTTCCCACTATGCCAGCTGGGGTGAATCCTTTCCCAGCCCTCCTGTCTTCATGCCAAGTAAAGGTTATTCCCCCCGCCCCTGCCCCTGCAGATTAGCTTCCACTAAAATGACGCCTGACATGGACTCACCCTACTTCTCTTAACAATAAGCCTCAGAAAGTTTCCATGGAATCTCTTCTAATTGCTTGTGATTCCCTCTGTGTCCTGCCCCTTTCAACCCTCTGTCCCCACTCCAGACACAGCTACAGTCCTACTTAGCAGACTGCTGTCACTCATCAAATATGCAGAATGGCGCACAATGGAAGGCAGAAAAAATGTGATAGGAGATGCATCCAAAAGAAGCAGGCCGCAGTGCTGTCTTGAAAACAAGTGGAGAGGTCAATGTTCTATCAAGTTTAACATGAAGTCCTGCAGACAGTTCTTTACAATCAATAACATAAACACAAAATTTGGGTAACAGTTTATATGATAAACATCTGAGGGTCATGGGACATGTATTCATTCATTCAGCAAGTGCTGAAGTTTCTGCAAGTAGAGCAGTGAACACTCAAAACTTCCTGCCCCTGCAGAGATTTTGTTCTCTGAGAAGCTGTGGTTGGGTGGGTACTGGTGGTTGGTGACTCAGCTCTGACAGCTTGTGAGCTCCTAAAAAATGCCAACCTAAGCCTTAGCTTTCACCCTGATCAGACTCAGGTCTATGCAGACTCTCAGGTGGTGGAAGAGTGAATTTGGTTTTGCTTCTAATAGTAGAATTGCCTTATCAAGATGGCAACCTTGATGAAGATCCATCTGCTCCATGGTGTCAAAGGGCAGGTGAGTGTGTAGTTTTTCAGTGACAGGATCTACAGCTTCCCAAAAGGTTTCAGAAGTGTCTATTTTCAAGCCCTGGTCCACCAGGCAGCAACCTCCATGCTTCTGGAGATAGTCAGGTTTGGTCTGAAAGGTGTCTCTCAGGAATATCACAGAAGAGCTTCCTATATGGAATGTACTGAGTTTTGTTAGGAGTGAGGGGAGGAGGAGTGGAGACGATACATGTCTGGGCCACAGTGCACTCACATGAGACTCAAAGGTACAGAGAAAGTATCGCACTTTTATTCTGACTGTAGTTAATCTGGTCATTTTATGAATCAAAAAACGAAAGATAAATGCATAATTCAGTTTATTATTTTTCTTGAAGACTTGAATATTACATTTTTTATTTTTTTAATTAAATTTATTTATTTATTTTAATTGGAGGCTAATTAATTCACAACATTGTGTGGTTTTTGCCATACATTGACATGAATCAGCCATGGGTGTACATGTGTTCCCCATCCTGAACCCCCCTCCCACCTCTCTCCCTATCCCATCCCTCAGGGTCATCCCAGTGCACCAGCCCTGAGCGCCCTGTCTCATGCATCAAACCTGGACTGGCAATCTGTTTCATATATGATAGTATACATGTTTCAATGCTATTCTCTCAAATCATCCCACCCTCGCCTTCTCCCACAGAGTCCAACAGTCTATTCTTTACATCTGTGTCTCTTTTGCTGTCTCGCATACAGGATCATCATTACCATCTTTCTAAAACCCATAGATATGTGTTAATATACTGTATTGGTGTTTTTCTTTCTGACTTACTTCACTCTATATAATAGGCTCCAGTTTCATCCACCTTATTAGAACTGATTCAAATGCATTATTTTTAATAACTGAGTAATATTCCATTGTGTATATGTACCACAGCTTTCTTATCCATTCGTCTGCTGATGGAACAGTATAAGAGGGTTGGTTCCCTTTCTTCTCACCCTCTCCAGCATTTATTGTTTGTAGACTTTTTGATGGTAGCCATTATGACCAGCATGAGATGGTACTTCATTGTGGTTTTCACTTGCATTTTCTTCTTTGGAGAAATGTCTGTTTAGTTCTTTGATCCATTTTTTGATTGGGTCATTTATTTTTCTGGAATTGAACTGCAGGAGCTGCTTGTATATTTTTGAGATTAATTCTTCATCAGTCGCTTCATTTGCTATTATTTTCTCCCATTCTGAAGGCTGTCTTCACCTTGCTTGTAGCTTCCTTCATTGTGCAAAAGCTTTTAAGTTTAATTAGGTCCCATTTGTTTATTTTTACTTTTATTTCCAATATTCTGGGGGATGGATCACAGAGGGTCCTGCTGTGATTTATGTCAGAGAGTGTTTTGCCTATGTTTTCCTCTAGGAGTTTTTTAGTTTCTGGTCTTACATTTAGATCTTTAATCCGTTTTGAGTTTATTTTTGTGTATGGTGTTAGAAAGTATTATAGTTTCATTTCTTTACAAGAGTTTGACCAATTTTCCCAGCACCACTTGTTAAAAAGATTGTCTTTTCTCCATTGTATATTCTTGCCTCCTTTGTCAATGATAAGGTGTCCATAGGTACATGGATTTATCTCTGGGCTTTCTATTTTGTTCCATTGAGCTATATTTCTGTCTTTGTGCCAGCACCATACCGTCTTGATGACTGTAGCTTTGTAGTATACTCTGAAGTCAGGCAGGTTGATTCCTCCAGTTCCATTCTTCTTCCTCAAGATTGCTTTGGCTATTCGAGGTTTTTTGCATTTCCATACAAATTGTGATATTATTTGTTCTAGTTCTCTGAAAAATACTGTTGGTAGCTTGATAGGGATTGCATTGAATCTATAGATTGCTTTGGGTAATATACTCATTTTAACTATATTGATTCTTCTGATATATGAACATGGTATATTTCTCCACCTATTTGTGTCATCTTTGATTTCCTTCATTAGTGTTTTATAGTTTTCTATTTTTAGGTCTTTTGTTTCTTTAGGTAGATATACTCCTAAGTATTTTATTCTTTTTGTTGCAATGGTGAATGGAATTGTTTCCTTAATTTCTCTTTCTGTTTTCTCATTGTTAGTGTATAGGAATGCAAAGGGTTTCTGTGTGTTAATTTTATATCCTGCAACTTTACTATATTCATTGATTAGCTCTAGCAATTTTCTGGTTGAGTCTTTATGGTTTTCTATATAGAGGATCATGTCATCTGCAAACACTGAGAGTTTTACTTCTTCTTTTCCAATTTGGATTTGCTTTATTTCTTTTTCTGCTCTGATTGCTGTGGCCAAAACTTCCAAAACTATGTTGAATAATAGTGATGAGAGTGGGCACCCTTGTCTTATTTCTGACTTCAAGGGAAATGCTTTCAATTTTTCACAATTGAGGATAATATTTGCTGTGGATTTATCCCACAAAATTGCACTCCTCTCACATGCTAGTAAAGTAATGCTCAAAATTCTCCAAGCCAGGCTTCAGCAATACGTGAACCATGAACTTCCAGATGTTCAAGCTGGTTTTAGAAAAGGCAGAGGAACCATAGATCAAATTGCAAACATTAAGGAATGATGCTAAAGCTGAAACTCCAGTACTTTGGCCACCTCATGCAAAGAGTTGACTCATTGGAAAAGACTCTGATGCTGGGAGGGATTCAGGACAGGAGGAAAAGGGGATGACAGAGGATGAGATGGCTGAATGGCATAACCAACTCGATGGGTGTGAATTTGAGTGAACTCCAGGAGATGGTGATGGACAGGGAGGCATAGTGTGCTGTGATTCATGGGGTCCCAAAGAGTCGGACATGACTGAGTGACTGAACTGAACTATCATATATGGCTTTTATTATGTTGAGGTATGTTACTTCTATGCCTGTTTTCTGGAGGATTTTGTCACAAATGGATGTTGAATTTTGCCAAAGGCTTTCTCTGCATCTATTGAGATAATCATATGGGTTTTATCTTTTAATTTATTAATGTAGTGTATCACAATTTTGCGAAGAATCCTTGCACCCCTGGGATAAAGCTCACTTGGTCATGATGTATGATCTTTTTAATATATTTTTGGATTCTGTTTGCTAGAATTTTGTTAAGGATTTTTGCATCTATGTTCATCAGTGATATTGGCCTACAGTTTTCTTTTCTTGTGGCATCTTTGTCTTGTTTTGGTATTAGGGTAATGGTGGCCTCACAGAATAAGTTTGGAAGTTTACCTTCCTCTGCAATTTTCTGGAAGAGTTTGAGTAAGATAGGTGTTAGTTCTCTAAATTTTTGGTAGAATTCAGCTGTGAAGCCGTCTGGTCCTGGGCTTTTTGTTTGTTCAAAGATTTCTGATCACAGTTTCGATTTCTGTGCTTGTGATGGGTCTGTTAAGATTTTCTATTTCTTCCTGGTTCAATTTTGGAAGATTATACTTTTCTAAGAATTTGTCCATTTCTTCCACGTTGTCCATTTTATTGGCATATAATTGCTGATAGTAGTCTCTTATGATCCTTTGTATTTCTGTGTTGTCTGTTGTGATTTCTCCATTTTCATTTCTAGTTTTGCTGATTTGATTCCTTCCCTTCTTTTTCTTGATGAGTCTGGCTAATGGTTTGTCTGTTTCATTTATCTTCTCAAAGAACCAGCTTTTAGCTTTGTTGATTTTTGCTATGGTCTCCTTTGTTTCTTTTTCATTTATTTCTGCCCTAATTTTTATGATTTCTTTTCTTCTACTAACCCTGGGGTTCTTAATTTCTTTTTTTTCTAGTTGCTTACAGTGTCGAGTTAGGTAATTTATTTGATTTTTCTCTTATTTCTTGAGGTAAGCTTGTATTGCTATAAACCTTCCCCTTAGCAGTGCTTTAACTGAATCCTATAGGTTTGGGGTTGTGTTTTCATTTTCATTCGTTTCTATGCATATTTTTATTTTTTTGTTTATTTCTTCTGCGATTTGTTGGTTATTCAGAAAGGTGTTATTTAGCCTCCATATGTTTGCATTTTTAATAGTTTTTTTTTTTTCTCCCTTTTCAGTTCAGTACAGTCACTCAATTGTGTCTGACTCTTTACGACCCCATGAATCGCAGCACACCAGGCATCCTTGTCCATCACCAACTCCCGGAATTCACCCAAACTCATGTGCATTGAGTCGGTAATGCCATCCTGCCATCTCATCCTCTGTCATCCCCTTCTCCTTCTACACCCAGTCCCTCCCAGCATCAGGGTCTTTTCCAATGAGTCAATTCTTTGCATGAGGTGTTTTTTCCTATAGTTGACATCTAATCTTACCACATTTTGATCAGAAAAGATGCTTGGAATGATTTCAATTTTTTTTTTTTTTAATTTACCAAGGCTAGATTTATGGCCCGGATATGATCTATCCTGGAGAAGGTTGCATGTGCACTTGAGAAAAAGGTGAAATTCATTGTTTTGGGGTGAAATGTGTTATAGATATCAGTTAGGTCTAACTGGTCCATTGTATCATTTAAAGTTTGTGTTTCCTTGCTGATTTTCTGTTTAGTTGTTTTGTCCATAGGTGTGGGGTATTAAAGTCACCCACTATTATTGTGTTACTGTTAATTTCCCCTTTCATACTTGCTAGCGTTTGCCTTACATATTGTGGTGCTCCTATGTTGGGTGCATATATATTAATAACTGTTATATCATCTTCTTGGATTGATCTTTTGATCATTAGGTAGTGCCCTTCTTTATCTCTTTTCACGGCCTTTATTTCAAAGTTTATTTTATCTGATATGGGTATTGCTACTCCTGCTTTCTTTTGGTCTCCATTTGCATGAAATATCTTTTTCCAGCCCTTCAATTTCAGTCTGTATGTATCCCTTGTTTTGAGGTGGGTCTCTTGTAAACAGCATATATATGGGTCTTATTTTTGTATCCATTCAGCCAGTCTTTGTCTTTTGGTTGGGGCATTCAACCTATTAACCCTTAAGGTAATTATTGATAAGTATGATCCCATTGCCATTTATTTTGTTGTTTTGGGTTTGAGTTTATAAACCTCTTCTGTGTTTCCTGTCTAAGAAGATCTTTAGCATTTGTTGGAGAGCTGGTTTGGTGGTGCTGAATTCTCTCAGCTTTTGTGTGTCTGTGACGCTTTTGATTTCTCCTTCATATTTGAATGAGATCCTTGCTGGGTACAGTAATCTGGGTTGTAGGTTTTTCTCTTTCATCACTTTAAGTATGTCCTGCCATTCCCTTCTAGCCTGAAGAGTTTCTATTGAAAGAGCAGCTGTTTTCCTTATGGGGATCCCCTGTGTGTTACTTTGCTCTTTTAATATTTGTTCTTTGTGTTTGATCTTCATTAATTTAATTGATATGTGTCTTGTGGTGTTTCGCCTTGGGTTTATCCTGTTTGAGACTCTCTGGGTTTCTTGGACTTGGGTGGCTATTTCCTTCCTCATTTTATGGAAGTTTTCAACTATTATCTCCTCAAGTATTTTCTCGTGGCCTTTCTTTTTGTCTTCTTCTGGGACTCCTATGATTCAAATGTTGGGGCGTTGTCAAATGTTTGACATTGTCCCAGAGGTCTCTGAGGTTGTCCTCATTACTTTTAATTCTTTTTTTTCTTTTTTCCTCTCTGATTCATTTTTTTCCATCATTCTATCTTCCCCTCACTTATCCTATCTTCTGCCTCAGTTATTCTATTGTTAGTTCCCTCAAGGGTGTTTTGATCTCAGTTATTGTATTATTCATTATTTATTGACTCTTTTTTTTTTTTTTAATTTCTTCTAGGTTCTTGGTAAACAATCCTTCCATCATCTCAATCCTTGTCTCCAGACTATTTATCTGTAACTCCATTTGGTTTTCCATATTTTGAATCATTTTTACTATCATTATTCTGAATTCTTTTTCAGGTAGACTTCCTATCTTCTCCTCTTTGGTTTGGTTTAGTGGGTGTTTATCATGTTCCTTTACCTGCTGAATATCTCTCTGCCTTTTCATGTTGTTTAGATTGCTGTGTTTGGGGTGACCTTTCTATATGCTGGACGTTTGAGGTTCCTCTTTATTGTGGAGGTTCCTCCCTGTGGGTGGGGTTGGATGAGTGGCATGTCAAGGTTTCCTGGTTAGGGAAGCTTGTGTTGGTGTTCTGGTGGGTGGAGCTGGATCTCTTCTCTCTCGAGTTCAATGAAGTGCCCAGTAGTGAGTTTTGAGGTGTCAGTGAGTTTGGTGTGACTTTTGGCTGCCTGTATTTTAATGCTCAGGGTTATGTTCCTGCATTGTTGGAGAATTAGCTTGGTATGTCTTGCTCTGAAACTTGTTGGCTCTTGGGTGGAGCTTGGTTTCAGTGTAGGTATGGAGGCTTTTGGATGAGCTGTTGTTGATTAATGTTCGCTGGAGTCAAGAGTTTTCTGGTGTTCTCATGTTTTGGATTTAAGCCTCTTGCCTCTGGCTTTCAGTCTTATTCTTACAGTAGCCTCAAGACTTCTCCATCAGCACCAATGATAAAGCATCTAGGTTAATGGTGAAAAGATTCTCCACAGTGAGGGACACCTAGAGAGGTTCACAGAGTTACATAGAGAAGAGAGGAGGGAGAAGGGAGATAGAAGTGACCAGGAGAAGAAGAGGGGAAATCAAAAGGGGAGAGAGCAATCTAACCAGTAATCAATTCCCTTTGTGTTCTCCACAGCCTGAAACACTCAGAGAAGTTCACAGAGTTACATACAGAAGAGAAGAGGGAGGAAGAAGATAGAGGTGACCAGGAGAAGAGGGGGAATCAAAAGGAGAGAGACCAGTCTAGCCTGTGATCAGTTCCCTAAGTGTTCTCCATAGCCCAGAATACCCAAAGAGATTCACAGAGTTGGATAGAGAAGAGAAGGGGGAGGGAGGAGATAGAGGTGACCTGGGGGAGAAAAAGGAGAGTCAAAAGGGGGGGAGATCAATCAATCAGTAATCACACTCCTAAGTAAAAATGGGTACTGAAGATTGGATTCTTAAAGTTACAAAATTGATAACAAATACCAAAAATCAAAGATTAAAAATCTAGAGTAGAAGTTAGACTCTCAAAAATACAATATTAAAAAAAATCACAAAAATTAATATATATTAATATATATATATATAATGAAAAAAATATATATATATGAAATTTGCTTTAAAATAGGGTCTTTTTGCAAGGTAATAGTAGGTTATAAAAATGAAAATTAAAGGAGTAATAACTTAAAAGTAAAAAAATTTTAAACATGTTGTTTGTCAGTTGCTTCATTTGCTATTATTTTCTCCCATTCTGAAGGCTGTCTTTTCACCTTCCTTATAGTTTCCTTTGTTGTGCAGAAGCTTTTAAGTTTAATTAGGTCCCATGATAATAATAAAATATATCTAGGAATTCCTCTGGAGCTGTTGAGGGCAGTGTGGGGTTAGTTCAGTTTCAGATAGTTCCTTGTTCCAGCTTATACTTCTTCTCAAGGTCTATAGGCCCCTTCCAATGTAGTCAGTGCTAACTTCAGGGTTTTAATCTGTTGCACCTGTCACTTCCAAAGCAGTTCCCTCTTCTTTGTTTATTTTGGCTTCCTCTGTCTGCAAGTCTCTTCAGTGTCTAATTTCTGCCCTGACACAGGGGGCAAAGGTGGTCACTTATTAGGGCTCACTTGTTCAGTTGTGTGTGGGGAGTGCAGCATTGGGGCCACACTGGGTTTGCCCCTGCTCACGGTGTGTGTGCTTTCCTGTTCTACACTGCTCAGGCTCCAGGTTGCTCTGCAGGGGAACTGTCTAAAGCGGGCCCTGGGTTATGTGCACTTCCCAGGTCTAAGCCACTCAGGTTCAGGTTCTGGGGTATTCCACAAAGGCATAGACTCGGGTGGGCCTGCGTTTTGTGCCCTTCCCAGGTCTGAGCAGCTCAGGCGACCAGGTGCTTGGCAAGCACACTCTCCCAGGTGGGCGGTGCGTCTTATCACCTCCCTGGTCCTAGCCGCTTGGTTTCCTCGATGCACAGCGAGAGTGCCATCTCAGGTGTGTTGTGTGTCTCCTCTGGGGGGGCTGATCTCTGACTGTGACCCTCCTGGTGGATGTCAACCGTCTAGAATCTAGGAAGACTTGGTTAGCAACTGGGAGCCTGCTCACAGTTTGGTGGAGGATGCATCTCTGGGGCCGAGATTGCCCCTCACCTTCTGACTCTGGCTGTTGCCCATTTGTCTCTCTGCCTCTGGCAGAGGGAATGGGCCAGTCTGCTCTCTTCTGGTATTCTCTCAATCCTTTGTTCTGTGAGCACACCAGGTTGTGCCTTAAAGCTTTTTGTGGGAAAGTTCTCTCTCTC
>SJYT01048509.1:21670-64171 GCA_006410635.1 Cephalophus harveyi | reverse complement strand
ACTTTACATTTTGCAAAAATGTTCCCTGTATCATTGTATATCTTATAGTCACAAATCTGATGGAGATCAGACAAGAAAATTATCCCAATTATATAGATGAAGAAACATTTTCAGAGGGGTTACATGACTCAGCCAAAATTATAAAGCTGGGAAATTCATGATCCAGAACTAAAATGTAGGAGGCAGTAAATGAAGGGAGCTACTGTATGTGGTTGCTACACATTTTTGTTCTGTTCAGCCAACTAAGTAACATCTATGCTGGGATTATGAGGGCACAGTATTACTTAGTGGTGTAAAACATGGATTTTGATACTTATTCACCAGGTAGCCCTGGATGAGTCACTGACCAGTTCTGTGCCTGAATTTCTTCATCTATAAAATGTAGATACATAACAAAACTGCCTACTTCCTAGAGTCATTGTAAGAACTCTCCTATGAGATACCTCATATAGAGCAGTTATGAGTTCAGGGCATTTAGCACAGTGCTTTGCATCCTGGAAGAATTCTGTACCTATCAACTATTCTTTCTCTGTTTTAAAATATTCAAGATGTGGCTCTTGTTCACAAGTACAAATACAAAGAAGATCTTCGTGAGGCTGTGGAGCCTGCCAAGGTTATTTTGTAATAGATGCTTTGATACAGAGCAAATTTATTCGTAAGGAAGAGGAGCCCAAAGATGGAAGACACGATCACAAAAAGTGATCTGAGAGGCCATTCAGTTCCGTTCAGTCACTCAGTTGTGTCTGAATCTTCAAGACGCCATGGTCTGCAACACCCCAGGCTTCCCTGTCCATCACCAACTCCCAGAGCTTGCTCAAACTCATGTCCATTGAGTCGGTGATGCCGTCCAACCATCTCATCCTCTGTCGTCCCCTTCTCTTCCTGCCTTCAATCTTTCCCAGCATCAGGATTTTTTTCCAAGGAGCCAGTTCTTCACATCGGGTGGCCAAAGTATTGGAATTTCAGCTTCAGCATCAGTCCTCCCAATGAATATTCAGGACTGAATAGTTTGTAGTAATCCCTTTTGCGTTGTCTGCTCTCCCTGGGGCCACTGGAGGGCGAAGCGACAATGGGTTGTGCCTGTTTTCACCCGTATCAAAAAGTGGCTTTACCAGCTCCAACCTGAACTCTGTCAGTGCCACCCTTCAGAGCTGGCACCTTTCCAGTGGGTCAACATACTCCCTCCCTCTCCCTAAATGTAGATGTCAGCCAGAGACACCTACTCCTGTCTCCTCAAAAGGTAGAAGGGTGCAGAGAGACAGGCCCATTGGAAAAATGCAGGTGGAGGAACCAGGTGGGAATGGGGACAGGTATGGTACAGTGACAGGAAGACTGACATAAACAAATGAACGCTGCCTCCTCTGGATACAGCCAGCTGAAAGGGGAAACCAGCTCTAAAGAACTCAGGGGGCAGGGGCAGCCAACACTGTGACAGCACTAAATGCCACTAAGCTGTTCACTTTCGAATGGTCACTTGCAGGAGCTGTGCTGGTGGTTAAGACTGCACTCCCAGTGCAGAGGGCACGGGTTCGTTCCCTGCACGGGTTCGATCCCTGGTCAGGGAACTAAGATCCCACAGGTCGCACAGCATTGCCAAAAAAAATGGTTAATTACATGTTATATGGATTTTACTTCCACATAAAAAAGAATCCAGAGGCTCACGGCACCACAGTCCCAGAGAGAATATTTTGCAGAAATGGGCCCTGGCCTGGGGTTCAAAGAGCCTCGAACAGGCAATGAGTGCCTATTTGTGTCTCTCCTGTAACCTGTCCTCTCTGGGCTGCCCACTCGTGTGGTGATAGTGTGTGCGTGTGTCTGAGTGTGTGTGTGTGTGGTTTCTCAAAGCAGCTCCTATGACTCCTGACTGCAGGAATTTTCGCAAATAACACTTAACCCTTGTTAAACTCGCACTCTAAGCCCATCTTTAATCCTCACAGCAATCCCCAGAGGTAGGGACTATTATCATACCCATTTTACAGATGAGAGAATGGAGCCCCAGAAAGGTTCAGGAGTTGCTACAAAGTCACCTAGTAAGTGAAGTGTACAGGCTCAAACCCAAAACCAGGCACTGAAGCTCTCCACTTCCTGCACTGAACACCTACACTCTTTCAGGTTCAGAACAGTATCAAGTATGTTTATACATATGGGTCTTCCCTGGTGGCTCAGACAGTAAAGAATCTGCCTGCAATGCAGGAGACCTGGGTTCGATCCCTGGGTCAGGAAGATCTTTTGGAGAAAGAAATGGCAACCCACTCCAGTATTCTTGCCTGGAGAATCCCATGGACAGAGGAGCCTGGTGGGCTATAGTCCATGGAGTCAAAAAGAGTCGGACATGACTGAGCGACTGACACACACATATGTCTATACATAGAAGAAACTCAATAAATCCCCATCAAATGAATGCCTCTCTTCCATCTATTAAGCTCCTGCTCAGCTCTCTAACTCATTTCATGTTCAGAGCTCTATGGATTTAATGCTATCATCAGCCCCACTTTACAGGTGAGGAACCTAAAGCTCAGAGATGTTAAAAAGCTTGCTCAAGTTTATACAGCTCTTCGATGGCAACACTCTGATCCAAACTCAGACCTGTGAGCCAGATCTTTCTCAACTGTCTTCCAGAAACTTCTCTGGGGCTGCCTGCTCAGTAAAGCCCAGCTGGGTCCTTCTGTGCACCCATGTTAGTTGGCCTTGATTTGCATGTAAACAGGAGAGTTACAAATAACAGACTGGCCTCTAATTCAATGCATGGAAAACATGATCACAGCAGGCAGGCAGAGGGGAAGGGCGCTGCCATGGGGGAAAGGAGGGAGGCAAGGCCTGGAAAATTCTGATGGAGGCAGGGGCTATGCTCCATCTGCTCCCACCAGGGGATAGACATTTTGGCTCCTCTTACAGCAAAAGCAACAAACTCAAAGCATGCCACAGTCAGCATGAAACGAGACTCTTCCTTGGACATCTGATTCTAAGAAATGAGTCTCCAAGCTGGAGGAGGCAGCCAGGTTAAGGCAGCCTGTACCCTGACACCTCATCAGAATTATGCTGCTCTCTGCAGGAGTCTCAGCTCGGCCCCAGCTGCCCCCACCAGGAGGGGCTGAGCTTCCCCTGGGACCTGCATCATGGGCTGCTTTGCCTCACACCCCCCTTCCATGTGCTGCCAGCCTTTGTTTCAGCTTCTTCCATTGGGCGCTCCATTCTGTTCTGGGGATCAGAGTGACTCTCACAGGGCCAAGCCACATGGCTCACAGGGTGATGCCATAGTCCAGGGGTCAAGATGGATGGACTACCTATCCACAGAGCTCTGCGGGCCCACCCTACTTCACTTAGAGCAGCAGTGCCCAAAACTTTTGGCACCAGGGGCCTGTTTCATGGAAGACAATTTTTTCCATGGACTGGGGGGTGGGGGGAACAGTTTCTGGATAATTCAAGTACATTACATATTACATTAGTGGTGCAGTTTCTTTCTATTATTATTACTGTTATTACATCAGCTCCATTTCAGATCATCAGGGGTTAGATCCCAGAGCTTGGGATTCTCCTACACTGCTGAGCCCAGAGGACATGGTTCCAAACAACGTGTTGATTGACTGACAGGTGGATGGCAGGGTGATTCAGTCGTAGAGCTTTGCTATTTCAGGTGTGGCCCATGGACCAGAGGCACTGGCATCACCAGAGTCTATTAAAAATGCAGAATCTCAGGCCTCAGCTCAGACTTTCTGAATCAGAAACAGTTTTTAACCAGACTCCCAGGAGATTTACATGACCATTAAAGAGAGAGATGAACTGGTGTAGGACAGTGACTCAGAAAGGCTTGCACTGTAACCACTGTTTAATAGGTACTCATTCTCTGTTTTTCTGAATCCAGTAGTTTCTAAATGTTGTTGTACATTATTTCATCTGGGGTACTTTTTAGAATTTTTTTTTTATTTGGAAATCACTTTAAACTAACAGAAGAGTTCTAAGAATAGTACAAGGAACCCTTGCCAGCAGGGTAAGCCCTCACCCAGATTTGCCAAATGTTAGCATTTTGCCATATTTGCTGTATTCATCCCTTGTTATGTTTCTACATGGTATTTCCCCCTTTAATCCATTCACCTAAATTGCAGACATCATGTTCTTCACTCCTAAATATTTCAGCATGTATTTCCTAAGAATAAGAACATCCTCCTAGGTGACCACAGTCTGGTTATCGAGTTCAGAAGGTTTAGCATTGACACAGCAATATGATCTAACATACAGTCCATACTCAAATGCCGTCCACCAGCTCAATGAGGTCCTTTATGCCAATTCTGGTTTTCACCTGGAGAGCTTCTAAAGTGCCGATGCCATGGTCCTATCCCCACACCGATTAAGAACGATTCTCTGAGGGAAGGGCTTGTGCTGATAATAAATTTTCATTGGAGTATAACTGCTTCACAATATTGTGTTAGTTTCTGCTGTACAACAGTGTGAAGCAGCTATATATATACCTATCCCCTCCCTCTAGAACCTCCTTCCCACCTCCCCACATCCCACCCAGCTAGGTCATCCCAGCACTGGGCTGAGCTCCCCGTGCTATACAATTTTAGGCTTTCCAGGAGATTCTACTGTGCAGCCAGGTTTAAGAACCTGTGTGCCAAGGCTTTTTCTGTGGCCCCTAGAGGGCTTCCCTGGTGGCTCAGAGGTTAAAGCGTCTGCCTCCAATGCGGGAGAGCCGGGTTCGATCCCTGGGTCGGGAAGATCCCCTGGAGAAGGAAATGGCAATCCACTCCAGTATTCTTGCCTGGAGAATCCCATGGACGGAGAAGCCTAGTAGATTACAGTCCACGGGGTCGCAAAGAGTCAGACACGACTGAGCGACTTCACCTTCACCTTCACCTAGAGATCACAGGGGTAGGAACCACTGCTGAAAGAGTGAGCCCTGAGTATAAATTGTCTAAGCCCCATGTCTCTTTTAATCTGAGTTCTGCCATTAGTCATTGCCTCTAAGGTTCTTGGGCCTTTCTTCACTTCTGATGCCACCACCCTGATGGGAACAAAACAGTTATTTTTCCAGGCTCCTATTTCCCCTACAGCCACTTGGCCCCATCCTTCTTTCTTTATAAGAAATGAAGACTCGAATGGTATCTGCTCTGGGCTGTGTTCTCCACAAAGCTGCATCTAACAAGTTGGCTACAACACCTGGAATTACAGAAGAGCAAGGGCAGGTGGTGGAAAAGAATGCCAGAGATGCAGCAACTCAATTAAGAAGAGGGCCAAATTTCTCTTTGGGCTGGCCACAAAGTTTCTCCAGAGTTCAAAGACTGCTTGATTAGAACTAGGCGGTTCTCAAATTACCTTGGTTTGGAAAACAAGCCACTGAGGTGAGCAGATGTAGCAATCCACAGCTAGAGTGGACACAAAGGTGATGTACAGATGGGGAGCAATTGAGAAACTCCAGCTAATCCCAGGAACCAGCAGGCTTTTGCATTTCCTGAAAGATTTTGGGTCAATCTAACTGGTTGGTTTAATTGATTCAGTGGAGCTCTTCTGTTTCCAGCCATGAGCAGATGAAGGGGAAGCCTGGCATGTCTGTGAGGGAGTTCATGTTATTTAGTTAGCTGGGTCACCCATTTCCCCAGCCTTGAAATAGCATGGCCACCATCACCTCCACCCCTCCTCCCACCCAAACATCTGTGTCACTGCAGCCAAAGAAACTCAGTTTTCTTTCAAAAGGCTCCATCAGAGGAGGCCAAGTCCAGATTTGCACGTGGTGGTGAGTATATTCTGGAAGAAAGGTGAAGGCACAAAGCAGATCATTTGGCTTCAAAGCAATTTTGTCGATGCCTGACAAATCGACTCGCTTTTAGGATGTATTGACATTCTTTACTATTCGAGAGAACTAGTCTACTCAGATGGATGGTTTTAACAGATACATCTTTGCAGTTAGTCAATGACAAAATATTTGTAAGTGGTTAATGTCTTTCCTCTTCACAAGAACTTAATAATGTGCCAAATGAGATCATTCCCCCTGGCCCAGGACTTGAGAACATTTTGAATTGTGCTCATCTTACCTGGGATTCCCTGGTGGCTCAGCTGGTAAAGAATCTGCCTGCAATGAGGGAGATCTGGGTTTGATCCCTAGGTTGGGAAGATTCCCTGGAAAATGGCTACCCACTCTAGTATTTTGGCCTGGAGAATTCCATGGAGTGTATAGTCCATGGGGTCACAAAGAGTCAAACACAACTGAGTGATTTTCACTTCACTGATTGGGAACTAAAGAATACTCAACTTCTTGCCAGAGTCCAAATGGAGGGCACCCCGTATTACTAGATAACTGTTAGAAAATTCCTCAATTAGGACCCCGTGTACACTGTCATTGCCATTTCCAACATCTCCCTCATCAGAGGACTCCTTGTCTGATTATAGGTTTTGGTCCCTGCCAGTAAGACAGAATGTGCTTAAATGGATCAAAGATGTGTGAATTGCACATATCTCAAATTTTTGTACAAAAAGGCCAGCTTTGGGAAATGTTTTCATAGAGTATATTTCACATAGCTTAATTCAAGCTAGCAAAGGGATTGTCTTTCACATTAGAACTATTAAAACTTGGTTAATATTCTCTCCAGCCATGAATTTTCATTTTCTGGTTACTTAATATGCATATTAAATATATACATTGTATGCATCCCCTGGAGAAGTAAATGGCAAACCCAACCAGTATCCTTGCCTGGAGAATTCCATCGACAGAGGAGCCTGGTGGGCTGTAGTCCATGGGGTCACAAAGAGTTGGACATGACTGAGTGACTAATACTTTTACTTTCACTACCTAGCCAGAAACGAACCAACACTAAACAAACTTTAAAAGGGCACAAGGCTTGTCCTTCCAAAACTGTTATCTCCCATGTATTTTTTTTATTTTTTATTGAAGGATAATTGCTTTACAGAATTTTGTTGTTTCCTATCAAACTTCAACATGAATCAGCCATAGGTATATATATATCCTCTCCTTTTTGAACCTCCCTCCCAGCTTCTGTCCCATCCCATTCCTCTAGATTGATACTGAGCCCCTGTTTGAGTTTCCTGAGTCATACAGCAAATTCCCATTGGCTATCTATTTTACGTATGGTAATGTAAGTTTCCATGTTACTCTTTCCATACATCTCACCCTCTCCTCTCCCCTCACTATGTCCATAAACCTATTCTCTATCTCTGTTTCTCCATTGCTGCCCTGTAAATAAATTCTTCAGTACCATTTTTCTAGATTCCATATATATGTATGCATTAGAATACGATATTTATCTTTCTCTTTCTGACTCACTTCACTCTGTATAATAGGTTCTAGGTTCATCCACCTCATTAGAACTGACTCAAATACATCCCTTTTTATGGCTGAGTAATATTCCATTGTGTATATGTACCACTACATCTTTATCCATTCATCTGTTGATGGACATCTAGGTTGCTTCCATGTTCTAGCTACTGCAAATAGTGCTTCAGTGAACAATGGGATACATGTGTCTTTTTCAATTTTGGTTTCTGAAGGCAATGGCACCCCACTCCAGTACTCTTGCCTGGAAAATCCCATGGACGGAGGAACCTGGTAGGCTGCAGCCCATGGGGTCGCTAAGAGTCGGGCATGACTGAGCGACTTCACTTTCGCTTTTCACTTTCATGCATTGGAGAAGGAAATGGCAACCCACTCCAGTGTTCTTGCCTGGAGAATCCCAGAGACAGTGGGCCCCCGTCTATGGGGTCGCACAGAGTCGGACATGACTGAAGCGACTTAGCAGCAGTAGCAGCAGCAGGGGTATATGCCTAGGAGTGGAATTGCTGGGTCATATGGTGGTTTTATTCCTAGTTTTGTAAGGAATTTCCATACCATCTTCCATAGTGGCTGTATCAATTTACATTCCCACCAAGAGTACAAGAGCATTCCTTTTTCTCCACATCCTGTCCAGCATTTATTGTTTGTAGAATTTTGATGATTGCCATTCTGCCTAGTATGAGGTGATATCTCACTGTAGTTTTGACTTGCATTTCTCTAATAATGAGAAGACTCTTGAGAGTCCCTTGGACTGCAAGGAGATCCAACCAGTCCATCCTAAAGGAGATCAGTCCTGGGTGTTCATTGGAAGGACTAATGCTGAAGCTGAAACGCCAATGCTTTGGCCACCTCATGAGAAGAGTTGACTCACTGGAAAAGACTCTGATGCTGGGAGGGATTGGGGGCAGGAAGAGAAGGGGACAACAGAGGATGAGATGGCTTGATGCTATCACCGACTCAGTGGACATGAGTCTGAGTGAATTCTGGGAGTTGGTGATGGACAGAGAGGCCTGCCATGCTGTGATTCATGGAGTCGCAAAGAGTCGGACATGACTGAGCGACTGAACTGAACTGAACTGAACTGAATAATGAGCAAGGGCTTCCTTTGCTGCTAGCTGGTAAAGAACCATGGAACATCCTGAATCCTAGGCCTATACCTATACTCAAAACTATCTCCAACCCCACGTTTTTCTTGGTGTCTCATTCCCGTAGGATCTTATTTGCTACTAGAAAATTACTAAATTCATAGGCTCCGTTCAGTTAAAAATTGCAAGAATATATTTCAGAGAAATGACTAATGATATGAGCATTTTGGCATGCAAAATTAACAGTGGGAAAATAAGCTTCTTTCGTGAAGTTCTAGAGTTATTCCTGAATAAGATATGTTGTGATTTTCAAAAAATTAATGTGCTATTTTTCTATAACTTAAAACATCCAATAAGAAATGTCTAAAAGAACTAAGACCACATGCATCTCAGGAAAGTCTTTGTTTCTAATCTCAAACTTATTAAGATTCTACAAAGAGATAGCCATCAGGGCAGAACAAATCCATCATCAATAACAGGGTTAAGATTGCACATAGACAGTTAAAACAAAACAAAACAACAACATTGTAAATCAACTATGTGCTGTGCTTAGTCCCTCAGTCATGTTCAACTCTTTCTGACTCCATGGACTGTATTTCAAATTTAAAAAAGAAGATTGCATGTAAAATACACAAAGAATGTATATTTTGAGGATGTGGCTAAAAACTCACCATGTCCACTTTAAACACTGCATTGACTAATAAAAAGATATAATTCTGGGCATGATTTTCTCAATGTCAGTTCCACAGAGTCCCTGATTTCTTATATTAGTGACAGAAATGAAAAATATAGAACAAGTTAGTGCTCTATCTGATTCCATGTATGTTTAGTTAATTGAGTTCTTTTTCCCTCTGCCTGTTTTATCTCCATAGGCCTTAGTGATTACATGATATATTTGGCTTCTTGCTTATCTCTATCTAAATTGAGAACAAAATATAAATTCCACGAGGACAAAGAATTTTTTTACCACTGTATCTCCAGTGTCTGAACCACTCTGACACATAGTAGGTGCTTAACAAACATCTGATACATGAAAGAGGATGCCACTATATTAAGAGAGATAACAAACACAGATTCTATTATAATGGAACAACAAAAAAGGAGGTGAATGATTGATAAAAATGCCATTAATGTTTGTATCTATATCTGAATATGCATTTATATGCCTTTATGTGAAAGAGCAGTGCTGAATTAATTTCCTTCCATTTCAAATAATGACTATATTTATATTGATAAAGTTAGTATACCGTGAAGTACAATAATATTTTGCCTCATTCTCAATGTTTTTTAGTTTATATTGCTATCTTTGTCTCCTATGAAAGTTTATTTTCTTTTTAAAAATTTTTTATTTTATATTGGAGTATAATTAGCTAACAATCTTTCCCTTCTGAACCTCCCACCCAACTCTCTCCCCATCCCACCCCTCTAGGTGGATCCAGAGCCCCTGTTTGACTTTCCTGAGCCATACAGCAAATTCCCGTTGGCTATCTATTTTACAGATGGTAATGTAAGTTTCCATGTTACTGTTTCCATACATCTCACCCTCTTATCCCCTCTCCCCATGTCCATAAGTCTATTTTCTATGTCTGTTTCTCCATTGCTACCCTGTAAATGAATTCTTCAGTACCATTTTACTAGATTCCATATATGTGCCTTAGAATACAATATTTATCTTTCTCTTATTGAGCACTTGCTCCATGAGAATACAGCCTTGCTGATAGCAGCCTGGGCAGGAACCACCTATCAGGGCACTTCCTTCCCCTGATGACAGAGCAACCCGCTTCACCCTTCACTGGTTGTGTTCTAGTCTTTTTATCTTGCATGCCATGCATGATAAGTCACTTCAGTAGCGTCTGACTCTTAGCGACCCTGTGGACTGTGGCCTACCAGGCTCCTCTGTCCATGGAATTTTTCAGGCAAGAATACTGGAGTGGGTTGCTGTACCCTCCTCCAGGGGATCTTCCCAACCCAGGGATCAAACCTGCGTCTCCTTCAACTTCTGCCTTGCAGGCGAATTCTTTACCACTGAGCCACTGGGGAAGCCCTCTCTTTATCTTACTCTCTCCACAACCCCCTACCTTTAGATCTCCCAACAATTCTGCCCTTGACAGACACCCCATGGCCTCTGCCTTAGCTCAGACTTTCATGACCTCATGTATGACCTATCCTAATAATAGTTAACTTTTATCAACTGCATGTGGTGGCGGTTTAGTGGTTAAGCCGTGTCCAACTCTTTGCGACCCCATGGACTGTAGCCCACCAGGCTCCTCTGTCCATGGGATTTTCCAGGCAAGAACATTGGAGTGGGTTCCATTTCCTTCTCCAATCAACTGCTTACTAAGTGCCAAACAGTGTTCTAAGAGCTTGACACAATTTAATCTTCACATAACCCTTTGAGATGAGTACTATTACTGTCCTCATTTTACAGATAAGAGACCTGAAGCACAGTAATTAGAGTCACATGGCTAACAAGTAGCAGGGCTGGGACGCACACTCATGCAACCTTGGCCTCACAGTTCACACCGTAAGGCCTCTTTAGCTAGAAGGAGAACAGAAAAACAGTCTCTGTGGCAATCTCTTTGCTGAACAGCTTCTGTCTCCATTTTTGTTGCTGTTATTTGGAAGATAAAGTCATCATAGCCCTGAGAATCGAGTAGTCTGTGAAGCAAGGTAGTCAGAGAAGCTTTCTTGAAGTAGCTTGTCCTTGAAGGGTGAGTGCAATGAAGGAAGAGAGAACAGCAGTGCATACTTCAGGAAAAGGTAAAAAGTGGGGAATGCTGGGCTTCCCTGGAGGTCTAGTAGTAAAGAATCCACTTTTCAATGCAAGGGACACCAGTTTCGTCCCTGGTCTGGAAAGATTCTACATGCCTCCTGGCAACTAAGCACACGAGCTGCCACTGCTGAGCCCATGCGCCACGACTACTGAAGCCTGGATGCCCGGAGTCCCTGCTCGGCAACACCAGAAGCCACCACAGTGAGAAGTCCGCGCGGCGCCATCGGAGAGCAGCCCTCCTCACTGCACCGAGAGAAAGCCCCCACACAGCAACGAAGATTCAGCACAGCCACAACTAAAGAAATATTTTTTAAAGGGTGGCTTTAAAAAAAAGGAGAAAGTTTTGGTTAAAAAAAAAAAAAGGATGTGGAGAATGCTCCAGTTGTGTGGAGACCAAACTGCTGAAGCAAATTCCCTTGGGAGGAAGTTGGAAGCCCAACAGGAGATGCATGTTAGGGCCAGGGTAGGGCATTCTTGAATCCCAAGTTAAGCCCTTTGAATCTCAGGAGTAAGTCAGTGGTCTCCACACTGTGTTCCCTGAGGCCAAGGGAAAAAAGGAGGCTCGGTGTCCTCCCTCCTCGCTTCAACTAAAGCGCAGCTACATTTTTTGGAGCATGTCACTTTTATCTGCTTTTCACTTGGGGGTTTCATCTACCTAGTATTTTGCTTGAAAAAAGCATCCCCTGATAACTGGAAACCAAGGAATGAACAAATGAACAAATAGACTTTGAAAACTACAACTCCAGGCAATGGAAAGCCAGCTCCGGTTTCTGACCAGGGGTATGACGTAACCAAATGGTGTTTGAGAAATAGAATCCTGCTGATAGAATGCAGGGGGCGCCATAGGCCATCGATAATAAGCAGGGGGACCGGGTGGGACCTTGTGGTAACTGTTGAAGTTGGTCAGGCCAGGGGCAGTGGGAATGATTAGAAAAGGGATAGATGTCCAGAACGTTGCAAAGGATATTCACAGAGCATGGTTAATCTGGCATGCTAACTAACAGGATGCGAGAGTCAGAAAGGAGGAGGAGTAGCAGTGTTAGCCATTCAGTCGTGTCCCACTCTTTGTGACCCCATGGGCTGTAGCCCACCAGGCTCCTCTCTCCATAGGATTTTCCAGGCAAGAATACTGGAGTGGATTGCCGTTTCCTTCTCTAGAGGGTCTTCCTGACCCAGGGATCAAACCTGGGTCTCCTTCATTGCAGGCAGATTCTTTACTGTCTGAGCTATAGGGAAGCCCCTAAAGGAAAGAAACAGTATCTATGAAAGTGTAAGTCACAGTTGTGTCCAACTCTTTGTGGCCCCATGAACTATAACCTGCCTGGTTCCTCTGTCCATGGAATTCTCCAGGCAAGAATACTGGGGTGGGTTGCCATTTTCTTCTCCAGGGGATCTTCCTGACCTGGGGATCGAACCCAGGTCTCTTGCATTACAGGCAGATTCTTTACCAACTGAGCCACCAGGGAAGCCCAGTCAGAAAGGAGTAATATCTCTAAAAGGGATATTTCAGCTGATAAAGAAAATATTTGGGATCAAAGAGACCATTCCAATGTGCTTCAAACTATAACATACTGGGTGAGATGTACTTCTGACCCCTCAGAAGAAAAAACTAGCCTCTATTTGTTTTTCTGGAAAACAAACGGACACATTCACGTATCTTTAAGAGTGAATTGGGCAAAAAAAGGGTGATTTTTCAGGACTACTCAAACACCGGTTACCAGATATTCCTGTCTGACAAGAGATTCCCTTAGGGGTTCATACTGGTGAGAAACAAGCTTAGAGAGGAGAAATGTTCCTATAAGCCTGCCCTGTCTATGCAGAGCAATAACTATTTTAGATTGGGCTTCAACATATTGAGATTGGGAGCTATAGGGCAGCAGCCAGATCTTATTCTACAGTCTCTGGAACACCTAGTACATTACTGCTGCCCCATCGGTGTTAAGTCAGTCATGCAAAGAAGCATAGATCCGTATGCCTAGAGTAAGAGAGAAATTGGGTTGGGCCAAATGAGACTCAAACAGAGGCTAATGAAAAATGGAATTAAGATCATTTTATACCCCTTTCCTACAAGTGAAATGAACACTGGATTGAGGATCCCATGCTCAAAGCTTCACACTGTTGCCAATTATGTATACAGTGTTGTTGTTTAGTCAGTAAGTTGTGTCCAGCTCTTTGGTGACCCCATGGACTACAATCTGCCCGGTTCCTCTGTCCATGGGATTTCCCAAGCAAGAATCCTGGAGTGGGTTGCCATTTCCTTTTCTAGGGGATCTTCCTGACCCAGGCATCGAATCTGCATCTCCTGCATCACAGGTGAATTTTTTACCACTGAGCCACCAGGGAAGCCAATTATGTATGAGACTTTGGAGAAATCATTTACTTCTCCAGGCCTCATTCTCTCTGTTGTCCAGTGAGGAGAGTGATTTTGGACACACAAGGCTGCTGTAAGAGTGGAATTTGAGTTTTACAGTGCTTTAAAAAGCATCAAGTATATAGACAGTATTTTGATATGGGTCTTATATGCCCAGATAATGTGTGACCAGAATTTTTATAAATCAAACCACATATTCATATTTTAACACTTTGTTATACAAGTTTGAAAGAGCTTTACAGTGGACACCCATGTCCCCACCATGTCTTTGATTTTTAAAGGCATTGTTCAACAATAGTTTTGTGAAAGAAACCAGCTAAGCAGATGGATATTCATCGTTTTCTGTAATTTGTGCTCATCTTCCTAGTGTGGCCTCTCTAGCCCTTTTACATTGTCTTGCAAAGGAATCTTTACCTGGGGGAGAAGCCAGAATGTGTTTGCTCCCAACAAAGTGTAGTTTCTCTTTGCTTATCAAGGTTGTGCCTGGAATGCTCATGGCTAGAAAAGGCAGGAGAATAACTGGACTAGATCAGTACAGGAAGGCATCAGGAAGATGTGGTCCAGTTGGATAAATGGTAATCCACCTCTTTCTGGGATCACACAGAAAAGGAGATGGTATCTTTGGATGCCCATTCCTTACAAAAGTCCTTTTCAATTCACACCCTCTACTACGGGGCAATACATGGATTACTGAGAAGGCAAGTGAGATCCAATTAACAGATGAACAATAAAATTTTTAATAAAAGGAGAGAATCAGAATTCTATTTATGAAAACCAGCCAAGCAATCTCGCCATAGGTAAATTAAAGCCCTAAGAAACCCAGGCAACTCTGTGCCTGCATGCCTTTGCATGTGCACAGGAAGGCAGTGGGAGGATTCAGACGCAGGCTGTTACTATCGCTTATTCTGTAGAGAGGAAAAGGAGAGGGGAGCACATCGCTTATTTTGCTTCATATGCCTGTGTATTGTTTCACTGGTTGCACTGAAGATGTGGAACGTTTATAATTTCTGAAAAAGTTGAATTCAATTCCTATTAAGAAAAAAGAAAACTTTCCGTGGGTCTTAGAGGACTCCTCTCCCCTCCACTGCATCCCCGGGTTCTCGACAAGAGAAGTTACTACTTGCTCGGAGACTCTTGCCTCCTTTGTTGCTGAATCATTTGTATACCAGGAAAGGTGAAAGGTGAAGGGAGAGGGAATGGGGAGAGCTTTAACTAGGCCTCGTCCCCTTGCCCCTTGCCAACATTCCTGGGAAACAGAAATAAGCTACACAGAAAGTCAGACACAGCCTGGTGCATAAACAGTTTCGGAGTGAGTAAGAAGCAACTGTGTTTGGGAGGACTACCCTGGTGGTCCAGCGGCTAAGACTCCCACACTCCCAATGAAGAGGGCCAGGGGGTCAGGGAACTAGATCCCACATGCCATGACTAAGAGCTCAAATACTGCATCTAAAGCGCTCAAATGCCACAGTGAAGGTAGAAGATTCTCTGTGCAGCAACTAAGACCTGAAGCACTGAAATAAATAAACAAATTTTAAAAGGAAGCAGCTGATCTAATGAGGTGGATGAGACTGGAGCCTATCATACAGAGTGAATTAAGTTAGAAAGAAAAAGACAAACACTGTATGCTGCTGCTGCTGCTAAGTCGCTTCAGTCGTGTCCGACTCTGTGCGACCCCATAGGCGGCAGCCCACCAGGATCCCCCGTCCCTGGGATTCTCCAGACAAGAACACTGGAGTGGGTTGCCATTTCCTCCTCCAACGCATGAAAGTGAGAAGTGAAAGGGAAGTCGCTCAGTCGTGTCTGACTCTGTGACCCCATGAATCACAGCACACCAGGCCTCCATGTCCATCACCAACTCCCGGAGTTCACTCAAACTCATGTCCATCGAGTCCATGATGCCATCCAGCCATCTCATCCTCGGTCGTCCCCTTCTCCTCCTGCCCCCAATCCCTCCCAGCATCAGAGTCTTCTCCAACGAGTCAACTCTTCGCATGAGGTGGCCAAAGTACTGGAGTCTCAGCTTTACCATCAGTCCTTCCAAAAAACACCCAGGACTCATCTCCTTTAGAATGGACTGGTTGGATCTCCTTGCAGTCCAAGGGACTCTCAAGAGTCTTCTCCAACACCACAGCTCAAAAGCATCAATTCTTCAGCACTCAGCTTTCTTTATCACATTCTGGAAAAGGTAAAACTGTAGCGCGAATAAAAAACAGCAGAGGCTTTGTTTCCTTTTGCTTCAAAATACTTTTTTAGTTTGGATACAGTTGGTCAACACTCAACTACTCTTCTTCCTTGATGTGAAAATCCACTCCATCGGGGTCTCCGGTGTCCCGTAACTCACATAATGTAATGTTATTCTGTGCATCACTAATAACCTCGATATTGGGGCATTGGCGTTTATCACCGGTTGCTGCAGTGAGTTTCAGATTCCGCTCCCTGGACACAAGGTTCTCAAGATTCGTCTCAACCTGGGTTAAGGCACCGCACCGAGAGTCTTTGTAGGGGGAAGCCTTTTTCTTCTTTCTTCCTGGAGGGCCAGATGAACAGCCCTGAGGGCCAGGAGGAGGGCACGCGTTACTTTCGTCATCGCCTCCGGGAAACTTCAGGATTACCAAAAACATGAGGAAGATTAAACCTGGGTTAAGGCACCGCACCGAGAGTCTTTGTAGGGGGAAGCCTTTTTCTTCTTTCTTCCTGGAGGGCCAGATGAACAGCCCTGAGGGCCAGGAGGAGGGCACGCGTTACTTTCGTCATCGCCTCCGGGAAACTTCAGGATTACCAAAAACATGAGGAAGATTAACAGCCAGTGCGACTTGCTCCCAAACCAGCCTGGGGCATGCTCTGGTTGATTCTGCCNGGCCAGGAGGAGGGCACGCGTTACTTTCATCATCACCTCCAGGAAACTTCAGGATCACCAAAAACATGAGGAAGATTAACAGCCAGTGAGACTTGCTCCCAAACCAGCCTGGGGCATGCTCTGGTTGATTCTGCCGAATTCGGAAGTGCCTTCCGCTGGGCACCATGCACGGGAGCTCTTCGGCTTCATCTCTCAGAACATAAAACACATAGGCAAAGACAAACGAGATAAACGTAGACCAAAAAAAGAGCCATATTACAGACCGCATGGTGAGCTGAGACGAAGTGGCTCCTGGTGCGCTGGTCTGCGCTGGCACCTGGAGACTGAGGACCAGGCAGGGCTGGGCCCTTGGTGACGTCACAGAGGGCCCCGCCCCCACCAGAACCCATGTGACCATGGTATGACTTCAGGGCAGAGGGTAAGGAGGCCTGCAGGGGTCAACCGGGAGTAGGGCTTAAAGGGACATGGGGGCATGTCCAGCGGGCAATTGAAAAAGAGGCGAGGAGTGACAGAGTGCCATCTCCATACCAGTGTATTCTTTGTCAACTTGGAGTTCTACTGGGAGGGTGGGTCCATCTTCTATTTTTATTTTTCCATTTGTTGAGTCCAGACACTGTGGTGAGCAGAGCAGACCCAGGGGCATGTGCCCCTGTGGAGCAGAGAGCCAAGTGGGAAAGAAAGACATTAAACCAGAGGCCACAGACTAGGAGCCACTGATGTTTCGTGTGGCCTGCCACTCTTCCTAAAACTGATGGTGCCCAGTGCTAAGTCCTGTCTGACTCTTAGCCGCCCCATGGACTGTAGCCTGCCAGGTTCCTCTGGAAAAGGAGAGTCGGGGGCATCACCGGTGATGCAGTAGAGGTGGGCAATGGGGTAGGTACTCTCTAAGATCCCTCCCAGATCAGAGGTTCTATGATCCTGCATGGCAATTTCCCAGAGGGCAGTGATGCACCCCCCAGGCAACAGGCAGCAGAACTGGCACATCTCTGGGGAATTGCTGAGTTGGCACAACTACACTAGCGCTGATGCAGGCGTGGATGAGCAAGTGCTGGCTGCACTCCTCCTCCCCGTCTGTGCATGTCTAACCGCCGCATGTGTTTGAAGGTGACCTTGCTCTGCAGGTGTGGCTTGAGAGCTGTGTTCCCTTTCACTGTCCTTCTCTAGGAAGCCAACTCTTCTTTGTGCTGTGCGAGTTGAAGACCCGCATGCATGTGTATGGCTGCAGCACTCGGCACTTTGCCTTTCTGTCTGGGCTGGTGGTTTTCACACTTGAGTGTGTATCTGGGTCACCTAGAGGGCTTGCAAAGTCCCATTTTGCTGGATCTCAGTCCCCAGTCAGTCCGGGGTGAGACTTGAAGNGACCCTTCTTTGTGCTGTGCGAGTTGATGATCCGAATGCATGTGTATGGCTGCAGCACTCGGCTCTTTGCCTTTCTGTCTGGGCTGGTGGTTTTCACACTTGAGTGTGTATCTGGGTCACCTAGAGGGCTTGCAAAGTCCCATTCTGCTGGATCTCAGTCCCCAGTCAGTCCTGGGTGAACGCTGAAGACTGGCACTTCTGAAGGTCTCTGGGCAACACTGAGAACCACCCTGCAGACAATGGCTTCACTCACAGAGATGTGGCTTCCCTCTGACGGCTGTGCACTGAACCTGAGGGCCCAGAAGGAGTGGAGAGGCAGCAAGAGCACCGAACTGGAGCCTGAAGACCAAGGTTCTACACTGCACCTGCGCTCTAGCAAGCTGTGTGACCTCAGGCAAGCCTCAGCACCTCTCTGTGCCTGTAGCTGCTTCACAGGCACAAGGATGCGATGAGTTGGTGACTGCTACTCTGGGTGTTTCTGAAATTCTGAGTTGGTCTGTCACTCTTGTCCCTCAGGTGTGGCTTGAGAGCTGTGTTCCTTCCTTCTCTAGGAAGACGACCCTTCTTTGTGCTGTGCGAGTTGATGATCTGAATGCATGTGTATGGCTGCAGCACTCAGCTCTTTGCCTTTCTGTCTGGGCTGGTGGTTTTCACACTTGAGTGTGTATCAGGGTCACCTAGTGGGCTTGCAAAGTCCCATTTTGCTGGATCTCAGTCCCCAGTCAGTCCGGGTTGAGACTTGAAGACTGGCACTTCTGAAGGTCTCTGGACAACACTGAGAACCACCCTGCAGACAATGGCTTCACTCACAAAAACGTGGCTTCCCTCTGACTGCTGTGCACTGAACCTGAGGGCCCAGTGGGAGTGCAGTGGCAGCAAGAGCACCGAACTGGAGCCTGAAGACCAGGGTTCTACACTGCACCTGGGCTCTAGCAAGCTGTGTGACCTCAGGCAAGCCTCAGCACCTCTCTCTGCCTGTAGCTGCCTCGCAGGTACAAGAACGCAGTGAAGGTGCTGACTGTTACTCTGGGTGTTTCTGAAATTCAGAGTTGGTCTGTCACTCTTGTCCCCAGCCTAGTCTTCCCAATTGGGAAGCCAGATACCCCCACAGCACCCCACCCCCAAGCATCCAAGTGCCCACTTCTGTCCATAATCACCCCCAGCTGGAGTGGTCCACTTGCTTGGGGGTCTCCTTCTGCAGCCAGCCTTGTGTATGGAGCACAAAGGGTGAAACTGGTGTCTCCCTCTTAGAGATCCACATCTACCACATGAGGTCCACCCCCAAGCATCCAAGTGCCCACTTCTGTCCATAATCACCCCCAGCTGGAGTGGTCCACTTGCTTGGGGGTCTCCTTCTGCAGCCAGCCTTGTGTATGGAGCACAAAGGGTGAAACTGGTGTCTCCCTCTTAGAGATCCACATCTACCACATGAGGATATGTGTCTTGCATGTGCTATTCCAAATGCCTTTTAGCACAGAGATAGGATACAGAATCCTAGAGCTAGTCTCTTGCCAGTAAATTCTGATGCTAACGACTCACTGTGTTACCTTGGGTAAGTTAGTTAACATCGCTGAGCCTCAAATACCTGACTTTAAAATCGAGAAACAGTACCTACTTCATGGGATTGCTGTCAGGACTCAATGAGACCATGTATGCAAGGTTTCTTTGGAAGGAATGATGCTAAAGGTGAAACTCCAGTACTTTGGCCACCTCATGCGAAGAGTTGACTCACTGGAAAAGACTCTGATGCTGGGAGGGATTGGGGGCAGGAGGAGAAGGGGACGACCGAGGATGAGATGGCTGGATGACATCACGGACTCGATGGATGTGAGTCTGAGTGAACTCCGAGAGATGGTGATGAACAGGGAGGCCTGGCGTGCTGCGATTCATGGAGTCGCAAATAGTTGGACACGACTGAGCAACTGAACTGACTGACTGAACTGACTGACTTTGTGTGGATGTCCATAATGACCACTGTTTTGTGGCCTGTGAATGGTGTTACTCTGTTAGAATGTCCAATATAGTAAATCTCAACTTATGAGCCATGGGCCAGCTATAGCAAAATCCCCTGGAGGGGGTTGTTGAACCCTACCCAGGACGCTCTGGATCTGAACGTCTGTGAGTTTGGCCCTGGGATCTATATTTACAACTAGCACTCCAGGCCATTCAGAGGTGCAGTAAATCATGAAGCCCATTGATTTGAAGGTTAAAAGCAGAAGTTCTTGCTTTAGACAGAGGTGAGCTCAACTCTGGTTCAGTTCTTCTGAGCTGTGTTGAAGCCCCCACCTCTAAAATGCATCATTGCCAACTTGTTGCTTGGGCCCCTGGACTCCCCTGTTACGTAGCCCTGTCCCAAATGCACGTCCCCCCCTCTTCCCAACCGTCTGGGCAGAGGAAAGCCTCCTCCTCATGAAGAGCTGCCCCCTTCTCCTCCTTACTGCACATGTGCCATTAGCACACGGGCAGCCATTTTGTCTCCTTTCCTCCCCAGGCCCCTGTCATGAAATGGCTACCAATCCTCCTCATCGAACACATTTGTTACAGTTGCTGGAATTCACTGCTGTGACCAATCAAGGGGCTGATAGTGTTTACTTGGCTATTGCTTTCTCCAGCTCATGCTCTGGTAGCAAGCTACTCAAGTACACACATACACCCAGGTGAAAAAACCTCTCTAGGTCTTCAGGGTGTAAGGTGGATAACAGTAGTGCTTAATTAATGAGATTCTTGTGATTATTACACGAGATAATGTATATAAAATGCTTAGCACCATCCCTAGCTTCTATTAGTAGATCATGTCTGGGACCCCTTTTCTGGTAGGGGTGTGGTCTTTTATTATCCTCCTAGTTGATTTCTCTCTCTGGGCCTCAGTCTCCACATCCCTAATGCCATGGGGGGAAGCCAGGTGCATGATCTCTGAAGTTCCTCTTCATCCTGGCTCTTAGAATTGTCTTATGAGGGGTGATCCAAAAGACACCTAGGGATTGATTGACCCTAGGGAAGCCTCTAAGGTCAGTGTCAGGCAATAGATGCTTCAGAGTAGGGTCTTGAAGGATGAATAGGAGTTGGCCTTCCCATACTACTATCCGAGCAGTTCCTTGCCCAAGTGACTAAAAGTTGGCAGGACTTTCTTGGGCCTTGAAGCTACTTTGCATCCTCTTCCCCACTACCTCTGCCTACACAGTGGTCCTTATTCTCAAGAGGAGTTATCTCAAAGGCCTTTTTCATGCAAGCTATCACTATTAATGTGGACATTTCTTCTCTTTACATCTTCTGGTTGTGCCCCATCAGTCTGGTTAACTGGTGACAGGATAAACCGATGGCTTTCAACTTGACTGTGCATCAGAACTACTTGAGGACTTGTTCAACACACGGACCCTTGGGTTATACTGTAGAACTTACTCAACCAGTATCTCAAGGAATAACTTCTGATATCACAAATACCAGGCATCACTAAGTGTAGTCGGTCCATAGAACACCTGCATTGGGACCATCTAGAGTGTTTGCTTAAAACTGAGATTCCTGGTTGGGTCCCAGACCCATTGAATCCAGTTCTCAGGCTTAGGGGTGATTATATGAAGGTTGGACTAGAGCAGCAGTTCTCAAAGTGTGTCCCTCGACTCCCCAGACACAACATATCACCTGGGAATTTGTCAGAAATGCACATACTGAGGTCCTAGACCAGACCTACTGAATCAGAAACTTTGTAGGTGGATATCAGTAATGAGTGTTTTCACAAGAACTCCATGTGATTTGGATGCAGGCTCCAGGTTGAGAGCCATCATGCTGAAGTGTTACCACCTCCACGTCCCATCCCTTCAAGACCACATCATAATGATTCTGAGCTCTCACCAGTGGCCACTGGGCTTGTGGTCTGTGTGTGCTCAGTGACCAACTCTTTGTGACCCCATGGACCGTAGCTTTCCAGTCTCTTCTGTCCATGGAATTCTCCAGGCAAGAATACTAGAGTGGCTTGCCATTTCCTCCTGCAGGGGATCTTCCTGACCTAGGGATTGAACCTGCTTCTCCTATGTCTCCTGCATCACAGGGAGATTCTTTACCTGCTGAGCTCTTGGGGCCTTCCTGGCCACTGGATGTACTGGTCAGTTATTTCTACCTCCAGATGAAAGTCCAGCAAAGTTAGACTCAAAACATCTTCTGGGAGGATCCTTCTTAGAGATTCTCTTGAGACAGAATGGTCAATATGGCAAAGAGTCATGGGTGAGCTGAGTCAAGATGTGCAAGGAGTGTGGAGGTGAATCGCTTCAGACATAGCTGGAGTCAGAGGAAAACTCATTTCTTCTTCTAGAGATCATGTAGAGGGGTGTCTAAACTGAGAACATGGACAAGACTCCAAGTCCCCTATGAGATACCTTATAGCCCCAAAGAATCTGTTATTCCTTTGCTGATTCTGAGATCTTGCTATTTTTACATCTGAAGATGCCATGTCCAGCCTCAACCAAACATGGCTGAAGAATTCATCTTCTTTATTTTCAAATATGCATTTTAGAAAATATTTCATAAGCATTCATTTTATTTGTTAATTCTACTCTCTATATGGCAAGAACTATACTAAGGGCTTTGCATAGATTATCACATTGAAATTCTTACATCAGCCCTATGAGTCATGCAAGAAATTGAGGCTCAGGGCACATTAGCCAAGGTCGCACTGCTACTAAGCAGCAGAGCTGAGATCTGAGAATGAGTTTGTTCTGTCTGTTGTTGACAGGATAGGTCCAGACTGAAGACACAAAGTTGAAAGTCAACAGTATAAGCAATGGAAGTAGAAACTACTATAATGGATCATCTCCCCAAGAGTATGAGTGTAATTATGCCATATTGTCTCCCATGAGTTTGGTGGCCCTTCTGAAGTCACTGAGTTCAGCTCAGTTCAGTCGCTCAGTCGTGTCTGACTCTTTGCGACCCAAAAGACTGCAGCACACCAGGCCTCCTTGCCCATCACCAACTCCTGGAGTTTACTCAACTCATGTCCATTGAGTCAGTGATGCCATCCAACCATCTCATCCTATGTCGTCCCTTTCTCCTTCCATCTTCAATCTTTCCCAGCATCAGGGTCTTTTCAAATGAGTCAGTTCTTTGCATCAAGTGGCCAAAGTATTGGAGTTTCAGCTTCAACATCAGTCTTTCCAATGAATATTCAGGACTGATCTTTTTTAGGATGGACTGGTTGGATCTCCTTGCAGTCCAAGGGACTCTCAAGATGTCTTCTCCAACACCACAGTTGACAAAGCATCAATTCTTTGGCACTCAGCTTTCTTTATAGTCCAACTCTCACATCCATTCATGACTACTGGAAAAACCATACCTTTGACTAGAAGGACCTTTGTTGGAAAAGTAATGTCTCTGCTTTTTAATATGCTGCCTAGGTTGGTCATAACTTTTCTTCCAAAGAGCAAGCGTCTTTTAATTTTGTGGCTGCAGTCACAATCTGCAGTGATTTTGGAATCCCCCCAAAATAAAGTTTGACACTGTTTCCACTGTTTCCCCATCTATTTGCTGTGAAGTGATGGCACTGGATGCCATGATCTTAGTTTTCTGAATGTTGAGTTTTCAGGCCACATTTTCACTCTCCTCTTTCACTTTCATCAAGAGGCTCTTTAGTTCTTCTTTCCTTTCTGCCATAAGGGTGGTGTCATCTGCATATCTGAGGTTATTGATATTTCTCCCGGCAATCTTGATTCCAGCTTGTGCTTCTTCCAGCCCAGTGTTTCTCATGATGTACTCTGCATAGAAGTTCAATAAGCAGGTGACAATATACAGCCTTGACGTACTCCTTTTCCTATTTGGAACCATTCTGTTGTTCCATGTCTAGTTTTAACTGTTGCTTCCTGACCTGCATACAGGTTTCTCAAGAGGCAGGTCAGGTGGCCTGGTATTCTAATCTGTTGAAGAATTTTCCACAGTTTGTTGTAATCCACACAGTCAAAGACTTTGGCATAGTCAATAAAACAGAAGTAGATGTTTTTCTGGAACTGTCTTGCTTTTTCCATGATCCAACAGATGTTGACAATTTGATCTCTGGTTCCTCTGCCTTTTCTAAATCCAGCTTGAACATCTGGAAGTTCACCATTCACGTACTGTTGAAGCCTGGCTTGGAGAATTTTGAGCATTACTCTACTAGCATGTAAGATGAGTGCAATTGTGCGGTAGTTTGAGCATTTTTGGCATTGCCTTTCTTTGGGATTAGAATGAAAACTGACCTTTTCCAGTCCTGTGGCCACTGCTGAGTTTTCCAAATTTGCTGGCATGTTGAGTGCAGTACTTTCACAGCATCATCTTTTAGGATTTGAAAAAGCTCAACTGGAATTCCATCACATCCAGTAGCTTTGCTTATAGTGATGCTTCCTAAGGCCCACTTGACTTCACATTCCAGGATGTCTGGCTCTAGATGAGTGATCACACCATCGTGATTATCTGGGTCATGAAGATCTTTATATAGTTCTCAGTATTCTTGCCAATTCATCTTAATATCGTCTGCTTCTGTTAGGTCTCTACCACTTCTGTCCTTTATTGTGCCCATCTTTGCAGGAAATAGTCCCTTGGTATCTATAATTTTCTTGAAGAGTCTTTCCCATTCTATTGTTTTCCTCTATTTCTTTGCATTGATCACTGAGGAAGGCTTTGTTATCTCTCCTTGCTATTCTTTGGAACTCTGCATTCAAATGGGTATATCTTTTCTTTTCTCCTTTGTCTTTCACTTCTCTTCTTTTCACAGCTATTTGTACGGCCTCCTCAGACAACCATTTTGCCTTTCTTTCTCTTGGAATGGTCTTGATATCTGCCTCCTGTACAATGTCACAAACCTCCATCCATAGTTCTTCAGGCACTCTATCAGATTTAATCCCTTGAATCTATTTCTCACTTTCACTGTATAATCATAAAAGGGATGTGATTTAGATCATACCTTAATGGTCTAGTGGTTTCCCTTACTTTTTCAATTTAAGTCTGAATTTGGCAATAAGGAGTTCATTATCTGAGCCATAGTCAGCTCCTGGTCTTGTTTTTGTGACTGTATAGAGCTTCTCCACCATTGGCTGCAAAGAATATAATCAATCTGATTTTGGTATTGACCATCTGGTGATGTCCATGTGTAGAGTCTTCTCTTGTGTTGTTGGAAGAGGGTGTTTGCCATGACCAGTGCGTTCTCTTGGCAGAACTCTATTATCCTTTGCCCTGCTTCATTCTGTACTCCAAGGCCAAATTTGCCTGTTACTCCACGTGTTTCTTGAATTCCTACTTTTGCATTCCAGTCCCCTAAAATGAAAAGGACCTCTTTTTTGGGTGGTTAGTTCTAGAAGGTCTTGTAGGTCTTCATAGAACCATTCAACTTCAGCTTCTTCAGCATTACTGGTCGGGGCATAGACTTGGATTACTCTGATATTGGATGGTGTGCCTTGGAAACGAACAGAGATCATTCTGTCCTTTTTGAGATTGCATCCAATGCAGTCCGAAACTACATTTCTGACTCTTTTGTTTACTATGATGGCTACTCCATTTCTTCTAAGGGATTCTTGCCCACGGTAGTAGATATAATGGCCATCTGAGTTAAATCCACCCATTCCAGTCCATTTTAGTTCGCTGATTCCTAAAATGCCAATGTCCACTCTTGCCATCTCCTGTTTGATCACTTCCAATTTACCTTGACTCGTGGACCCAGCATTCCAAGTTCCTATGCGATATTGCTCTTTACAGCATTGGACTTTGCTTCCATCATCAGTCACATTCACAACTGGGTGGTGTTGTTTCTTTGGCTCCATCTCTACATTCTTTCTGGAGTTATTTCTCCACTGATCTCCAGTAGTGTTTGGGCACCTGGAGAGTTCACCATTCGGTGTCCTTTTTGCCTTTTCATACTGTTCATGGGGTTCTCAAGGCAAGAATACTGAAGTAGTTTGCCATTCCCTTCTCCAGTGGACCACGTTTATCAATATATTCTTCAAGAAACCAATCAATTTCAAAGTCATGGATGATGCCATTCATAAGGTGTGCATATATCATTGGGATATTGCTTATTTCAAAGGGAATCATCAAATAATTTAATTACCTGTAAGAAAGTCTGAAATTCTGCTTTTATTCATTTCTTCTTTCTTTTAGATGGCATTGTGTGCTTCCCACTAGATTTAGGATTATGAATACCCAATCCATTAAGTTAATCTGAAACTCTGATGTGCAGCATAAAAGGTTGTGATCCTCTGTTATCATTGTCTTTATAGTCTAAGCATTCTGACACATCCTCAGCTTTATTTTCTTCTTTTTCATAAAAGCACTAGGATCTGGGGAGGGTAGGTTAGAGAGCCACATTCAGAGGTTTACTTTAAACATTGAGAGACGTATGGTTTCTTGAATGCCTTAGAAAAGCTGGGAAACTATAAATCAGAAAAGTACCTACACCCAATGTTCATAGAAGTACTATTTGCAACAGTCAAGACATGGAAGCAACCTAGATGTCCATCAACAGAGGAACAGATAAAGAAGCTGTGGTACATATATATATAATGTAATACTACTTAGTAATAAAAAAGAAGAGAATTGTGCCATTTGCAGAGATGTGGATGGACCTAGAGACTCTCATACAAAGTGAAGTAAGTCAGAAAGAGAAAAACAAATGCATATTCACATATATATGTGAAATCTAGAAAAATGATACAGATGAACTTACTTGCAAAGCAGAAACAGAGATACAGACGTAAAAAATGTACAGATACCAAGGGGAGAAAAGGGTGGAATGGATTGGGAAATTAGGACTGCTATACATATACTACTATGTATAAAATAGGTAACTAATGAGAACCTACTGTATAACACAGAGAACTTTATTCAGTGCTCTGTAGCTACCTACATGGGAAGGAAATCCACAAAAGAGGGGATATATGTATATGCACAACTGATTCATTTTTCTGTAGAGTAGAAACTCACACAACATTATAAAGCAACTATACTCCAATAAAAATTTATTTAAAAAAAATAAATGTGACTTCTGCAGGAAAAAAAATGGCTGGGTATAGTGTCTTATCTCCAGACAGAGGGAAGTGCTGTCATGACAAGCAGAGGACACTTCCATCCCTACCCTGAGACAGTCAGGAACATAAAAGGCCAAAGCAGACAATTCAAACATATGGGGTGCAATGTAGGAGGTCAAGCTAGGGAAACCAAGTATGGATTTCAATCACAAAGGGTAAGAACAGAATCCAAATCAGGAAATAGTGTCCAAAGTCAGAATGGTACGACTTGAACCAAATATAATGTCCAACCCAAGTCCGCCAGGTATCACCGTCTAGGTCTGTCACATCTTCTCACCAGCCATTAGCCATCTGGGAAAGAATACTAGACCCAATGGTAAATGTACAATATGGAAGAAAAAGTATAAAAACTCACCATCCATTCCAGCAGTGTATGGGAACTCATTAATTTCTTCCACTGGAGCACACACCAAGACTGTTGCTTTCAAGAGTCGTTTGTTAACAAGGTAGTGAGGGTTGAAAAATGGAAATCACAACGAGGGTATCTAATGATGTCCAAGGATCACTGAATGTCTTCGCTAGACAAGAAAGGACCAAGAACCTTCCATTATTCAATGTATTTATACTCCCACCTTGTCAATCTCTTGAACCTATATAAGGAAACCCAAATAATACATTTCGTTAAGGACTTTGATAAAGAATGCCGATATGAAGTTCTGAGGATTGGGCTGAGGTGGACCCAGAAGAGGAAGTCATCACTTCTCCTTTGGGAAGACAACAGCTTCACTGAGTCTTGAACTGAGTTTTGAAAACCAAATGTGTCCTGCAGGTGAAAGCATTAGTTGCTCAGTTGTGTATGACTTTTTGTGACACTATGAACTGTAGCCTGCCAGGCTCCTCTGTCCATGGAATTCTCCAGGCAAGAATACTGGAGTGAGTTGCCATGCCCTCCTCCAAAGGAGGAGGGATGAAATCCTGTATCCAGGGATCAAACCTGGGTCTCCTGCATTGCAGGCAGATTCTTTACCATCTGAGCCACCAGGGAAGCAATATGAGTAAAGATGAGATGGCATGGCATATGAGGGGAGCTGTGAGGAACTTAGAAGGGTTTGAGGGGCTGGAGATTGAGTTCAAACCACATGGCATCATTTTTGACCTGCAGCTTATAACCCATTACTATTTTGTGAGGTTGATTTGGTGAGTCGTGAACAACATCTTATTAAATGATATGGACTACAGTAGAATAGAAAATTCTGTATTGCCTGCAGTAAAGGTAAAAATTCTTTTGTGAAAAAATTTGTTATTTATATGCATATTTATAGCAGTGGGCATTAGGCTACATAAAATATATTTTGTACTGTGGGTCACAGTCAAAAAGGTTTGAAATCCACTGTCACAAAGGTACTTGTCAATCTTGGTGACATGTTTGGACACTTTTCCTGTAGGCAATGGCAACCTCTTGAAGGATTTTAAGCAAGGTAATGACATGATCCAATTTGTGTTTCATCAGAAAGTTTAACCACCTTAGATCAAATTAACCATGGAAAAGGTGTTAGAATCCAATTAAGTATGTATTGACAGCTGATCTTTTCAAAATTAAATGTTCAGGCTAATTTAATCTGCTAATTTAATCTTTAAGAAAGACACTTCAAATTTGTGCACATTCCTTTATTTGAAAAATATGTTTGGAGGCATATCATGCGTCAGGCACTGTGCTAGACATGGAGGATACAATATAATCATGAACAAATAGCACAGGGAGCCCAGCCTGGTGCTCTGTGATGACCTAGGGGGGTGGGATAGGGAGATGGGAAGGAGGAGGCTCAAGAGTGAGGATGTGCATATATATAATTATGACTGATTAGGATTGCTGAATGGCAGAAACCAACACAACATTGTAAAGCAGTTTTCCTCCACTTAAAAATACAATTTTAAAAATCAGCACCATCACCTCCTTTGCAGAGTTCAGGCTAGTGAAAGAGACAGGAAATAAACAAAATCTGAATGAATGTGGTAAGTGCTGCAGGGAGAAGTCCGGGATGCTATGAGAGAGAAGAGTAGAGTGGAGATATAGGAAAAGAATAGCGATTTAAGCCATCCAGTCACAGATGGGCTCTCTGAGGAAGTAATCTTTAAGCTGAGCCCTTAAGGATGAGTAGGAGTGAGAAGCATGGGCGAAAAGAGGGTCTCAGGAAGAGGACACCCAGTGCAAAGGCGTGGAGGCAAGAAAAGAGCTGGGCACGTTCAAAAACAAAAAGGAGACCATTGTGGCTGGAGCACAATGATCAAAGAGAAAGAGTAGCACTGGATGAGACAGGAGATACAAGGAGGGCCAGGGGAGGCCACTGTGTGAGGTTTGAAGCAGGGGAAAGGCCGGATAAAACCCAGAAGGACTGGCTTGCATTCAGACACTTGTCAGGGCCTTTGGCATAGGCATGCTGGGAGGAGTTAAAGGGATCGATGTGTAATGAGCATCCCTTTTTCTCTACAGGCTTCTACTGCAGGTGGAATGAGCCATCGCTCCCTCAGAATTTGCCTAGTGGAAAGCTTTAAAGTGCTTGGGAGGATCCAGAGATTAGAATGTACCTCTGCAAACTGTAAAGGCATGCTGTGTACTGCACAATGCCAGGGGCACCATTTAGCACTTTGCTAGAGCTTTTCTTGAACCCAGCACCTTTTGCTTAATAACACTTTTCTCAACTCAGATTGTTGACCCTTTGTCCACTGCTAGCAGCAGAGCAATACTCAGTGGATATATAGAGAGGAGGTTTGCTTGAACTAGAAGAACTTGGACTTGACCACCTCTGTCACCTCAGTCCCAAATGATAATTCTCCAGATTCTAANTCTTGAACCCAGCACCTTTTGCTTAATAAACACCTTTCTCAACTCAGATTGTTGACCCTTTGTCCACTTGCTAGCAGCAGAGCAATACTCAGTGGATATATTTAGAGGAGGTTTGCTTGAACTAGAAGAACTTGGACTTGACCACCTCTGTCACCTCAGTCCCAAATGATAATTCTCCAGATTCTAAAACAATTGAATAGAGAATAGGGCATAGTCCATTCAAATGTCCTTCCTTGTGTTTGGAACTATTTGGCATTCTTCTTCTACCAGTGTTTTATAAGGTGACAGTTATTTCTTGTTTGTTTAAGAGAAGTTCCTAGCTCCTATAAGGATTATCTGCCTCCAGTGAAAGTGGAATAGTAGCAGTGGAAACTGGTTACTAAGAAAGTGTGTTTTGAGGGATGAGCTACAGTGATTTGAGTACATCTCTGTTGTGGTGATTTAAATAAACATTGTATGGCAAAACCAATACAGTATTGTAAAGTAAAATAAAGTAAAAATAAAAGTGAAAATAAAATAAAATATATAAATATAAAATATATAACAGTTTGGTTTCAACTTGAAACCAAAATAAAAACATAAAAAAATTTATTTATTTTAATTGAAGGCTAATTTCTTTACAATATTGTATTGGTTTTGCCATACATCAACATGAATCTGACACGGGTGTACACGTGTTCCCCATCCTGAACCCTAGCTTTAGTTATTAGGAAATTGCAAATCCCTATTGCAAATTGCAAAAGGTATTAATACAATAAGATACCATTTTACACCTCCTCAGTTCAGTTCAGTTCAGTCGCTCAGTCGTGTCTGACTCTTTTTGACCCCATGGACTAGAGCACGCCAGGTCTCCCTGTCCATCACCAACTCCCAGAGTTTCCTCAAACTCATGCCCATTGAGGTGGTGATGCCACCCAACCATCTCATCCTCTATCCTCCCCTTCTCCTCCCTCCTTCAACCTTTCCCAGCATCAGGGTCTTTTCTAACGAGTCAGCTCTTTGCATCAGGTGGCCAAAGTATAGGAGTTTCAGCTTCAATATCAGTCCTTCCAACAAATATTCAGGACTGATTTCCTTTAGGATGGACTGGTGGGATCTCCTTGCAGTCCAAGGGACTATCAAGAGTCTTCTCCAACACACCCACTAGGTGGTTATAATGAAAAAGTAGAAAACAAGAAGTGCTGATGAGGATGTGGATTAAAGCAAAGACTATGTTGTGTTGGATGCAAAATGTATGGAGATGAAAAGAATGTCTATATGTGTAAAGTTACTTTGCTATACAGCAGGGATTGGCACAGCATTGAAAATAAACTATATTTCTATTTAAAAAATATTTTAAATGTATGGAGGTGTAGTGTATCTGACAACTAGAGCACACAGATGGGAACTGAGGTAAATTGACTTAAATAGCTACAATGGTTCTATATTTTATGTGAAAAGACGAAAGATTAAGTAGACAATGAAAAGTTAAGGAAAACTGGATATCCAAACAGAAAAAAAAGTAGACCTCCATCCCTATCTCAAGTCATATTCAAAAATGTATATGAGTAGGTACATATACTTAATGTAAAAACATAATCCATAAATCTTTTAGAAGAAAACACAGAAGTGTACCTCTATGACCTGTGGGTAGGCAACAGTTTTTTAGATAGGACACAGAGAGCAATAATTATACAATTTAAAAATCGATAAATTAAACTTCATCAAAATTAAAACCTTTTTTTTATTTTTTACCAAAAGACACTATTAAGAAAATACATATAAGCTGCATGTGTGTGTGCATGTTAAGTCGCTTCAGTCTTGTCTACTGTTTGCAACTCTGTGGACTGTAGCCTGTCAAGCTCCTCTGTCCATGGGATTCTCCAGGCAAGAGTACTGGAGTGGGTTACCATTTCCTTCTCCAGGGGATCTTCCCAACTCAGGAAATGAACCCATGTTTTCTGCGACTGCTGCATTGCAAGTGGATTCTTTTACCACCGAGCCGACAAGGAAGCTCATAAGCCACATACTAGGAGAAAATATTTACCATGTATCTGATAAAGGACTGATATCTGGGATATATAAAGATGAATAATCTAATAAAATGGGCAAAATATTTGTACAGAATATTCACAAAATAAGATATGTGAATGGCCAATAAACACATAAATATGTAGTCCACATCATCAGTCATTAGGAAATTGTTTACTAAAATCACAATGAAAAAATAAATAAAACCACAATACCACTACACATCCACAAGCATGGCTAAAATTAAATAGACTGACAACACCAAAAGTTGTCAAGAATTTGAAGCCACTGGAATTTGCATACATTTTTGGTGGGAGTGTAAAATGGTAGAACCACTTTGGAAAAGTATTTTGCAGTTACTTATAAATCTAAATGTACAGCAACCATAATACTGAAAAATTCTACTCTTCAGTATTTTCACAAGAGAAATGAAATCATTAGTCCACACAAAACCTGTATATGGATGGTCATAGCATCTTTATTCATAATACCTCCAAACTGGAAATAACTCATGGGTCCAGTAGTAGGTGAAAAACTGTGGTATAGTCATACAATGGAATATTACTCAGCATAAGAAGGAATGAATTACTGATACACACAACAGCATGGATGAAACTTTAAAATGTTATGCAGAATGAGGAATCCTAACACAAAAGTGTATAAACTTCATGACTCTATTTACATAAAGTTCTAAAATAGGCAAAGTTAATCTATGATAAGTGACTTCCCTGGTGGCTCAGATGGTAGAGCGTCATACTTACAATGCAGGAGACCTGGGTTTGATCCCTGGGTCCGATCCCTGGGTCAGGAAGATCCTCTGGAGAAGGAAATGGCACCCACTCCAGTACTCTTGCCTGGAAAATCCCATGGACACAGGAACATGGTAGGCTACAGTCCACGGGGTTGCAAAGGTGTACATTAACTAACATATAAAGATATATTCTTGGTGGCTCAGTGGTTAAAGCATCTGCCTCCAATGCGCGAGACCCGGGTTTGATCCCTGGGTCGGGAAGATCCCCTGGCGAAGGAAATGGCAATCCACTCCAGTATTCTTGCCTGGAGAATCCCACGGACGGAGAGGCCTAGTAGGTTACAGTCCACGGGGTCGCAAAGAGTCGGACATGACTGAGCAACTTCACCTAATCTATGATAAAAATACAAACAAAATGCAGGCAGGGATAAGAGGAGGAACTGAATGCAGAGGGGCATGAGGAACTTTCTGAAGTTTTGGTAACGTTCTATATCTTGAAAGAGGTCCAGGTTACATGTGTATTAATTTTTCATTTCTCACTGGTGGTTTAATGAAGATATATGCATCTCATTTTTATGTAACTTTAATTTAAAAAAAATGTACCCTAAACCAATGCTGAACTCTAGTTCATGATAGGTATGCTGAAGTATTTAGGAAGAAGTGTATCATCATCTGTAACTTATTTTGACATGCATCAAAATAATAAGGGTGACAAATGGATACAGGGATCAAGAGATGAAGTGTGTGATAATACAATATAAACTGTAGAATATAGGTGTTTGGTATATAGGTGTTCACTGTGAAATTCTTTCAACTTCTTTGCTTTTAAATATTAATAAAATATTAGAGACAAAATAATAGTGGTTATGATTTATCCAGGTGTCCCTTATCTCCCCACATCTCTTCCTCTGTCTGATTTCTTAATGCTCACCCATATTTAGGATCTGAATTGCCCTCTCTTATTTTATTCCTGGCTTATGACTTGTACCTTCACACTTCTTACTCCCCAGTGTTTCCCATAACTCACATTTCCCTCACTAACTCCATTTCAGAATATCCGCGGATAAGGGATGTGATCAACTTATCCACTGGACCCTTCCAAGGGCCCTACCCCATCGAATGGAACCTCCGAGCTCAGGCTCCAATAGTGCTCCCTGGCTCCCACTGAAAAGGATGAGCTTGCAGAGATACAAGCTCACAGTGCAGAGGAAATTGCAATGGACACACAAAAGCATCCATCTTGGCCTGTACAGTTGAAGATGGCCTTGTGTGGGGCTTTTGTTTTATCTTATATCTAGATCAAGCATTTGACCTCAGTTTATTTCAGAGACTGGACAGAAATCAGGGTCCAGGTAGTGTCCACAGGGCCCTCCCAGACAAACCATGATATATTTGTTTAGGAACCAAGATGAAGTTCAGAGATCTTACAGATCCAACAGGCTTGATCACTGGTTCTCATCTTTATGTTCCTTAGTGATGGTTGTGAGTCAAGCTTAAAAGGAAATAAGTCTCCAAAACCTCTAGAACTGGCTGCCAGAACATCTAGTCCAGTGGTTCTCACCCTTCAGTTCAGTTCAGTTCAGTCACTCAGTAGTGTCTCTTTGTGACCCCATGGACTGTAGCATGCCAGGCCTCCCTGTCCATCACCAACTCCCAGAGTTTACTCAAACTCATGTCCATTGAGTCAGTGATGCCATCCAACCATCTCATCCCCTGTCGTCCCTTTCTCCTCCCACCTTCAATCTTTCCCAGCATCAGGGTCTTTTCCAATGAGTCAGTTCTTCTTCCAGTGGTTCTCACCCTTCAGTTCAGTTCAGTTCAGTCGCTCAGTCATGTCTCTTTGTGACCCCATGGACTGTAGCACACCAGGCCTCCCTGTCCATCACCAACTCCCAGAGTTTACTCAAATTCATGTCCATTGATTCGGTGATGCCATCCAACGATCTCATCCCCTGTCGTCCCTTTCTCCTCCCACCTTCAATCTTTCCCAGCATCAGAGTCTTTTCCAATGAGTCAGTTCTTCACATCAGGTGGCCAAAATATTGGAATTTCAGCTTCAGCATGAGTCCTTCTAATGAAGTTTCAGGACTGATTTCCTTTAGGATGGACGGGTTGGATCTCCATGCAGTCCAAGGAACTCTCAAGAGTCTTCTCCAACACCACAGTTCAAAAGCATCAATTCTTTGGCACTCAGCTTTCTTAGAGTCCAGCTCTCACATCCATACAAGACTACTAGAAAAACCATAGCTTTGACTAGATGGACATTTGCTGGCAAAGTAATGTCTCTGCATTTTAATATGCTGTCTAGGTTTGTCATATCTTTTCTTCCAAAGAGCAAGAGTCTTTTAATTTCATGGCTGCAGTCAGTCACCATCTGCAGTGATTTTTTGACCTGCATAAAGATTTCTCAGGAAGCAGGTAAGGTGGTCTGGTATTCCCATCTCTTTCAGAACTTTCCAGTTTGTTATGATCTACACAGTCAAAGGCTTTGGCATAGTCAATAAAGCAGAAGTAGATGATTTTCTGTAACTCTCATTGCTTTTTCAAAGATCCAACGGATGTTGGCAATTTGATCCCTGCTTCCTCTGCCATTTCTAAATCCAGCTTGAACATCTGGAAGTTCACTGTTCACGTAATGTTGATACCTGGCTTGGAGAATTTTGAGCATTACTTTGATAGCATGTGAGATGAATGCAATTGTGCAGTACTTTGAGTATTCTTTGGTGTTGCCTTTCTTTGGGATTGGAATGAAAACTGATATTTTCCAGTCCTGTGGCCACTGCTGAGCTTTCCAAATTTGCTGGCATATTGAGTGCAGGACTTTCACAGCATCATCTTTTAAGATTTGAAATAGCTCAACTGGAATTCCATCACCTCCACTAGCTTTGTTCGTAGTGATGCTCCTAAGGCCCATTTCACTTTGCATTCCAGGATGTCTGGCTCTAGGTGAGTGATCACACCATCTTGATTATCTGGGTCATGAAGATATTTTTTGTACAGTTCTTCTGTGTATTCTTGCCACCTCTTCTTAATATCTTCTGCTTCTGTTAGACTACACATTAAAATTACCTGGGCACTGATGTTTAAAGGCTCCCAAAATGATTCTAATGTGCTGGGCAAACAAGTTGGATTATCCCATTGGGATTAACTGGTATTTGTGAAGACATTGAGAAATACTTTCAATGAAGTTGGTAAGAGCCCTGAGACTTGAGTGCCCTGGACACCTCATCTCTTCCACTCCAGAGCCCCCAGACATTCCCACAATCAGTTATTAAATGGTTAATGCCTGTCCAGCAAGAGTCCTTCAGAACCCTGCTTGAGCATTTAGCCAGATTTCATTCTAAATAGTCAGTGCCCTGTCCTGTACCCATTATTAAATACTTTGAATGCCACTTCTGCAGCCAGTGCTGAGAACCACTGATCTGGTCAGTTCAGACAAGCATCTGAATCTTTTATCTGTAACACACTAAATAACTAGTCTGACTACATTGCTACCTTTGTCCATGCATATAACCAGGCTTATGATGTTAAGCAAGTCATTTCCTCAGCCTGAATCCCATCTGAAAAATAACAGGGTTTAACTAGATCATCTTTAGGCACGCTTCAAACTCTGAATTGTGTGGCACTGTGGTTCTATGAATCACAACTTCAGCAAAGCTAAAAGCATCCCCAAGAGAAGTGAAAGCCAAATTGATCCAACCTCCTGCACACTGACCCAAACCAGCCAAAGAAAACTCAGAGTGCATGCTAGCTGTATATTGTTCTTCTCAGAAGACATGAATCTTTCTTAAAGCTGCACACCTCCCCCAACCCACCAAGTTATGGTTTGGAACTTGAAGCCTGGAGATGAATTCTCCCCAACTTGGGACAAAGATGCAAATATTATTAGAGCTGATTATGAAGTTATCCAATCTGCTTTTAAAGTATGGTCCCGACACTTCCACTTGCAGCTTCTTGCAGTAGTGCCCTGCACAGAGGTTGACATACTACAAGAAGACAGAATCTGTTTTACTTGTTCCTTGTTTATTTGCCATCCATTTCATGGAGTAACCCCTTTGTTTGTGGTTTATAGGGAAGAGAAGAATTCAGTTGGGTTTTATTGGTCCCTCCAGAAATTTAAACAGCTTCAAACCTTCCTCCCCCAGTCTATGCCTCTTTTGGGCAAGCGTACCTTTGATTTTACAATCTCATCACAACCCTCAGTGCTATGGCTTTTCAAGCACAGCTCACGTTATCTGGATCTTTTCACTGTTCACTTGATCTTTCCCAAGGCAGTGTTGCCAAGTGGTAACTGGAACCATGTTTACAATAATCTGAAGTGAGATGGTGAGTTAGCAACTATGTACTTCATACAATCCTTGTGAATGGCCTGAACTATTGAGATCACTTGTCTATACTGAAAAATAAATAGTGAAGTTGCCAAATCATTTCACTTCATGTAGTGGAGGTATAACTTATCATCTTGCTAATATCCCTGAAATGTATATCTATAATACTGATCTATTATCGTGAGTGAGGCCAATATCTCTCAAAGTGGTAAGCTTTGAGACTGTTACCCTGGGAAAGTTCACTGCAAAACTCAGAGCCCATACCTCCATCTCCATTCCAAATGCTCTAGCCCAATGCACCGAACACTCCCCTGGTATTGATTATTCCCCATATCCCCTGAGCCAGACACCAACAACCAAAGATGAGACTTAACAGTTCACGGAAACAGATGATCTTTTTACCAGAGAAGACTGCACTGAAATGGAAGGAGGAGACTAGACACACTTATCAACCAAAAGTCTGATTGGCCTGGGCTGCTCCTTAGCCAACATTTGTGAGGAGCTGCCCAGATTGGTCTGTGACCCACTTCCCTTTGCAGCATCTTGAGACTCTACCATCTTCCTGAGATGAAAGTCCTCCCACAGTATGCATTTGGAATTTTCATAGTGTGCCCTTTACAAAGACCACGTGTAACAGAGTCACTTGAAATACTATGTAAAATGCAGATCTCTGAGCCCTATCACCAGCAATAGATACAAACTAAAATTGTAGAACCATTGCTATTTATTTTGATAAAATGACTTCATTTGCCTGAACGCTTATTTGCTCAATTAGCAAGTGGAGCAATTGTTTCCTACTTTACAGAGCTGCTTAGAGAGCATTTTCATTTACACACTCTGTCACCGTCTTCATTTTCAGCTCAAAGTATCTAAACTTAGAGGCATCTTTCACTCTAAATTGTTTCCCCATATCAAATTCTCTGCATATATTAGTGGTGCCATCATAACCTCCAGGATCCCAGAATCAAACCTCAAAGTCCACAGCAACAAATTAGGAAGAATCCATTGCTTGTTTCTGGGTTTTGTTGTTGTTGTTGTTGCTGTTTTTTGTGGTTGGTTTTTCTTCCCCCCAGAGGAGGGAGAGAGTGGTAGATCAAAGCTTGCTTTGTTATCATGCATAGACATTATCACAGCACAATCTCCAAGCCTTTATCAGGAATGCACTCTTAGATGGAAATATGAAAGATCTGCAGAAATTATGTTGTGAGAATCAAAACACCTTATAAGATACCAGTTGGGTCAGGGCAAGTCCCAAACAACTCCTACATGCCTGCTAAGTCTGACTCTGTGTAACCCCATGGACTATAGCCCACCAGGCTCCTCTGTCATTGGACTTTCCAGGCAAGAATACAGGAGAGGGTTGCCATGCCCTCCTCCAGGGGATCTTCCCAATTCAGGGATCAAACCCATGTTTCATGTCTGCTGTCAGGGCAAGTCCCAAACAACTCCTACATGCCTGCTAAGTCTGACTCTGTGTAACCCCATGGACTATAGCCCACCAGGCTCCTCTGTCATTGGACTTTCCAGGCAAGAATACAGGAGAGGGTTGCCATGCCCTCCTCCAGGGGATCTTCCCAATTCAGGGATCAAACCCATGTTTCATGTCTGCTGCACTGGCAGGTGGATTCTTTACCACTAGCGCCACCTGGGAAGCCCCAAACAACTCCCGCTCGGGCTCAATTTCACCTAGATCCATGACATTTCTTTTCCTATTTGGAGTCCCAGAGACCATTGGATATCCAGCTGAAGTTTCTTTGCTGATATCAAAATAAGAAGGCTCCCACCTTCATTATCTGGCAAGTGCCCTTCACTATTACTAACCAACAGCTTACATGTATGGAGCAATTCTATGTGCCAGACACTGTCCTGACGACTTTATAAGGTTTTATAACCAATAGTACAGCATCGGGATTCAGACCCAGACAGTGTGGTTGCAGGGTCCATGCTCTTCACCATCACACTGTCTGCTAGCCACTGGCACTCTTCAGCACCTAGACTGTGTGTGAAGCTGAAAGCCGTCTGCCCCAAATTATCATCAAAACCTCCTTCTGTCATCTCTGCCCAAATGATGAGGACATGCTACTAGGGATTTGGTAAAGCCCTTAAAAAGGCTACTGCAGCTACCTACATATGTAGTAAAAGAATAAAGAAATTCATGGAAAGATAATCACCAGATTTAGGACAGAAGTAACCTCTGGAGGAAGAGAAGGGGGTGTGATTGGAAAAAGGTGCACTGGGAGTTCCAACTACATTGATAATATTTAATTTCTTAAGCTGGTTGGTGGTTAAACAAGAAAGTACCTTTTTACATCTTAAATATTTCACAATATTTTAAAGGGACTCCTAGGGGGACTTTCCTGGCTGTCCAGTGGTTAATTCCTCACATCATGGGGATAACATAATGTGCGGAATTAATCATGATAACGAAGCAAGCTTTGATCTACTATTCTCTCCCTCCTCTGGAGGGAAGAAAAACCAACCACAAAAAAACAGCAACAACAGCAGCAAAAAAACCCAGAAACAATGGATTCTTCCTAATTTGTTGCTGTTGACTTTGAGGCTTGATTCTGGGATCCTGGAGGTTATGATGGCACCACTAATATCTGTGGAGAATTTGATGTGCTTCCACTGTAAGGAGCATGGGTTTGATTCCTGGTCAGGGAACTAAGATCCCACCTGCCGAATGGCATGACCAATGAATAAATAAATAATTGTTGAATTAAAAAAAATAATAGTACTCCTAGGGATTGTGCTGTCTTATAAAGAGGAGAGAGATCAGGCAGCAGCACTGTGCTTACTGTACTAAGGTCTGAAGAATCTAGAAGTGGGGGTGTATCATTCTTGCTCACAAGGGAGAATCTTTCAATTTATAGTCTTTATTTCCTCTTGGCTCTTCTAAATCCCTTTCAAGGTCTGGCCGTGAGCAGTACCCTAATAGTATGTACACACATATCCCCACATTCTGGAACTTCATATTTCTAAACAGTATGGACCTAACAGAAGCAGAAGATATTAAGAAGAGGTGGCAAGAATACACAGAAGATCTATATAAAAGAGATCTTCATGACCCCGATAACCATGACAGTGTGCTTAGTCATCTTGACCCAGCCATCCTGGAGTGTGAAGTCAAGCAGGCCTTAGGAAGCATCACTATAAACAAAATTAGTGATGGTGATGGAACTCAAGCTGAGTTATTTCAAATTCTAAAAGATGATGCTGTTAAAGTGCTGCACTCAATCTGCCAGCAAATTTGGAAAACTCAGCAGTGGCCACAGGACTGGAAAAGGTCAGTTTTCATTCCAATCCCAAAGAAGGGCAATGCCAAAGAATGCTCAAACTACCACACAATTGCACTCATCTCACATGCTATCAAAGTAATGCTCAAAACTCTCCAAGCCAGGCTTCAACAGTACATGAACTGAGAACTTTCAGACATTCAAGGTGGATTTAGAAAAAGTAGGCAAACCAGAGATCAAGTTGCCAAAATCTGTTGGATCATAGAAAAAGCAAGAGAATTCCAGAAAAATATCTACTTTTACTTCATTGACCATGCTAAAGCATTTGTGTAGATCATGACAAACTGTGGAAAATTCTGAAAGAGATGGGAATACCAGACCATCTTATCTGCTTCTTGAGAAATCTTTATGCAGGTCAAGAAGCAACAGTTAGAACTGGACATGGAACAACTGACTGGTTTCAAATCGGAAAAGGAGTACATCAAGGCTGTATATTGTCACCCTGCTTATTTAACATATATGCAGAGTACATCATGAGAAATACTTGGCTGAAGCACAAGCTGGAATCAAGATTGCTGGGAGAAATATCAGAAACTTCAATATGTCAATATGCAGATGACATAACCCTTATGGTAGAAAGTGAAGAGAAACTGAAAAGCCTCTTAATGAAGGTGAAAGAGGAGAGTGAAAAAGGTGGCTTAATACACAACATTCAAAAAACTAAGATCATGGCATCCGGTCCCATCATTTCATGGCAAATAGATAGGGAAACAATGGAAGCAGTGAAAGAGTTTATTTCTTTGGGCTCCTAGAGAAACTGAAAAGCCTCTTAATGAAGGTGAAAGAGGAGAGTGAAAAAGGTGGCTTAATACACAACATTCAAAAAACTAAGATCATGGCATCCGGTCCCATCATTTCATGGCAAATAGATAGGGAAACAATGGAAGCAGTGAAAGAGTTTATTTCTTTGGGCTCCAAAACCACTGAGGACAGTGACTGCAGCCAAGAAATTAAAAGATGCTTGCTCCTTGAAAGAAAAGCTATGATGAACCTAGACAGCATATTAAAAAGCAGAGACATTACTTTGCCAACAAAGGTCTATATATTCAAAGCTATGGTTTTTCTAGGAGTCATGTATGGATATGAGAGTTGGACCATAAAGAAATCTGAGTGCCAAAGAATTGGTGCTTTTGAACTGTGGTGTTGGAGAAGACTCTTGAGAGTCCTTTGGACTGCAAGGAGATGAAACCAGTCAATCCTCAAGGAAATCAACCCTGAATAATCACTGGAAGGACTGATGCTGAAATTGAAGCTCCAATCCTTTTGTCACCTGATGAGAAAAGCTGACTCATTGGAAAAGACCCTAATTCTGGGAAAGACTGAAGGCCGGAAGACAACAGGACAGCAGAGGATGAGATGGTTGGGAGGCATCACTGACTCAGTGGATAAGAATTTGAGCAAGCTCTGAAAGACAGCGAAGGACAGGGAAGCCTGGCACAGTGCAGTGCATGGAGCTGCAAATAGTCAGACACGACTGAGTGACTGAAGAGCATATTTCTAAACCTATGAGGAATTGGGGCCTGTATATATTGGGAGATGGGGGAACAAGGTAGGGAACCAGACAGAGGGTAAGGAGGAAAGAAAGACTGAAAGACTTGAATAAGCTCCAAAGATGAAGGGAAATGAAAAGTATGAACGGAAATAAGATCAGAAAATAAGGAGCATGATAAAACTTAGAAACATACACAAACATAAATGGACAGAGAGACAAGGGAGAGAAAAACAAGAAATGACATAAGGAAAAGGAAAGGAGGGAGGCTGAAAAGAAGTCAAGAAGATGCAAATAAGAGCAGAAAGATAATATGTAAAAAAAAAAATTTAATTGAGAGCCTACTGTGTTCCAGACACTGTGCTGGGTTCTTAATAAGCATTTTCTCACGTGACCATCCTCTTTGCCCACCAATAAACCCAAGAGATAGGCATTGCTGCCAAGCCAAGTCACTTCAGTCGTGTCCGACTCTGTGTGACCCCATAGACGGCAGCCCACCAGGCTCCCCCGTCCCTGGGCTTCTGCAGGCAAGAACACTGGAGTGGGTTGCCATTTCCTTTTCCAGTGCAAGAAAGTGAAAAGTGAAAGTGAAGTCGCTCAGTCGTGTCCAACCCTCAGCGACCCCATGGACTGTAGCCTTCCAGGCTCCTCCATCTATGGGATTTTCCAGGCAAGAGTACTGGAGTGGGGTGTCATTAATAGGCCCAAATTCTACAGACGAGAAAAGTGAGCTTCAGAGAAATTGAGAGACCTGTCCTAGGTCACACAGCTTGATAAAGTGCAGTTTGACCCCAGATCTGAGTAACCTTAAGGTTGGGAGCTTAACCAGTTGCCTTACTACCTCCCAAAAGAATCCATGAGAAGGAAGAAGAAAAGATGTTGGAGAAAGGAACTGAAATCCTCATATGTACAGGGGACCATCAGGGAACAGATGCTCAGGAAGCGGGCTGGGCCTGTGGGCCCTGAAAAGTGTTGGCCTTGTTAAAGGCAGCCAGACTCAACTCTAACTGATGGTCACCTTGTAGTAATGTGGGCCAGGTTTACCACATTCTCTGTTTTTCAAGTAAAGTTCAAAAT